>PTEX01000055.1:203208-313656 GCA_003342815.1 Eudromia elegans | reverse complement strand
AGTTCAGCGACATCATCAAGTGCCGCTCAGGTGAGTGCTCCCCGGCGGCGGCGGCGGCGGCTCCGCGCGCGCCGTTAGGCGGCAGGGCTCGCCCCGGGATCCCCGCGGCCGCCCGCGCGCCGCTGCCAGCGCGGCCTCGCCGCCCCTTCCCGCCGCTCCCCAACTGCCAAAATGGCAACGGCGGCCGCCGTGCGGCGCGGGCGGGAGGCGCGGGCCCCGCGCCGGCTCCTGGGCCCCTAACGCGGGGCGAGGTCCGCGGTTACCGGCTCGAGCGTTGCCTTTACCGGAGCGTTGGTGCGAGGGGCGCTGAGGCTGTTTCGGGAAAGAAAAGTTCTGTTGCATGCTTGGGGCTGTGCACGTATCTCGCAGAAGTTGGTCCTGGCGGATGCTGGGGGTTAGGGAGTGATTTTGGAGTTGGGAAAGCCGGCGCTTGCTCCAGGAGGAAGTGGGCTGATGGGAGCCCGGCAGAAGTTGGTGTTGCCCCAGGGGCTGAGCGTTCTCTTCATCGTTAGCCCCGAAGGCTGCTTGTTTTTGTTGTTTTCTCTGTGAAACTCAAAATGCTCCCGTTGCCGCAGGAAGACTTCGGTATTGGGGCCCGAACGTGGCACTTCTCTCCCCGCCACCCTTGCCCGGCCTCGCTGCCCCTCGGCTGGTGCCGACTTCTCCGCCAGATCACGGGGAGCAGGGAGCGTTTGGGGCCGATCTCGTGGATCTTCCTTTTGAACCGCTTGTTTCCTGGAAATAGCTTCTCTGTAATGAATGAAGCCCTTGGTGGAGAGAAGCTCCCCTTGACAAAGCGGGATGTGATATATGAATAGAAGTGCGCGTGCTTTTCAGCCTCCGTTTCTGCAGCGATCCCCCTCGCGTCCCCCTTGTTCTGAAACTTCTGGGCCTGGCTTGGGTTCCGTGCGGAGGGTCAGGGCCTGCTGGGTGGCGTGGCCGGCAGGCGAGCGCTGCCTTTGCGCAGGGTGAGGATGTCCATGGTGCAGAAGAACCCTCGGTTGGTACCTGGGGAGAAAGCGGCGTTGTTGGTTGGTGGGGAGGTTTCTGCAGCATTAGGTGCCCTTCGCGGTGCCACTGGTGTTGGTAAATGGTTTGGCTCAGGAGCTCCGAATCCCGGAGATAGTTGGGAGCCGGTTTTGTTCCTGAGCGGGCATGGAGCAGGACTAGGGGAGTTTCATGCTCTCTGCTTTCTGTCATAGTAAAAGTGGGTTGGTTTTGTTTCTTGCTGCTCTGTCAGCTCATCACCAGCAGTGAGGGGCATCTAATGCTGAGCTTGTGAGTAAACGCTTGATATTTTGATCTTTAACAACTAAAGCAAAGCCAGCCTCTAGGGTGATTGATTTAATGTATTGTTACGTTTTTAACTTCATGTTATTCCTGTGTGGGTTTTTTAAACAAGACCATTGGAAATAACTGGCTTAATTGCCTGTCAGTAAGGGAAGGCGATATGGAGTGTCCTGGGTAGAGATCACTCCCTTTCTCTCAAAGCTCTCTTAATCTTTTTTTTTTTTTCCTCTTTTTCCCACTGTGTAATTATGATCTTTTAGGAACAGACCACCAAGGTGTCAGGATATAACAATTATTTAAAACTCCTCTTGGTCTAAGAGAAGTTGTTGAGATACATGGCTAAATATTGGGAATGTTATTCCTTATGGAGTGACCAGTTATTGGAGGTCTTTGGTCTAGAATTTTACTTACAAGGATAGGGCACGTGAAGTTTTACTGCTCCTCAAGGCTGTTCTTACAAGCAGAACTATAACTTCTTTCTGTGGAAAAGTTTCCCCTCTCTGCTGGCCTGTGTGTGAAGCGTTGTGCGTGTGCGCGCCTGTGTGTATACACACACATATAAAACCTTTGCTTTATGTTTCTGAAGGGCATCTTGTGCAAGTAGGTGATCTCCTCCTCTCTGCAGCAGCTTTCAGAAAGGAATGCTGTGGGATGACTGTGTTACGGTGGTGAAAACAGCGCTGTCATCGCCGTGCTTGAAGAACAGATGAATCTCTGCTATGATTAATTATGGGGGGAAAAAACTTGAAATCTGTCATGGTAGTTTGGAATGATGGTGTATAATTAAACAGTAAGACATGACAGGAGAAACATTTCTTGAAGATTGCTGTGCGCCTCTGGTGCTCGGCATTCCTGTCTCAACTGAGGGGGACTTAATTCTCCTGATCTACCTTTGATTTTTAATTACATTAAAAATGTTTGGCTGGGGGATTGTTTCAGTAGATGGTAGACTGTCTTGGGAGTTCTTGGGCCGGACTTGTTTGAGAAATGCTGCCCTTGCCTCTCCCCGTGAAGCAATGTGGAGCTGGCCCACGGCTACCCCGCCGTGGGATCCCCCTGCCCCGAGGCGCGAGCTGCGCTGGCAGCCCGTTCCTTCAGTGATGCATCTCTGCTGTCAAAGAGCTATGGCCCAGATAGAAAAATACTCGTTCTCATTTGTCATTGTGACTGCATCGGTGTGAAACGGCCCCAAGTAGTTACAGTTGCAGTAGATCCTCAGGGTTTGTGAAATGGGCGCAGAATTGACGTGACTGGTTTTGCACCATGGGAACATCTTGGGGAGGGGATGTTGGTGTGGAGTACACACGGGCAAGGTGTTAAAGACAACTGATTTGTGGCTCCTTATTCTTAGATGCGAAAATGACTGTTTTCAAACCAGTCTTTCGGGTGCTTTAGCCGGGCTCCTTTCAGACTGTTGTATCGCCCCCTTCTCTTGGGATGTCTGCTGAGCGCAGACTGGGTGCTGTGGTGAAGACAGTTTTAGCATGTTACCTGGCATTTATGAAATGGCAACTTTCTTGATTGGAAAGTGAAGAAATAACATATGCCTTTCCATGTGTGTAAAGCATGACTGTGGCTTGGAACAGAAATTAGTGCTTCCTTGGGGGAAGAAAACCCTCCAAACCATAAGAGCTACCTATCGATTTGAATGTGCTTTGCCAGGAAGGGAAAAACTGCAGTGGACAAGAGCTGATACGGAAGGCATTGTATGTTTTAAGAGCTTCAGATAAGCTCTTTAAAAAGGAAGAAAAGCTGATGGCTATAACCACTGACATAAGAACACCCTATCAATGATGTCCCTCAGAGGAGAAGTACCTTGGTGGTGATCAGATCACAATAATGTGAAGCGTGGCTGATGTATCCACATGCAGCTGAGATCTTTGTTTTTGTCACCATGTTCACTCTGCTTTGCCCATGGATCTGGATGAAGAAAGGAGAATATCTTAAGTGGAAAGAAAATATTTTTGTGTACAAAGACATTCTCATAGTTCAGAGCATCAAGCAATTTGACAAAGAATGAGCTGTGTTGTCCTAATACCTTTCAGAAAAATGCTGATAATTATCCTGCCTCTCCCTGGACATTCCTCCAAACAGACTCAATGTGCAGGTCTGTGCCATGTGTGCAGCTGGGCTGACTCTCATGATCAGGTAAGAGTGGGACAGTATTTTAATTAGCAGCACTCAGTATGAAGGATTGTGGAGACTCAAGACTGGAGAAAACAGTTGAGTGTAAATGTGGAAGAACTGAGAGAGAGCACACAAAATAACTTCCAGCAGAGCCCGCTTCCCTTTCAGGATGGTACGTACAGCTCCTGTGCTGCAGGATGCCTATACAGACCGGTGCACCAAGACCCTGGTGATCTGCGTTTCTTGTGATGCTCAGCAAGCCTGGAGGAAAATGCACAAGAGAAAAAGCACAGCTGTTCCCACCACATCTTGGGAGATGAGGTGGTGGTAGTGCAAAACTGGAGACCTACATTTAGTATAGATGAGTTAATACTGCTCTGAAAAATGAGTAAGAGGGTTTAAATGTTGTGAGGTGGGCGGGAGGCGTTCCCTTGCCCTGCTGAGAGTGAAGGGTTAGTGCACAGGCCTGGGTCGCAAGCCCCTCTTAGCTCCTCTGCCCTGCCTGGTTGTGTTTCTGGAACTGAACGAGGAAGCGAGCAAAGCTGTAATGTCAGACAGTGACAGTGTGTCCTCTGAGGAAAGCTGAGAGTTTTAAAGGGAGCATCAAAAATAGCAGACAAAGGCAATGAAGAACCCACTCTGGCAGCTATGTGGATATCACAGAAAACAGCAATATAGTCCTGTTGCAAGCTATGGTTTGGGGAACGGAGCAAAAAACTCCGGTTTGGGGAACGGAGCAAAAAACTCCGCACTTGTAAATATGTGCAGAGCTGCAGAGTCAGAGAAACAGCTGATGATAGAAAGGAAGAGTCACAATTTTTAAAACATATTTATATATATAATTGGGCCTTTTCTTGAAAGGACATCTAAAAGAGCGCATACAGCATTTGGAAAAACAAAAAAGAAAAATTTATTTTGATTATTTTGAAACTGAATAAATTTGGCTTGAGCAGAACTTAAAAAGACTTGAAGTATGGCCTTTTTTTTTTTTCGTAGTCACTTCCCTGTTGGACCAGGAAGCTAGGGCTGATCTTGAATACTTGGCTGTAGCTTCAGCTGCGTGTGGAGCAACCAGGACTGAGCTTGGTGCCTGTGGAGCTGCTGCGAGTGAGCTGAGCGTTGTTGCTGGAGGGTGGCTCCCTGGTGATGGAGCTCTTTTCCAGGTGTAGAGGTATCCTGCTGTGTGTGGATGAAGTGGTGAAAAGCAGCTGAGTCTCATAGGCCTCTTCAGTTGACAGGAGATAAGGTCGTTGTGAGTTTTGACAACACTCTGACTTTTGCCTCAGAAATACAAGGGACATCTTACTAGCAAAAGCTGTGGCTAAATGGCATACAGGTTGGCTATGTGTCAATAACTTTATCTTGCTGGTAGGCATGCGAGGTGTGCATTAGTACTCCTCAGCCAGAGGTTACTGCTGGTGAAGGTTCTCTGTGGCTTTCAACAGCTTTTCCTCTCGCCTTAGAGACAACAAAAGAGAATCTACCAGCCAGAAACTTCGGATGCTTCCTAATGATTTTGTAGAGGAATTCAACAGATGGGCATGGAAAATTGCTGGCTCATGGTGTTTGTGGAGAAACATGCACTTAAGCCTTGAAACAGTGCTTTGAAGAGTCCACGCCGTTCATTTTTCAAGCAACTTCAGTTAACTTGTGTTCTCTGTTTCTCTTGTCGTGACACTGGTTATGGTTTTTGCTCTCCTTCCAGTTCGGTTTGTGGCAGAGAACCAAAGGTGGAATATGCTCCTAAAATGATATGTCAACAGACCAAGGTCGTTCTGTTCCCTCCTGCTGGAATTTTATTACTGTTATTACTTAATAATGAACAACAGCCTTAGTCAGCATAAAGTAAGTGCTTCCAGAGAGAGTTCACTGCTCTCCTTTTGATTTCTGTGTGTACATCTTGTTCTTGAATGGGTGGAATCTTGTGGAAATTCCTGGAAACAGATTTTTGTTAATGGGGAGAAAAAGACCATTTTAAAGTTGTGAGTCTAGTAGCTTTCTGAATATAGCCTTGCTCTCTCTGGAAAGGCTATGCGCAGTCCTGCTTTGAAAGCTGTTTCTCTGTGCTCAGGTTTTTTGCCTTTTGGATCTGATTGTAGTGCTCACTTTAGAGCTGGTTTGGTTACTACGTTTTTACATCTGTTTTTAGTCAACCTGAGATACTGCTTATTAGGAGTAGCACTAGTTGAACTTCACTTGAGAGTGACTAGAGACTGCAATATTCTGGGTCAAAGAAATAGTTTCAATCAAGTGTCAGACTCGTGCAAGTCCCAGGTACTCACTGGTGAACATGCAGTTTATTCTGTGTGTCTCTACTGTTGTCCTTTCTTTAATTTGGCCTTTAGAGTTTGAGCGTTAAAGTAATTCGGGATAAAAGGACTCTATTTTGAAAAACAGAAGCACTCAGAGCATCTGCTCTGGGTTCACTGAACTCTCAGAACTTATTGGAGCCATGAAACATGCCATAATTTTCGAAAGGTTATGCTGTTATCTTGAAATGCAAAGTCAGCTGTTACTTGTCATATTAATGTGTAACTGGGTTTTGTTCCGAGCTACAGCTGCCTGTGGCCAGCACTTCCAAGACTGAGCAGAGGAAAGAGGAAGGAATAGTTCCAGTTATTGTTGGTCTTGTTGAACCAAAGGGGTCTTCGTTGACTGGAGGGGAAAACGGAAGAAAAAAAAGAGTAGTTCAGGTTTATCCTTTGGACTGTGAATGTTAAGAGAAAGTGATTACAGGAAAATCAAGTTGAAAGGAAAGGAGATCATGGATAGCAAAGAGAACTTCTAGTTTTACTGAGGTGCTTTGCAGACTTTATGTAGATGCCTGGCTGCATGCCTGGTACCCTGTGCTGCCTCTCCAGGTATCTCTTCCTCAGGCAAAAAGAATTTCATTTTTAAAAACACTAGAGGTGCATTTCTGGCAAATATACTCCTGTTCTAGTGAGGCAGAGCTTCAAGTGTGGCAGAGATTCAAATCATGACTGGGAAAACTATTTTTCTTCGTTGCATCATCATTGCATTGATTTGCAGCACGTTGCCACGTGGATTTTTCTGTTTGTTTTGTGTTCTTTCTGGTCTAAACATGATTGAGTCTGTCAAGACTTCTACTAGGCTGTAGGTGTTGGGGAAGAATAACTCTTGATCAAATTGTGGTGGTGTTTATTCCCTCTGACCTCTACAGCAGTCTTCCTTTTGAACAATGAGACCTTTTTAAGAGTTGTATAAAATGTTTCTTTTAAACTTCCTTTAAATGTGCCAAATGTTTCTCTTTCGTTTGTATGTGTCACAAGATCATGCCATGAGGTCCCAGGGCTGACTTCTTGATGTGTTTATGGAGGCCCTCATCTAGAGGAGGAGTGAGACGCTACCCTGAAATGACTTAAACTTAGGGCTTTATTGGTCTGGTGCAGCTGTTGAGAAACACTTTAATATAACCAGTAAAGAAGAGAGTAGTAGTAGAATTTGGGAATCTTAATGAATTCTGTGTGATTGTTTACTGAAGAGGGCAGTAGCCTTCATGAGCTAACATGGAAACTATTTGTCTTTCTAGATTTTTTTTCTAAGCAAAAAAAAAAAAAAAAAAATTCATGTTTTCTCAAGGTCTTTTCTACCTCAGAACTGTTGGGGAGGGTTTTCTGCTACTCTGCAGTAACCCCTCCTCTTCTCAGCAGATAACGTTATATACTTGTCCCTTTCGTTTAAGGACAGCAGTTCTAACCGTAGTCACTAAATGTACTGGGTGTGTTCCTCTCCACAAAGCAGATACAGACAGAGTCACTTCTTTTTTTAGTCAAGAAAAAAACCTTCAAGTCGAAGGCCCTCGAATTGTTTTGGTTTAAAAGATCACTTAATTTTGAGTGATGCACACAGCCCAGTTGCTGTGCAATAGAGTGTGTTGCATATTAGAGGGTTCCAGAACTGTAAAGAAATGAAGTTGTGTTAATAAAATCCCTTCTGCTACCCTGAGCAGGAGTGGGAAGAACAACAATGGATGAATTTCTCATGAAATGGGTGCTTTTTGGGAGTTGATCAGCTGCAGGTTGCCTGTGGTCAGAGCTTTTAAGCAGGAATCTTCCGGAGTCTCCTAGAAGTGTTGGAGAAGAGCAGTGAGCCAAATGCCAGGAATGCAGCGGGGAAAGTGAAGTTCTGTGGTCTGACTGAGCAGACTGCTGAAGTGAAACACAATCTTGGTGGTAACGTGGGTTGTTCGCACATGTGTGTCACAGCCTAGGAGGCAGGCCCCAGGATGGGAGAGCTGAATGAGAAGAGTATAATCCCTCGATTGATACCTCTCCATCTCCAGGGGCCTTGAGGCCTGTGGATTCCCAAACCTCCTTGCAGGGAGTTATCAGTCACTGTCGGGAGCCCTCAGTGCCTCTCGCTCGTGACAGCCACTTTATATATGGATATAAAATAAGCTCTATTATTAATATTTCCCCATGCTGCTCCTACTGTGCTATTGCTGGCCTGTGATCAGTTGTTAAAGCTGGGATATTTATACTGTTTGAGTCTCCATGTTATAAAAATAAAACATGATAGCCTTTTCTCTGCTTGAGTATTTAGACATGCCATGTTATTTACATCTGGTATGCCTGGCTGGATTGACAGAATTCGGGCTCAAAAGACGGCACAGAAAATATTTAGGAGCAACTGAAGTTAATGTGGCGTTTTGTGTCCGGTGTGGTATAGTCTGCTTTAAACAAGGAAGGTGTTGTAGTGCATGCACATCAAGAGTTGATAGACTCCTGTAAAAGTTGGTTACGGCATAGATTGGTCAACCAAACTAGTTTATAGCGGGTAGCTCTTTGACACTTTAGATCTACTTTGGCTTGTCTTCTCTCTGTGGATGATTTGAGACTAATGATTACTATTTAAAAATAGATGTCCGATTGAAATCACTTATAAGGATAGTTATTTTTGAACGTGATATATAGCTAAATATTATAATGCAAAGTAAAAAGCACTAGACATTGCTTTCTGAAATCCACACTTCACTTCTGTTCCTGCTACCACTTGCTCAATTTATCCTATGCTCTTTTCCTCCTTGTATCTTGTTCATCTTCATCACCTTCCTTTCAGCTGGACAGCACTGGGAGGGACTGCAGCAGTGTTTGCTGCTTGGTGTGTGGGAAGGGCTGAAGAGATGGAGATGCCTCCTCCCTTCTCGCTCATCCCAATTTGAGGGAAGGATGAGAGGATTCTTGCTGCACGTGGAACTGCATCCCTGTACATGGTGAGGTTTGACACCGCGGCACCTCCATGCTGATGCCTTCCAGGGAGCCTCTCTTTAGCACTCTGAACAGCCGGCAGCTCAATGAGATGATCTAAAAATCCAGTGAAGCAAAGGGAGGATGTCATAAAGCTTTTGGACTCGGAGGACAGTAACTGCCCAGGTCTATGTTAGAACACATTTTATGTGTCTGATGAGAAGCTCAAGGACGTGCTGTTGGCAGAGCAATTAAAGGAGGGCTTCCTTAGCTATACATATACAGGCCTGTAGATGTATTAAGGTATTTTCCTCAAAGTTTAATTTAGCTGCTACAATTTGCTACTAGAATTTATAGTTTATTGCAGTATTTTTGTAGAAGTGCTCAGGAGCTGGGGTGAGCCTCTGTGTGTGTGTTCTAGTAGAAGTCTATGTGACACTGCCATTCCTGTGTTGTTTCTAGGACCTAGTTTGACAGGTTCAACTGAAAATGCACAGATGTCATATTATACTTTCCTAAATGTGGAAGAGGGAGTTTGGTTAGCGCCTATCTTCCCTGAAATTCCACCTTAAATAGGGACTTCTTGCCAACTTGCCAGACTTGAAATGCCTCTCACGTGTAAAGGACTCAAATCACTGATGAGCACCATGCTGGGGCGTAGGGCAGGACGCCACCTAATCTCCATGCATTTTTTCTGATGTCTTTGTTCTGCGACATCAGGGTCAGAGGACATTGTTGACATGTCTTAATGAGAAGTTCCCACAAGTTCTGGAGGAAACAAGGTTTGAAGGTATTTCTGTACTAGAAATATATTGACCATGTCCAAGACCTTAATGCTAAAAAGGTGTGAAGAAGCTTGTCTTTTGCTACCTAGCTGGCCCTGACAGATGCGTAGCAAAGCATGGTGCTGACAGGTCCTGGTCTAGGATGAAGAACAGTCCAGCAGTGGGTCTTGATGTCTGTCTTCTGGGAAAAATACCATAAGGTCATGAATCTTGGTGGTAGCCAGTGACAGGACAAGGGGTAATGGGCACAAGTTGAAACCCAGGCAGTTCCGTCTCCATGTGAGGAAGAACTTCTTTCCTGTGAGGGTGACGGAGCCCCAGAACAGGCTGCCCAGAGAGTCTCCTCCTCTGGAGATCTTCCAAACCCGCCTGGATGCCACCCTGTGCTCCTTGCTCTGGGTGTCCCTGCTGGAGCAGGGGGTTGGACTAGAGGATCTCTAGAGGTCCTTTCCAACATCATCCATTCTGTGATTGTGCGAGTCGAGAGCTGGAGGGCAGGAGCTCTTGCTCTGCACTCCCTCTTCCTTCTGAAAACAAAACGACATCGAACCTTTGTGCCGCTGGTGTTAGCGACCTTCCAGGCAGCACCTTGGCTGACGGTTGCAAGAACTTGGCGTTAGCATCACGAACAGCCTCAGTGCTGCACGGGGAGCTGGCCTGACTCTGGGCATGTTTCTAACAAAGCTTTTGCCAAAAACCTACGTCAGGGGAAAGAGATTGGTTTGGTTGCCATAGCTGGTTACTGCAGGCAAGGTCCAGGTGCGGAAGTGCTGCTCTAAGTCCCACCTGTGTGTGTCCAGATGGGAAACGTGCTTGAAAACATGAATGTTCCTCTCTAGGCCCTTTTGCTACCTTACAAGAGGGGAAGGACTAAAACACGTGAGTTTATGCAATGCAGTGCGCCACCAAAAGGTGCATGTGTAGTGTTGTGCCCACCTGGAAGACAAATCTCTGTAGCTCAAGATTAGTGTTATTTTGAATATATTCGGCCTATTTTTTGTGGATAGCGGAAGGAGGAGAGAAACTGTGAAATGAATTGTAACTTTTCATACTTTTTTTTTTCCTCCTAATGATTGGAGGAGAAAAGGCAGATTTTTTTTTCTGTTGTTCCTTGCAAGATATGAAGATATTGTGTCTGTCTGATATTCTTATTTCCAATAAGGCCCCTTTCATATTGTTCCGGGGCTCTCAAAGGACTTCAGCTCACTCTCCTATTAAGATCATCTTGTGCTGCCACAAAAATGTAAAGGAGCTGCAGACATTTGGAGCTCACTCTCATTTACAAGACAAAGAAAAAAAGAAATAATATGTTCCTGACTATTCTGAATTTAGCGGAGCCAAAAGGCTATCGGCTGACAGACTAAATGTGTTGTGACTATCATCAAATACTTCCAGAGAAGTAAGTAAAAAGCAATTGAATTAATTACATTAGATCTTGGTGAGAATCTATGGCTTTCATGGTGGATTTTGATCTGCATCTATGAATTGAGATGCATTAGTAGGCAGGGAGAAGAGTAGCATGCATGAGCTGCGTGGGGCTCTGCTATATGCTTTGTATCCCTCTTGTGGTATACTTAATAGAGAGTATGCTCTCTGCCCCCATCCCTCTGCTTCTTTTCCTCTTTTTGTATTTTTTTTCTCTCTTTTTTTTTTGTTTTGTTTTGTTTCATTCCTCCTTTTGGATGAGTAAATTTAAGCCTCCTACATTTGCATCAGCAACGTATCAATGGTAGCCTTTTCTCGGAGTCTGGCAAAGTGTGAAATCCACTCTCAGTGAGAATTACATTGTTTTATTTTCCTAGAATTTAACTTCGCTGTACAAGATGGACATAGCTTAAAACAGTTATAAAAGCTTATTTTGTAGACTCTTTTTAGACATAAGCATTCAATTAATACATAAAGAAATAAGATTTTTTTTTCCTGGTTGAGTTGCCTTTCTCTATCGTAGTCAAAAGAGACAAGATACTTTTTATTGAATATAACATTATTTCCTAGGAGTCTCTAGACTTTTTAGAGTCCTTTTGCAGGAATTTGAAATAAAGAAGAGGTCTGAGAAAAGTGGCTACCCAGCTAGATGACCTGTGTCCTTGGGCTCATGTTACAAATAATACTCTTCTTGCTTAAATACTGGTAGCGTAATTACTGCTGCTGTGCAATTCCAGTGGAAAAAGTGTCCTGTGCTATTAGCAAAGACAGAGCAGGCAAGTTTAATTGGTGCATTAGTACAAGGTGGATGGATATTTTTCCCAATAACTTGATCGGAGCTGATCCTGGGATTATAACTTAGCCTTTTTTTTTATAATAAACAGAACTAGTTAAGTCCTCTATTTTTAAGAATACTATTTCAGTTCTTTTTGTTGCTGAATAAATAATTTAGTGTCAATAAGCACACATTTAATTTTGCAAAAAAAAAAGTATTAAATGCTTGTTCAAATAAGAATACATAAATAAGGGAGACTCCTTTTCCATTGACGTCTGTAAGGAGAATAAATGTCAACTGTAAAAGGTATGTCAAATAATGGTGGAAAATATCTGCTTGGATTTTTTAATAAATACATGAAATTAGGAGGTTTGACTCTTGACAGTGGCTGAAAAATTCCTCTATTTCTGAACTGATTCTTGTTTTGAACTGATGTGTGTGGTGCTTGACCTGGTGATCATCTGTTGAGGCTGAAGATGGACCTTTAGTCTTAGTTGGCCTCTCTGCTTTGCCTTGATGTCATGTTGCAAGTTCTTGTCATGGGCCTTTTTGGCAATTTTGTCAATATTTGAAGAATTCTTGAAGTACAGGGTGACAGCCTTTCCCTCTCTTCCCTTGGATGACCAATCCATACTGGCAATCCTGACCTGTGTTGTTCAGGTGTGCTTTTGATGCCAAATCCTCTGTCTGCAAGGAAGCTTTAGGCTGACAGTGTGCCCGGCTGCCTGACATTACTGCTCTTCTGTCTTAGCAGAGCTTTCCTGAGTTCCCCCAAGGTTCCTTAGAACCTCCCTCCCACTTCATCTGTGGGAGGAGCCGGAGCGCGGAGGATTCCCATGGGGCAGTTACTCGGGAATGTGCTTGGGCAGTTGTATGGTGATTGAACACCATGGGATAAGGGAGGTTTGCCAGAGAGGTTTTCAGGATTGTGCCAGCTGCTCCATGCCAAGTTAATGGTCTCTTTGTAAAACAAAAAGAGCATCTCTTCTATTATTCAAACAAAAATAAAGTTAAGGGCATTCAGAGTTAAAGCCTCCAATGTGTGATTCAGCAAAAGCATCTTGTTTCATGGGTTATTTGGTCACATCTTAGTTTGAAAAATGTATATATGGTGAAAAGCCTTGCACTTCCTCAGATTGTAATAGAAATTGTAATAGTCATATTTTATAAACTTTTCTAAAATAAGTATTTCTGAAGAATTTTCATAAATTGTAAGTTAATTTCAGCTATGATAAGCATGCACTGATCTGTTCAGAGTTGCTGGTGATAGTGATGGATTGAAGAAGGAAAAGATCTCTTTTTGCAGCTAAGAGTGAAATTCTTAATCTCATGGACAGATGTGAAGAGCACTGACTTCCTTTCTTTAATTTTTTCAAGCTGTTTCTTTTCAGAAGGACCTTGTCCTTTTGTGGCAGCCTGCCTAGCCTGAAGGAAGCCAGCATTAGGAATCAAAAATAACTCATAGGGAAGAATCGAGTTGGACTAATCTATGCGACCAGTAAAGGTCGTAAAAGTTGGAAGGCATCAGCTGGTTATGAACAGCTTTGCTTGCAGTGAGGGCGGTGTTGCTGGGCGGAAGCCTTTGCGTTTACAGAGTGATCCCAGCGTGACCCACGTCTCCGACTCCATGCACGTGAGCCAGGCTTGACCCAGTGCTCCACTTAGCCTGGCGCAGGCTGCGTGACAGGTAAAGCACTGGCACGGCTGCAGGCTGCAGGGAGCAGTCGAGGCACCTCTCCCCTCCTTATGGAGCGCTGAGGGAGACATTAATCATGTGTATCTTTTTACCTGGAAAGGTAGGACTAAATTCAGCTGTGTGCAATTTAATTTCTTGACATAAGGGCAGGATATTAAACTTATGTCAATCATTTCTTCATTAACCAGACCTATACAAATATAACCTGGCCTGTTAAAGTTTAACCACAAGTGATGACTTCTTTGCAAGTTTGTAAGGATAGGTGGTGATGCATAAAATTGGCAGTAGGTGGAAATGCCTGAAATACTTTAGAAACCTCTTCTGACTCTAACATGGCCACAATAGCTCAGTAGCTGGAAAAAGGCCCTTTGTGCACACAGCATCCCGAGGGTTTGGTGTGCAGTCATTGTAGCCAGCAGGTACTGGGCAGTGGAACTGGCTGAGAGAGAAGTGACATGTACAGGTAGTTGCTTTATGTACTGAACCCATTTGGATTCCCCTTGTTAGATCATGTAAGTGGTTTTGGAATCATCTTGCTTTGCTTGGTGTTTAAACCTAATCTAGATACTGACTTCTAACACAGCTAATGTGTATTGTGTGTGTTGTTTCTTTGGTCCCTCTCCTACTTTGTGATGTTTTTTCTTGCTATTTCCTTTAGTTATTTCTGCTGGTGGATTTGACTGGGATGCTGCTGTTATGTTTTATTTACTTCTCCCCCAACCCTTGCCTGTATTTTTTTCTTTTCCAGACGAAGAATAGTGAGTGATGGTTGTTTCCTCATTTTTTTTTTAATACATCACACAGAAACATCCGAACTAAAATAGTGTGCAGAGGTATTTTTGCTGTCATCTTTATAATACATAAACATAAGCATATACACATACTTCTATCTTTTATGTTTGAGTTTTATTTCATGTATATACACACACACTCTCTCTCTGAATAAAATACTGCCTCCTGGGACTCCTGTTTGGAAGTGGTGCATTTCCTGAGAGTTACCCATGCAGCAGGGTGAGGCTTCTGAGATTTTCATTAAAAATCTAGCCTTTAAAGTAGTTTTTCTAAGTGTTTGCTTGGAAGGACAGCAAATCCTCTCTCTATGCTTCTGCAGTAGCTGGTGCTTGCATCGTGACTTGCTGCAGCTTGGGTTCACGAGCGACCTCTCCGGCAGCGCCGTGCAAGGGCGCCTGGACGTGCGTGTGGTCCCGGGCAGGGGCCTTCGCTGCTCGCATCCCGCCTCTGCTGCGCTGCTGCGGTGGGGGGAGGTGTCGGAGATGGGGCTGTTGAAAACCTTGGACCCTCATTAGCTCACCTGAGGGGTGGTTGAGAAGTTCTGCAAATACTGGGAGACTTCAGGATAGTGCATCTGGTGAGGAGTCTCATTCTTAAGGCTCTTGATGAGTGTTTTCACTTTCTCACGCTTATTGATTTCTGTTTCATTTATGTCACCTCTGGATGTTGGCATCTGACTTTGAAGCCCCAGGTAGGTTTCGCTCTTCCTTCTGCTGCTGCGGGAGGAAACCAGGTAATGGGCTTTCTGATGTGTCTGAGAAGCGCTGCTTCTCTTGCTGTCGTCTCATCTGAGTTTGGAAGCAGCTGGCTGCTTGTCCCTGTGCTCTTCATGGTTCTGCCTCTTCCCTTGCCCATGTGCTTTCCTTCGAAGGCCTGTGTGGCTCTGGGGCAGTGGTGGCACCACTCTCACTCCTGTTACTTTAGTTTTGAAATCAAAACTTCACATAGCCTTATACATCATGTACATAACTTCCTTACAGCTCCTGTTGGGACTGTGGTATAAATTTAGCAGGTCTACTACATGCCTTGCTTTTTAGACAGGAGATGCATAGTTGCTTTGTGTGTCTATTGATTCTGAAATTATTTTTATTATTTTTGATTTGTTTATTTTTGTAAGTTTTTCCAAAACAACTTGATGGAATTACTATTCAGGCTGACAGAGCTGAAAGACTTCTGCTACGTTTGTGTGAAGCTGTGTCCAAAATATCTACTACGTACGTGCAAAACTTGCCCCGTTTCTCTAACATTATCTTGATGCTTTTTGAAGGACAATAGGACTCTTTGGAATGAAACTTAATATCCTTTTTTAATAGGAAATGAAGAAATGACATAGGGGCTTTGGGTAGAAACTGGTGTGATTATAGGCTACTGATGATTGGATAGAGATCTTAAAGGGTAGAGCAAATTGTAGCAAATGCAATGTGAACTTCTGTGTTTTATAGCAATTTTAGTCATGAAGCTCAAGTTTGACCTTTTTCCCTTTAGTAAAACACCTCTTGGGTCCTCTTGATTCCTGCCGGAACCCAGTGACCTTCTGCAAGCAGCAGAGTGGATTGGAAGTGCCCATTTCCTCTCTCCCTGTGTTTGCCTGCTAAACCCTGCGTTGCTGAACGTGGCTGTGCCTCGTGTCTCCCCAGATGACGCGTCTCTCGGCTCCTCTCTTCTGTAACAGACTGTAGAATTTAGGATGAAGGAAAGGCATGAGATTAAACCCAGAGTGTCTCTGTGACCCATCTTTGGGCTTTGAGAAACAAGTAAGGTCAGTCCCATCCCAGTGCCGTGGCTCTAATGTAAAAAAATGTCAGGAATTCCTCCCCATCAGCACTACTCCTCTGGCATGTCCAAATGGACTTCCTGGTTGTAGCATTGCAGTAGCAGCTTTTATTTGCCCAGCCCTCTTTTAAAGCAGTGGGGGAAACATCGAACTCACCGTATCATAGAGCCCTTAGTGTTTTTTCATTGGAACTGGTTACTGAGGGAATGCAGAATTGAGTCGTTAAAATAACTGAGGAGACCTGTGGATGTTCCTGGCTGGATTCACAAACCTTAAATGTGTCCAGGGGTACATTATATATCTATGTACTGTAGTCCTTAGCAAGTATTTCGATATTTGTGATTATTTTGCTCATTTGCTGGGTCTGGAACAGGCTGTGAGTACTTAGGTGTGGTGGCTTTGGTTGGAAATCAAGCAGAGGGCCAGTAAAGCGCTCTCCAGCAGGGAGATGCTAGGCCGGAGACGATGACTCGTGGTCTGACTCGCTGCTGAAGCGGCCCCATGGAGGCTGGGCTGAGACCCAGCTTGGGATTATTGCCAGAATGAGCTTCCCCCACGTCTTTGCTCTCACTTAGGTTTATTTGCTGGGGGGGAGTTGTGTGGTCCTGAGTTGCTGCTGTCTTGAAAGGCGTGTGCTATTCTCTGTGCTGCTCCATGCTGCCTTCCTGGGCCAAGCCAGAGGGGCGTGCAGTACTTCCTAGGAGAATCCTTAAGGATTTGCACCTGCTGTGTGGGACTGGGCTGGGGTACAACATACTGATCTGCCTAATGATGGAGCAGCAAAGTCATTTAACTTCCATATTGAAGTGACAGAGCAGGACAAGGATGCTGAAGGTTATTATGGTTGGATGGGATCATTACTGCACTAATCATCACTGTTCTCATGGGCAAGCAATGATCATGTGGGAGTGGGGAGACTGAAGTGTCTCGTCAGCCTTGAGAGCTGATAGTGGTGTTTGTTTTTTTTTTTTTTTTCCCCCTCCTTGAATTTAAAAGTTTCAGCCTTAACATGCTTTCATAAGGTGGAGTGAACTTTTACATAGCCCATGTAAGGTTGGTTCCGGTGGATGTCAGAAGGGATGTGTAACAGGTAGTGCAAAATGGATGAGAGGGGATGACTAGCAGAAAAGCTATTGCTTGCACCATTGACTAGAACATGTTTCTGCTCATACTTCAAGTTTAGGATGTGTTGGGGTGATCCAAAATGTTGGTAGTGTTGTGTGTGCGTGTTTTTAACCACCTCTTCAAGGGTTGACGTTGGCTAGTAAGTAGATGAATGGACTAAATTAGCCAGTAAATACTGTTGACAGTAAATATTTGTCAGAGGACTGTTGTGAATCACAGTAATTCTGCAGCAGAAGCTGTGCTTGGATCGCTGTGCTTGTTCCTCTGGCTTGGAGATGTGTGTTTTTTATGAAGGAAGACTTTGCAGAACTTGTCCCTTTGGCCTGTGTCTCACATGTCACGTTCAGTTTAAGTTCTTAATTCATCTGGTACTGGTGTAATTCTGTTGGTAACAAAGCCACGCCGATGGCGATGCCAGCAGTGCTGGGGCGTTGCTGTCCCCCAGTGCACTGCAGACTGCCGGGTGTTGTTTTGGGAAGAGGCCCTGGGCAGGCGGAGGCAGTGAGCGCAGGTGGGTGGAGAGTCGCGGGAGGGTGTCCACAAGCCTCCCTGCGACCGCTGCGTGGGAGGCGGCACACGGAGAAGGCGGGAATGCGATCCCGCTGCCTGGCGAGGCCTCGGCCGTCGCTCCTCCGCATGCGCGGCCTCGCGTAGATGAGCCTGGTGCTCTCCGCGTGAGCTGAGCAAAGGATGCCCCCGCAAAGCCTGCCGATTTAAAGGAACTCATTGAGGGTCCAAACGAGCATCCTGCCCTCCCTGGCTGTGCCGCTGGCGCAGCGGGCATGAGCTTTCCCTGGGGCCTGGGGGAGCCACCTGAGTGAGGGGTCTGCAAGCTTGACTGCTACTACTCAAACCTCAGCAGCCCCCAGCCGGTGTGAGCACCAGGGCAAGTCGCTTCAGGCCGTAGACTGCACCTGGAAAAGGCTGGCAGCCTCTCTTTCCACTCTTGTTGGCTCTTTCCTTGTGACTTTGTGGGTACAGCAGCGTTCAGAGAGAGACTTGGTTTCTTTCCAGATGATAGTTCAGTTGCTTCATGTGCTCGGTCTGTTTTACAGCTCCCTCCTTCCCTAACAGTATGATACCTGTGAATGCTGGGCTGTACTGAAAAGCTCTCCCTCTGCTTTAATTCTGGAAGAAACACTTCTAACAGTTCTTCTAACACTTCTAAAGCAGTTACTGAATCCTCCTTTGCTTTGGTGTTTACCCAAGGCAGCCCTCTGGAATGCCAGTTCATAGAGAAAAGAGAAGAGGAGTGGAGGGATGGAGACTTGTCCTGGGTAGAGGAAGATTCGGTTAGAGAGCACTTGAGGAAATTCAACACCCACAAATCCATGGGCCCCGATGGGATGCACCCCAGAGTGCTGCGCGAGCTGGCGGATGTCGTAGCCGAGCCGCTCTCCATCATCTTTGACAGGTCCTGGAGAACGGGGGAGGTGCCAGAGGACTGGAGGAAAGCCAATGTCACCCCGGTCTTCAAAAAAGGCAAGAAGGAGGAGCCGGGCAACTACAGGCCGGTGAGCCTGACCTCTGTCCCTGGGAAGGTGATGGAGCAGGTCATCCTGACTGCTGTTTCCAGGCACATGGAGGAGAAGGTGCTCAGGAGTAGCCAGCATGGCTTCAGAAAGGGGAGATCATGCTTGACTAACCTGATAGCCTTCTACGATGGGGTGACTGGCTGGATAGATGAGGGCAGAGCAGTGGATGTCATCTATCTGGACTTCAGTAAGGCTTTTGACACTGTCCCTCACGGCATCCTCCTGGGCAAGCTCCAGAAGAGTGGGTTAGATGAGTGGACAGTGAGGTGGATTAGGAACTGGCTAAATGACAGAGCCCAGAGAGTAGTAATCAGCGGTGCCGAGTCCAGCTGGAGACCTGTGGTTAGTGGTGTCCCCCCAGGGGTCAGTCCTTGGTCCGGTCCTGTTCAATTTATTCATTAACGACCTGGATGAAGGGATGGAGTGCTCCCTCAGCAAGTTTGCTGATGATACTAAGCTGGGAGGAATAGCTGACAGCCCTGAGGGCTGCGCTGCCATCCAGAGGGACCTGGACAGACTGGACAGCTGGGCGGCGAGTAACCTCATGAAGTTCAACAAGGGCAAGTGTAGGGTCCTGTACCTGGGGAGGAATAACCCTAGACATGCCTACAGGCTGGGGACCGACCTCCTGGAGAGCAGCCCTGCAGAGAGGGACCTGGGCGTCATGGTGGACGACAAGTTGACCATGAGGCAGCAGTGTGCCCTCGTGGCCAAGAAGGCCAATGGGATCCTGGGGTGCATTAAGCAGAGCGTCTCCAGCAGGTCGAGGGAGGTGATTCTGCCCCTCTACTCAGCCCTGGTGAGGCCGCACCTCGAGTACTGTGTGCAGTTCTGGGCTCCCCAGTGCAGGAGGGACGTGGAGCTGCTAGAGTGAGTCCAGTGCAGGGCTACAAAGATAATTAAGGGCCTGGAACCTCTGCCCTATGAGCAAAGGCTGAGAGAGCTGGGCCTCTTCAGCCTGGAGAAGAGAAAGCTGAGAGGGGATTTCATCAGTGTATACAAGTACCTCAAGGGAGGGAGTGAGGAGGATGGGACTGGCCTCTTCTCAGTGGTGGCTAGCAATAGGACTGGAGGAAACGGCCACAAACTGAAGCATCAAAAGTTCCACAGCAACTTTAAGAAAAATTTCTTAACAGTGAGGGTGACAGAGCACTGACTGGAACAGGTTGCTCAGAGAGGTGGTGGAGTCTCCTTCTCTGGCGATCTTCAAAACCTGCCTGGATGCCACCCTGTGCCATGTGGTCTAAGAGACCCTGAGTGTGCAGGGGGGTTGGACTTCATGATCTCTAGAGGTCCCTTCCAACCTTAAGGATTCTGTGATTTTTAAAAAGACTGCCTCTGCTGAGCCACGACGAATCAGACTTATCGCATGTGTTTGTCAGAACTTGCTAGCAGTCGAGTGGCTCCTTGCACCCTGGCTCTCCCAAAGCTGCATGTAACCAGCTGTGTAATCACAGGGTGCCGACAGGTTTTTTTTGTGTGGTTTTATGGTACCTTTTGATAGATTTTTGCTGGCTTTTGGCTTTCAGGGCTGAGAAAAGACAGTCTGTTTAATTTGGGATCTCCTTACAATGCTCTTGCTGTTCAGAGATGGAGGGGACAGATGAGGGATTCCTAATTGCTTTCTGCATGTCTGAAGAGCCCTGTTTTCTTGGTTGACAAAATTTCCCATCCGCAGCTTGGGTGACTGTGGCAAGTTCTAAATACTGAAATACTGGTTCCTATGAGGGCAGAACAGCTTTCAGGATTTTCTGTTTGTCCTGTGTGTGTCTATTAATTTATTTTTCCTTTCTTGAAAAGTGATGAATAAAATGTTGTAAGTGGGAAATGCAAGTGGACTGTCTGGGTTGTAGAAACTTAATACTATTTTTAAAAAGCCTGAGAATAAATATGGATTCCTATGTTGTGGCACGGGTCAGTGGCAGTCCCAAAATGAGCGGGTTGTGCTCTGGATCCTGCAGCTGGAGTTCATGGATTGCTGTCTGTGTCTCTCTTCCCTCCTTTGCCCTCGGTGGTAGGAGGTGACAGAGCGTGGGTTTAGCTTTCGGGATCAAGGTTTGGATTGCAGCTCCAGCTGGCAGAGGCCTCCTTTATCCCGTGTGGTATCTGGAATGGGACATTAGGCAGCACCTTGCTGGTGTAGCTGGTGGAGAAAGAGAGGGAATGATTCCTTGCAGAAAGGATCCCTCTCCTCCGGGACTCTATCCATTTCATATGCCAGCGCAGAGGCTTTTGATGCTCTGTTTTTAAATTGCCTTCCTCCCAGCCCCCAAAGCACAGGAGCAGCCCCCCGAGACTTATTTTGCTTTTTAGGAGTATGATATGGAGCCCTAATAGAATCTAGTAAGGATGATCCTAGCAGGATCTTGCAAGTACTTGTTACTCGGTGAAACCCTGAGAACTGCCCAAATTCCCATTAACTTTGAACTTCTGCAAAAACAACAAAAAACCCCTTGCACAATAAAGTGCCTTTCAGGAGGCTGCGGGAGCGCTGGCGGTGTCGACCTGAGCGTGGGCTGCTGACACGGGTGCCCCGTGCCCCGTACGCCCTTGTGCTGGGCTGTGTGCGGGTGGCCGTGGCGCCGAGGGGGGATGTGGCACGTTCAGCGCTGCCTGCGGCAGCTGCCTCCACCAGCGCCGCCGTGGAGCTCTTGTGGCGCCGCTGCGGACACTCGGGTCGCCCACCCGAGGCTTCCTCTTTGGGTGGCGGTTGCCTGCCCAGCGCAGGCCGCCCCCAGCAGCAGGGCCATACTCACTGCGGGGCGGCTGAGAGGGGATTGGGAGAAGGGCTGCTCGGATGGGCCGTGGTCCCAGCCCGTCCTTCCCCCCGCCAAGGGAAGTGGCCTTGGAGAGGAAAGAGGAGGCCACGAGCGCCGTTCCTGTGCTGGGGAACGCTGTGGCTCCGTGCCCCGGAGCAGGTGCTGGCCTCCTCGGGAAAGAGCCCTTCACTTGCCCAGGGCTCGCGGGAGAGGTGGGGTAGAGCCAGCCGTGTGCTGCCTCCTCCCCGTTCCACGGCTGTTGCACCTTGCGCTAGCAAGGGTTCCACAAAGGGACAGGAAATTTGCTTTATTTTGTCTAAATCCTCATCATGTGAAATTAAAGTCTCATGCAGAAGGCTCCTGTGTCTTCTGATAGCATCGTGTCTGTTGCTGCCGAAACGGCCGTGCCCCGAGGTATCTCGCATGAGCATGATGCCAGTTGCACACCGTGACAGGGTTCTGGAACTGCAACCGTAGGATAAATACCATATTTCTAGAAACTTTTAATGTGCTCCAGATTTTTCTGATTATTTACATTTGAAATGGTTCTCCAGTATCTGCTGCCCCTCCTCACCAGCAATTTAACAGGAAAACTTTGAAAAAGAGAAACTAGAACTGTGGAGACTCTTGGGAGGCGTCGCATTATGTTATCTATAATTACTGTTGTTATTTCTCTTGCAGGATGAGTCAGTAGGTTGGTTGCTGCCACACAGCCACATAAGTGCTATTTTAATACAACCAAATCTGTCAAGCACAGTGTTACTGAAGCTCTTTGCCTGCTAGAAGGGCTTGGCATCAGAGGCTTCCGCACAAGCATGATGATGATATTCGTGTGTTATCCAGAGAGCTCCGGGAGCTGTGATACTTGAAACAACACGTGTTCCTTGATTCCCACAGTAGGAAAGGCTGTACTATGGCTAACCTGTTAATGCACCTTTCCTGGCACAAACCCGCTATGCAAAAGGTTCAAAAGAAATGCTAGAAATTCTTTTGTTATCCCTCCAAAGTTGCTGTTGCTCTCATTTTCTGGGCGTAGGGGTGAACCAATTACCAGCTTCCATCAAAATAAGTAGGCATTTGAAACATTGTTTTCTGTTTCTGTCACTGCCTCTTCAGGATCCTTCTCTAGCTTTGTCCTCTTAAGGCCTTTTGTTTGCTTGTTGAAATGCCAGAATTGTTTGGTCTGCTAATTCAAAACATTCTTGGTGGGTGAAAAAGTCTTGTCGTGTTGGTGGGGTGAAATAAAACATTGTAAATAAAACTACGGGCTGTTAATGTCACACAGCACGAGAAGTGCTTAACTAGAAGCTCCTTGTAGCAGTGTTATAAAGCGGAAGATGAGAGAGCCTAAAAACCCTGCAGAAGAGCATGCTGCTCTACTGGGAAGGAAGAGTTTCTTGGCTTTAACCTGACTGACAAGGGAGGAAGGTTAAGGTCTACATCTGCTTGCGCCCATTCTGTAGGAGATCCTATCGGAGGGATATTTATTTATTTATTCTCTTCAATAAAACCAACCTTCTTCTGCAGGCTTGTCTGGGTGGGTAGAAATTCAGAGAAGGGTTAACCAAAGCCCACGTGGAATGAGGCTACCAGAAGGGAGGCAGTGAAAAACTAGCCAATTTCCTCTTCCCTGAGCCTAAGGCATTGAAGGGAGTTGGAAAGCTCCCAGCACCAGAAGGCAAAGAAGAAATGGGAACCACTCGTATTCAGCCTGCACTGCTTACATGAGATCTCATAATTAAAGGATGTTGCCTTCCACTCCCGTTATTGTTTGCAACGGGGAACTTTAATTTTGTTCTGGACCTGGTGCTGACTTCATGTCTGCTGGAGCCAGGATAGAGAGGTGGTCTTGGGTGTTCACGAGCTCCCCTTCCAATGCCCGGATGCAGCTATTTATTTTCTCAGTCTCCTGCTTTTTCTCTCACTTCCGTATTAGGTGGTCTGAGCTATTGGTGCACAGTCTTTACGTATATTAAATGTAGAATTCAAGTTTTCTAGGAGAGCTGGGTTGACGTTTAAGCTGCAGTCCTTCTGAAAACTATTGAATTTGTTTCATGTTGACCCTGCCTTGTTCTTCTCTAGGCTTTGTAGTATGTGAGGAGCACTAAAACATTTGATTTCTACTCATTAAGCTTTTACTTAGCCCTCCCTCCGCTTTTCTTTGCCCACTGCAATTTCAGCTGGCCTGTTTGGCTGGTCTTTTTATCTTGCATGCCGATAAGAAGGCTGGGGCAGACAGCCAGTTGCTGGTGAACTATAATAGAGCCAGTGGTATGTACAAAATTTCATTACTGCTGTCAACAGCGGAGTGAATGGGAGAGAGCACATACTTTACAGAGAGAGCTGCTAAATAAACGGCCTATTGAATTCAGTAGTAGTAGCAATGAGACCATCTTCTCCTAATGAATGAAGTGGTTTATGGACAGAGCGAGAGTATGTTGAACTCTTGAATTTGTTTAAAAAACTGAAAGTCTTTAGCCTTGTTCTAAGACCGCTTTCCCCCCAGCTTCCACTTCTCTCTTGTTTATCAGTTCTTGTGGTTAACACATGGATTTCAGATCCGATACAGCAGATTATGGCAGAGGCCTTGGCCTCACTTTGAAATGTTCAGCGCAAAAAATATGCCTGCCCTTCTAAAGCTTTTTTTTTTCCCCCCCTGTTGTAAGACCTGATATGAAACTAAGATGCTAGAAACTAACCTTTGGATCAGCAGAATGGAAGTCTCTTAAACAACGCAAGTCAGTGTCATTAGGATCTAAAGAAAGAGTTTAGGTGCCATTTGTAATATGCTTAGCATATATGCAAGCCTTCTTGCAAATTTGCATACTGTGTTTCCTAGAATTGACAGCATCTTTTTATTTTGTGCTTGCAAATTGTTTGGCCTGACAGAGTTTGTATTTGCCATTGCAAAATATGTCACTGTATTTTTTGTTTCTAAATGTTTGTGAACTCTGGTTTTAACATTTTATTTCCCTTCCCTATTGCTTTTGTTTTCATGTATGCTCCACAAGGAAAGTTTGCATACTAGTGTCTGGTTTAGCTCTGTGAATGTATGACTGTCTTTATTCATGGAAACAAAACACTTTTGTGCAGATGTTTCAAGCTTCAACTATGAAGAATTCTTAAAAGGGAAAATTCCAAAGTAAGGCCAGTTAACCAAAACGGCTAAAAGAAAAATCATATTTTTATTTCCACTCCCCATCTATCTAGTGTGTGACACAGCAAACTTTCCCAGCTGAACGTGCATAGGGACAAAAGCTGTATTTAGCACAAGACAGTAACACAGTAGAAGAGGAATGCTATTTTATTGGTGTGATTTGAGGCAAAACTATTCCTGTCTACAGCCCTCCTCTGGTTGTAGTGCTAGTTCTTCCATGATATTTTTTAATCTTCTCTTGTGTTACTGGTTGTTGCATTTTTTTTTTTCTGTTACTAGTAGAAATCCATACAGTTTGATGCCCTTGAATGGATCATTTTTAATCAAGTAAACTTTGTAACTACAGATTTTTTTTTTCCTCAATTTGATTCCAAAGTTGGCAACAGGATATTGAAGGGTGACAGTCTGGATTCTCCTTCTCTATTCATGGTAAAAGCAGTTTAAAATAACTTCTAAAATAACTGCTGCGCTGTTGCATTAGTAAGCTCCTGCCTGCTTTACTATATTGTGGTGTGTTTTGTTTGCAGTTGCTGCATGGAGCCGAGTCAGAAGTTGCTGCCTTGGCATGGGGGTTTGTCTGCAGAGCGTTCTTTTTGTGCTGAGATCTTGCATTGCAATTTCCCTTTATGAAAATGCCAGTGAAGGATGTGGATGCTTACCTGGGCTGTTGGGGGTTCATGTCCTACCCAATGTGCAGGAGAGGTGTTGCAGGGCTGCAGCAGGCGTTTTGTGAAGTTAATGCTAAATGCACAGGAAAATTGCCGGTGTCTTTTCTACCCTCTGTACATAAACTTGAACTTGTGAATGCTTTGAAAGCCTAGAAGTGCTCTCTTTTCGTAAGAGCAGAGAAACAGTGTCCTCACCTGTGATTTGCGGGTGGCGTGTGTGTTTTGTCGGTAAGTGTTAATTAGCTCTAAGTCTGTTATTGATGGTTTATAGTGTTGCGCTGTAAAAGGTTTGTTTCCTGACTGGTTTGTCATTCACTCTGTGGCCGAGCGTGTCAAAGCCTCTGAGGAAACCAGAGCTTCCCTCCCCCTCGTCCCGGCATGCAGTTCTGGTGTGGGTATTAGTGTGCACTTCCTCTCCATCTTCATTTTCCTGTTTTTAAACAGTAAGCTTGGTCATGAGTGTTCACACAGCCCAAAAAGTGGTATGGAAAAAGCCCAAGCTCGCAATGCCTTGGAATACTGACCCACAGACGTGTCGACTGGGTGAGTGTGTGTTTAAATGTATTTTCTAGGCTTTGATGGATGAAGGGGTCTGGCCATACGAGGCTGTTCCCACCTTCTCTACCTGATGCAAACTGCTTTAACATGCCTCAAGTTTGCAAACTCTGTTAGCGACAGGTTGTCAAAGCCGTGGCAGGAAATGGCCCCAAGAAGGGCTGTTTTTTGTGGCACTGCTCCCCTGCAAGCACCGGGTGGACTGCAGCTGCTTGACGTCTGCAAGGTCCTCTTGGTGATGCCTCTGCCCTGGGTTTCCTTTTTTTGCACACAAAGTTTTATTTTCCCCACAGCGGTTCTGCTTATTTTTTCTTTTTTTTTTTTCCCCACCCGCTTTCTAAGAATATGTTCTTAAACTATGGAAAAATGAGCAAGGCAGGACTGGAGCCTGAATGTCCCTACTTCCTTGAAACTGTACGTTACGTTTGTGATTTCAATAAGTAGTTGTATTTATTCTTTCCAGTTTGGCTTGTGAGTCTTTGCGAGGCTGCTGGATTTACGTGCAGCACTTCTAGCTCCCCTCGCAGAACAGCATGCGATCGTAATGGGAGTTTTCTTTTAGCTCAAACTGGGGAAAAGAGGAGCGCGTGTGACCGCGAGCTTGTGCACGCACCCTGGCTGAAACTTCACGGGCTCACTGTTCCTCGGCTTGCCGCTGAACTGGGGCCAAATAGGCTGGCGTGGTGTGCTGAACAGGATTCGAAGCTTCCCAGTACTAGTGGATGTGCTCTTTAAACACAGTAGTTGACGGGAGCACAGCAGGGAAATGCTTCATTTAAGACATAGAAGCAGAGTTACTAATTTTGAATAGAACTAAAACGATGAGCTGTTGAGCAGAGACTCTGGTCTTACTTAAGCTTGCTTCTGGTAACACTGAAGTGGATTTAGACAGATGCCAGTTTATACAAAACCACAGCGTTTCCCTTACGGCCCAATCCAAACTCTTTCAGAGTTTTGTCATGGACTTGCAGCTTCTGCTAAAAGTGGAGGGTCTGAGGGATGTGATGTTCACAATCTGCAGCCTGCTAGTGAGATACAAGTTACTTCAGTTGCCTCTCTTTTCAGCACATTAGAACAAGGAAAATGTTAGTGTGCTCTCGGCAGAGAAGCGTAAGTGTTTTAACCAGCGTGCGATTAAACGATGAACACGGCACTTGTGAAGCCTCTGAACTGTTTGTGTGTGGAATAGCAGGAGGTGCCTCCCTCTTGAGTCTTCCTTTTCAGTCCTTCAGATGGGTTTAGCAGTTCAGCATTGCTGGGTGTATGCAGCTAGGACTGATGTCTGTCTGTGTATGGATGATGTATTGCCGCGGTGCCTGTTCTGTTTGGGCCCAGGCTAGTATATAATTTTTCCTATGCAAGTTGTAGCTACTTTTCTCCAAGTGTTTTATGGGCATGAGCAGGTAGCACTTGATCAGTTCTTAAGTCCTGTTGATCTCTCTCCAAGCTGAGAGCACTCAGTTTAATAAAAAGTAAAAAAGAAGGGAGGTGCTGGGGGGAGATCAGCCATGATAGAACGGAGTGGGGGAGTGGGTTTTTCTTTTTTTTTCATGTGTGTGTGTTGTGTGTGAAATTCTCTGCTTTATAAAGTTCCTAACTTTCTGTAAGCCATAGGATTGCAGGTCTGCTTTTTGGAAGCATTCCCACGGCATGACTTTATATTCTTCCAGGGAAAGTTCTGCTCCACATAAGAAGAGGCAAACACTTATTGGAGTCGATTTATTTAAAACCTTTCCAGCAGAGCGGTATTTGTGTGTGTCCTTCCCCCTCGCCCTTATCCCTCAATTGCCTTATTGTTCAGCTGGATGTCTCCATGTCGTTTCTTTCTGCTCTTTCCTAAGAGTAGAAAAAAGATGCCAATTCTAAGAAATCTTCTGAAAGAAGCTGCCTTTAGGGCACCGTTCCTATAAAATGCCAACTCTTGAAGCCAGTTAGGCACTTGGCAGGAACTGAATAATCTTAGTTGCTATCTTAGGAGTAGCAACTGCTTGTTAGTGGCCACTCAGCCACTACTTGTTCAGTTTGCTAATTTTTCATGTAGTTGTCCCCAGGAGCAAAACAAATGAGTTCTCTTTGTATTGCAAGCTAGTTGTTGTGCAGAGCTCTCTGTAGTTGATTGAAGTTAGTCTTTTTATAGCAATAGGAAATAATGACATCAACATAAGTGAGGCATCCTGCAAAGCAGGAGTTCAACAGCATCTCCTTTGAAATTGGGTGTTCGGTTTCTAGTAGCATTTCCCTCTAGCTCTGCTCATTTCACTCTGAAAATGGCTGGAACCCCAGACTGTAAATTAAAAGCTTCCTTTCAGGTGGGAAGCAATTTATCTGTGTTCCCACAAGATATATGCACTTGATAGCAGCTTGAAGTTACTTTGTCATGAGGCAAAAAGCTGTTACAATGATGATGTTTACAGGGCTGTTCGTGCTGTTGTGAGCAGTTGCAAAGCCCTGGGTAGGTTAGTTTGCTTAGTAGCGTTGTGCTGGAGCACAAATGTGCTGTTTGAAACTGTGCCGACTCTTAAAACACTTAAGAATGTACGCTTTGGGTTTGGCAGCAGCAGATGGTGGCTCTGTTTTGAAATAACATAGTTCTAGATGTTTTTTTTTTTTTTCTGTGAATAGTTGTCATCTGAGTCTACATAGGAGCTGCTTTTTCTTTTCCTTTTCCTCTTAATTAGGTCTCATCTTTCTGTGTATAGCATATTATTAAATACATGTATTGAAGAAGGTTTTTTTAGGAGAGTAAGTTCTGTAAGCTTCGTTGTGTTGGATTTGTTTGCCTGTTGGTTTTGTGTGTTCTGTGGAGTTGGATCGTGCCCTTCGCATTGTGTCCAGTGCGATTGTGTCTGACTCACTTCTACCGTGTGGAGAAACTGAGTTTTCCCTGGCGAGGGAATAATCTGGTGCTTTTAAATTTCCATTGAAATGTTCTGACCCTTAACTTGAGGGTGCCATATGCTTCCTGTTCAGTCCCTCCGGACTAGGACAGGAATTGGCAGGAACACGGTCTGCGAGGTGACCTAATTCGGTGGGGCCGGCGGCGTGTTCCGAAGCTGGGGACAGGGCCCGGAGCCGGGCCTGGCGGGGGTGACACGGCAGCTGCCTCCTTCCTTCCTTCCCTCCCTGGGAAGGAGCAGTCCAGCAGCTTCACGCTTAAAGATTCACCTCTGGGCACGCATCACCTGGTCGTTCAGACCAGCAGCAAAGGAATCCGTGAGAGGAGGTTTGTTTTAAAAATGCCTTGTCAGAGTTTGTGACTGAGTTTGGAGTAATGTAGTTCTCACATGAGAAATGAAAGAGTCGCTGGGATCCCCTTTTGCAATGGGAGAAAGATCAAGTTTCTCAGCTTAATTCCTCCAGTGGCAGTGACTCGTTTTGCAAAGCTGACACTTGGCAGCTCTGTTCACGTGCGGTCGAGCCTGGCACGTAGCAGTGATCACTGGCACCTCTGAGACCCCGGCCGGTACAGGGACGTTGGGCATCATTTGTGCAGACCACGCCAGGGTGGTGGTAGCCCCCTGGCTAAGCTTGGGCAAAGCGTGGATTTCACATTGCGGAGATGTGCACCTCCTTCTTGGTGAGGTTAAGCAGGATCAGATCCTTGAATTGTGCACGCACTAGTAAAATAACGCGTCCTTCCTATTGCCCTGCTACCTGCCCTGCTTCCCCCCGCTCCCTGCCGTCAGATGGGCTCGATAGAAGGGTGGCACGGGCTGGCTCGGCCTCCCGCGAGCCTCCTCTGCTCCCGCTCGTGCCGGTGGCTGCAGCCGCCGCAGAGCTGCTGTGGGGCACAGCCTGGACAAGCACTGCAGGCCCCCCCGTGCTGCTAGGCTCCTTCCTGAGGAACGCTCCTGCTTCTCTCTGGGTCTGGTGACATGATGGGGCACCTCTAACATGTGCTTTTCCCCCCTCAGCAATGCCTTTCCGCTGCTGGAGCTGTGGGACTTGGTTACTTCAACCCGCAGTGGATTCCCTGGGGTTTCTACCAGGTCTAATGTGCTGTAGAGTGCAGCGTTTTTAAAGCAACTCACAAAACACTGTGTACAGGCCATTGGAATTAGCTTCTACTTCAAGCTCAGCTATAATAAAATCAATATTTGCTTGGCCTTTGTGACCCTAGTCTTTTTATATGTAAGGAAAACAAATATTTCCGCTGCTGCATTTAAGGTAGTGAAGAGATAATAAAATCCATACTTCTTCAAAGTGAAATGGTAGATGCCTTCTCAATGTAGTGCTTCCCGAGCTGGGCTGTCCCTCGTGCAGATAGCCCCGTGTGCAGCGTTTTGTCACACCGAGGCGTGCAGCTCTGCAGGGAAAGTTAGGTGCCACTTCCCCAGTTCTGACTCAGAAAGCAGCTAAAGATTATGGTCCTTGTCGTTCCTGAAATATGTGCGAATTATAAACATGGTGTTGAATATCTGAAAAATAGTGCAACTAATGTGTGATTAAATAAAATCCATTTTCTCTGGTTTTACTGCAGTGTAGGTTTTAAATTTTTTGATCATCAACTTAAATACTATGTGCTATTGATTCTTATTGTAACTTTCCATGTGTTTTAAGCTTTAGCCTTCTCATAACAGTTTGAAACTGAAGATTATAGAGTAGGAATCTTAGAACCTTATAAAGAGTAAAATCCAGTCATTTGATGTTTCGCCACCATTCCCCTAACTGTTATCTTGAAATCTCATGTGAGCATTGCTTATCTAATTGACAAAAGTAACTCTGGTATCTTTAAGGGATGAGTTAGGCAGATGGCTTTCTTGTAGAGACCTGCCTCAGCTGTTCATTTAGCAACCTTGCGTGCTTGCAGAGTCTCCCACAGCAGCGAAAGGCATTGGACAGCTCAGGAAAAATGCAAAAAAATATGGATTAACTTCAGTATCCCAGGGTGACGTGCTGTGAGTATACTTTGCTGTAGCAGGCAAGACTGAGCTGGACTGTTAAATGCTAGTAAATATTCTTTCTCCTTCTTTTCTCTTCAGCTGTAGGCAGAACTAATTCTGTTGATGTTAGCAGTTAGGGTTGCAAATGCTGACACCCAGACAGGATTTAAGCACTCGGGGCAGGTACCATTCACAGAGGTCCAAGGGTTGCGACAGGGTTCGTGCGGGAGGGAGTCTCAAGCCCCAGAGTATTCACCAAAACACCCTGATCTCGTCCCGAGTTCTTCTCTTCATCCCTTTTCCAGTTACCTCCTAAGACCTTGTAGGCACATATATTATGTATGTAACATTTTGAAGCTAATGTTGGTCATCTAGTTTGCAGCGTAGCAGCCCAAGGCGTGAGGTGCAGATAGAGAGAGGTGTCGGAAAGTGGGCAGGAGATGGTCGGAAAGGAGGCCAGCTGTAAGCAGGGAGCTGCTAGACCTGACACTGAGTCAGGCTGCCGTCCCCACACCCCACCCTGTGCCAAAACCGGCTGTCTCCTTCCAGATAAGAGCCAAATCTTTAAGCTTTACAAAGTAAATATTGGGAAAAAGTGCAGAGAAGGGAGACAAAACCCCAATTCCCTCATCCTTGTTGTCTTTAAGCTTACCAATAAAGTCTGAGTTGAATAAAGAGACATGTAGGGATATGGATCCCAGGGCAGCGCGTCCAAATGGGATCTGGGTCAGGTTATCGCAGGCCTTGCACATTCGGGTGAATTGAAGCAGAAATCTGCTCTTCTGTTTTAGACTTGGCTCCTCGCAGCGCAGAATGGGGACTGAATTTGGTGTTGCAGCTCTTGGAGGGTTGCTATTCTGGAGAGTGTGTATATGTGTGTGCTCATGGAAAGCATTTTTGTGTGTTAGGTTTTGATTGACTGAGCAGCAAAAACCACTTCTTTGGTTGCATTGAAACAGTGAATTTGGAAGCAGGCTGTGTTCACTTGGTTTGTCTTCATAGCAGAAGGGCTTTGAGAAGTCTGTATTATAAAGTATCATAAGAATTATGTGAATCATACATCCAGTGAGACTAAAAGTGCCTACTTATTGAAAAATATTAGCATTATTAAAGTTATGTTTAAAATTGTTAGTGACTTTTTCCTTTTAATTTCAGAAACAGTTGCACTCTCTTCTCTCCCAATGTGTACATCCAACCCTCAGCAAGTGCCAAAGCTTAAAAACTCAAGGTCTGAAAAATGTCTATCTGGTAAAAATGAGCTCTTGCTCTGAAAAATAAACCCCACTTAAGTAGATCTGAAAGTAATTCAAAGTATGCTTTAGCCAATATGCTCACTTGAGCTGTCACTGGTAGAAGCAAGGTTTGGCTGACACTGAAAGTTTCCTTGGACATGCTGTATAAAAACAATACAAACAAAATCTATTTTAAGGCAAAAGTCAGCAGATTGGTATTAAATATTTGCAGCATCTTGAAAGTAGGTACCGTTCAGCTGCGAAGCGGGTGAAACGTTCTGTGTTTAAATTAACTTTTTGTGGTTTTTTTAAGCAGTTTCAATTGAAGTAGCCTGCAGGAGCAATAGGACTGCTTTACACTCAGTGTATACAGAAGAACCAGCTGTTCTCTGGCCCCTCTTGCTGAGGTCCCAGGGTGGAATTCCTTATTCCTTCTGCCTGCTTGTCGCTGGTTCCTCCTGCTGCGCGCCCAAACCTGCGTGCCCAGAAAACAGCACATTCCAGTGTGATAGGGAGCGGGTCAGGTCATGTTGGCAAGACTTTTGTATGCTAATGATAACATTGTCCTAGAGAAAATATCCTTGAACATTATACATAGCAGAGTCTTCACCAGTAAATAATTAGCCATTGTTTTGAGAGCCTTACGGTGCTCTTGGTCTGTAGGAGACTGCATGGCTAGCCTTAAAATCGCTCTAGCCTTTAAAGAAACCATATCCTTATGTATTATGTCACATACTTTATCAGTGTCTGGAAGATTTTAGAAAAAAAAATACATTTTCTTCATCGCTGGAGAAGTTCGGCATCCAGTCCTGCTTCAGCCTAATTCAGTTACTAACTGATTGTTGCTCTGGATTGCTCTGGGGCCAGCTTATTTCCATAGTGTAGTCTGTGGGAGCACGGCAAGGATGGTACGAGTGTTTGTGGAAGATCCCGCTCAGGGGCTCGTGCAGCCCAGAGAGCAGCAGGTGTCCTTGGACAAGTTTTTTCCTCCTAAAGCAGTAGCTATCAGTGGCTTTTGGGGGCAACTAGATCACCTGCTTGACTGGTGTTATTAGTACTTGTTTCGTAGTGGCAGAGTGCTCTATGTGCAAGTACAGATGTAACAAAAGCTCTTTTTCATGTTTCTCCCTCTCTGTACGTTCATTCTTCTGTGGTGTTTTGCTACCAGTATAAGCAAATTCTTGTTCCTTTACCTTTGAGATAAGTGCATACCAGACATATGGTGCAGAGAGTCAGAATGTCCAGTTCTGAAACAGTGATCTCTGGTAGTAAAACAATTCCTGGGGCAGGGCAGAGGGAGGAGCCCCCACTGTGGTTAAGTAATGGCTTTCTCGACTTTCCTGGAGCATGATATTGCTAAGAGCTTTGTGGGCTCTATTTTTGTTGTTGTTTTGGGGGAGTGGGTTGGCTTCGTCTTTTTTCCTTACTGTTATGCTGCTGCACTTTGAAGTGCTAATGATACTGCTAATAAAAGGTAGAAATTAATTCTTTTCTGGAAGATCTTCAACTTGTCCATAATATGCATTGCCGGGGGGTGCGGGTACTGCAGCTGGCTGGGTGGAGTTCTGTGTCATCCTCTAATGCTCCCTTACTGAACCCAAGTTACACTCCCCATCTGAAGGGCAAAAAGGTTACTAGTCACCAGCTCCTTCTGCTGCCATTTAAAGAGCAGAGGAATTATAATGTAGCATCATGATGCAAATAGAAAGACTGGAGAAATGTGGCTCTGATTACAGACGAGGCTGAAGCCTCTGAGACTTTTATTTGTTTGGTCTTTGGCAAGTTGTTATTTTTTCATTGTTTATACTTCTCTCTGTGGGACTGAGGACAAGCCTCCTGCGTGTAGGATGCTGCACTTAGACCAAAATTCAAACCAGTATAATAGGTTGTTAAGTTTAACGCAGTGCTTAGTCACACTAATTCTGTTGCGAGGAGGGGAAAAAAAGTGGGGGAGGGATGCAAAGCATGTCTTCCTTTTCCTTGGTAGTCTTTTCTTTGGTGCTCTGGTAGTCCCTCCTTTTCCTTTCACAGAGCTTTTGCCTGTCATCCTAAAAATCTGAGGTTTGTGTTTGAAGAGAGAGCTCTGCCAAAGTTGTGGTGAAACCAGTGGTGTCAACCTGCAGCCGGGCTGGAAAGGTGCTGCAGGATAATGTCAGGAAGCCATATTCCATGGCTGGTTCATATGGCCTTTTCCTCATTCTTTCTGTAAATTCTTGCCCTTGCAAGTTGGCCATGAAATTTTGAGACGAGTGGTAGTTAGCATAGCTGTGTGGAAAAGGAAAGTGGTGTTTTTTATGGTGTTTTTTTTTTTTTTTTTTTTTTTTTTTTTTTTTTTCTTTCTTTCTTTCTTTCTTTCTTTCTTAGTTTCCGGCCATCTCAGTTATCCTTTAAACATAACTTCTCCTTCCTAGAAGCGCTGAGCCGTGGTCACACCAATGTTCCTCATGCCATTTGAGCAAACAGCAGGTAGGTGACTGCAGTGCTCAGAGTGCTGCTCCTGCTAGGCCACCCGGCAAACTAAGAGTGCAGTTGCAGGGTTTCCTTCCTCTTGGTTTTGATGTGGTGGGTTTGATGAATACCTGGGTTTTGTAAATCATCCTCCTCCCTCACAGGCTGGTCATGCGTCAGCACGGGAGAATTTGAAGTATGAAGAGAGCATTGCAGCTTGTTTTGTGGTATTTCATGCAGCCGTGTGCATGATTTCGTAAGCATGTGTCATTAAACTGCTTCCCACTTCCTTGTTTCTTCCAGATTTTTGCATTTCATTTTCTTTCGTATACTTCAGCTTTATTTTTTTTCTACTATGGGTCACTAGATATTGTGTATTTAGAGAGTAGCTTTAGAGTAGAAGCATTTCTGTGGAAAACTAGCAAAGGTAAGTAACATCAAATCGGAAAGATGCTCAAATGTAGAGATCTAAACTACATTGTGTGAATTAAACTCTTTATGCCATTACTACAGACCAGAGAAATTTTGGTTCTTAAACATCTAATTGATTTTTCTGATTTGTTTTTGGGTTGTCCAAAGCTGTGAACAGCTGAAGAGAAATCTTGGATTGACTGTTTAATGTTAAGGTGTTCTAGGTATTCATATTATAGTAGTTTAAGATGAAATCATATGGTAAAGAAGGCCAGTTGAAAAGAGCTCTAGAGGTGGAAAATTAAATTTGACTGAGTTGCAGGTACAATAAAATTGTCAGTGTTGTAAGTATTAAGCAGTTATGGAGCAGTCAGAGACTAGCATTCTTTCTAAATCTTACATCTTCCTCTCTGCTTCAATTTCAAGGCAAGAGAACCAACTGTCCCTTGCCAGTTCAGTGTACCGAACTCCTTCCCAAAGCGTGCATTTGTGTGTCCACACCATAGCTTCACATTGCTACCTCAGTGGGATTATCGAACAAGACAAACACCCGCTAATAAACTAAAGATTCAGAGTATTCAGTTTGGGTAGGGGATGAACTCTCCCTTAGTAAGCAACAAAGCCTACTGCCGGATTGAGACAACTGTATTCTCTGTTTAGTCGAGGTTCCCTGACCTGTTATTGCTGTAATACCGTGTGGAGCATTGAGAATTGCTCTAAGACTCATCTGCTTTATAAAATCCAGATGACTCTGTGTGTGTGTGTGTGTGCATATGCATTCATTCTTGGGACTGATCAGCTGGCAACTCCCTGCAACTCATGCCAAGCAGAAAGTGAAATTCAGCAATCTCTTAGTAAACTTTAACAATCAAGTTACTTTCATTTTTGCATTGTGGGGTGCAGGAATAACTGGCAGAAGGAACTGAAGTTACTTGTGACAGTTAATATTGCAAGATGGTTAAAATAAAACTTTTTTTGCTTCTGAATTGGTAGAGAAGGATCTAAGAAATTGGATTAAAAATAAATGCTAAGTTGAATGATATTTTCTATACTTTGTGATAGTGTACACACATTTCTCACATCTTCCTCATACTTGGCTATATAGCATACCAAACCAGGTATTTGGACGCAGTGCACGTGTGAACTACACACATATATTTGTGTGTGTATTTTGTAGTCTTACTTCACTCAAACCACTTAGAGTGTTTTTTTTCTTTCTGAAATAGTAATGTCCTTCTGATGTTTCAGAAATATGAAAAGTAATGAAAGGAAGTTTACTAACGTGTTATCGTATTAAATGCCTTTTTTTTTTTTAAAGCTACCCAACTTTTTAGTTTGCTGTTGTGTGTTTGCTGTTATGTGTTATGTGCAGTGCCTGTTACTGAGATTTTGAAATCTGGAATCCTTGTAGATGTCTATAAATCTGGCAGAAGAGCAAATGTAAAGGCTACTAGAGCAAATTTAGAGAGAAATCAGGTCTGTTTTGGCCTGTTAGGAGGACACACAAAGGTGTTGCTCTGCTCTGATGAACAGCTGCTCCTTTGGTATGTTTCTTTATCCCTTGTCCTCCTCCTTGCTAGACCCTTCACCTCTCAACAATGGAATGTTAATCCAGCCCCTTTGCACCCCACTCATGCCTGCCTGCGTGGTCGGGTTCAGCTTCCGCAGAGCAGGTTGGTACCTGGAAAGTTTTCATAGCAGCAGATCTGTAGAGATTGTAGCTGCTGACAGGCTCTTGGGAGAGCCAGGGATGTGCAGATAAGGTGCTAATCTCCCATCTCAGATTAAGATGTGGTCCTTAACCATGCCTTTAAGCACACTGCTTGCTTTAGATGTGCTTCTATCACCGTTTGACAGGTTTACTAGAAATATTTATTTTTCAGTACTTATTGCTTACAGCGAAAAATGTTATTTAATGCTAATAGCAATTGCTTTTCCTTTTGCAAGGAGAGACAAGTGGTGGTGAAAGCTTCTGAGGAAATTCTCCCCCCTCCATTAGCAAAGCACGTGTGACCTAGCAATGGTGATACTGTCCTGGGGCTTTGGTTGGTTTGCAAGGGCTGTTCATGTGATTTTAGTGTTAACATCTCTGTTTCGAGAGTGTCTTGGGGCAAACACTTCAAAGTTCTTGTATAAACCTCTAAATTGAGAAATGAATCAAGTTTTGTATTACATTTAATTCTTTTGTTAGCTACACAGTTTGCATTTTGAGTTTTCCTGTTGCTCTGCTTTATAGCTTCCCTTCCCTTCTGTCAGAAAGAGTTGATTTGCATGTGGTTATCCTCTTTTACCCAAAAATACCTGAATTATGCCAGCAAAGGCTCTTCTTCCATGATGCAGCACTAGCTCTGCCAGAGATTTTGTTAGTGATGTCCATGCAAATTCTTCACGTGCCAAGACATCGTAGTTGCTCCAGCAAAACTTAGTAGTGTGCGTCTGCACTTAGATACTGAATCTGCCCATTGGTGGTAAAACTCTTTGTGAGCTTTAGCCTGGAAGTGTTTCTTCTAGTTTTCATTACAGACCACTGAAAGGCACAAAGGTCTTCTGCACGTGATGGGAATTACTAAACAGTGTTAAAGTTGCTGTCTAGTGGGGTCAAAACAGCTAGGCAGGTCTCGTTTTAAAGGATCTTGATCGCTGCAACTAGTCTCACGATAACCTTTTGTGCTAGCTCATCCAACTCTGCTGTTGGTCTGATGAATTGGTCGTGCTCCTTAAGTGTCCTCAGGCTCTGTTCCCATTAACAGTTCCTGCTGGATTTAGCTGTGGTGCCTGGAGAAGTTCCCAGAAGGAAGGCAGTGCTGGGACAGAGAGAGGGTCCGGGGGACCTGTGATAGTGTTTGCAGGTAGATACCAGGTACCCGGTGGCTGTTCCTCTCATGTGCCTTATTTTGCAGTGCTTCACACTTTGGGGATTTTGTCAGACACAAATTATCCATCTTTTTGCAGACTCTTAACTTTGTGGACTTACATGTTTTTTTCAGCTCATTTATACTAGTACTTTGTCTTGCTTTCAGTGCTGGTTACTATCATTAACTGTGATAGTCAGGCTGCAGGCCCCAGTGATTGGGGTCCCTGAGATGCTGTCTGCTCCACGCAGGGACATTTTGGCAAAGGACAAAGTGGGGAGCCTTAAACTCTTTGCTTGCCTCAACTGACCAGTCAAGGACTGTGAGTCCTGAGCCCAGAAGTGTCAGAAGGATTTCATTAAATGTACCCCAGAAAGGACTGTACCTGTCCTATCTATCGGAGATATCGCTGGAGGCTGCTGTAATTATCTGGCTTGTAATTACCTGCTTTGATTAGGTGATTTTTCTTTCTCCATAGCCAGTTTCTAGGGGATGTCTCTTTTCAAATTTTGCATGTCCTCAGAAAACCTTTCAAGTGTTAGAGTGACAGTATTGCAATCCACCTTTTCATCACCTCAGGTTTCATCAACGTCGTACCAGAAGCTGGTAGCTAAATCAAAAAGCACAGTAAAAGTACACGTATACGTGTAATTCTTTAGATAAACACTTGTCTACGGAAGCACCTTGGTCCAGGCTTGACGCACTTTGAGCTTTGCTCTCCTCCTGGCTGTGCCGTTTCTGTACCTCGTTTGCCCGCTCAGGGCGGCCGGCCCGGGCCTGGGATGGTGTGTCCTGGCGGGAGAGCTCCCTGCCACCTCACGAGGCTCGGCCCCGTGCTCCCTAGATGCTCCCTGGCTTGTTTGGCTGCACAGATGCCCGTTTCAGTGCTTTCCACATGCCTGTTCCACAAGCGTCGGAGCGGGATGGATGTGCTCTGCAAGCAGTTGTTCAGGGAGGGAGCTCAACCTGGAGGTCTAATTAATGACTAATCTGTGGAAGGAAGTGGGAGTTTAGCTAACATATAGGATTAGCAGTGTCCAAACCTACAGCTATTCAAGACAAGAAGACCTCTCGTCTTGGCCAGAAGCTGCAAGAAGGGACATTCATAACATTTTACTCCATTTTTTTTTCTTTTATTCTTTCCTCGTTACAAGGAAGATCTCGCTGAATTTATGAGTTGCATTAAAAAGCACTTGTATGAATGTGTTGCTTCTTGCATCTGGAGCAAGAACAGTAATTTCCACACAGACTGACCGTTAAAAGCTTTGTTTAGTCCCGTGCTTTTCCTGCGCCAGAGTTCTGTCTTCCCCAGTAGCACTTTTCCTCGGCCAGTAAGAGGGTGTGACGGAGAAAAGTGATATTTGTTGTCTTGAGATAAGGACATGCCTCCTTGATCTTCCTCCTTGGTCCTCAACAAGAATGCCAAACACTCAGAGTATTTTGGGTAGGTGATGTGAAGATAAGAGCCAGTTAATTTGTGGCTACGATTTTGCATTTGTCTTGCCCTCATTTTGTCCCTAAAATATTCCAGTGTGTTTCATCAGATGTTTTAAATTTTAATTCATGTGTGTCTGGCTGGTGGTGGTTGCTTATTCTCTTCTTTTTTTTTTGATTTTTAAACTCCTATTTCTTTACAGCATCATTAGAAAAAGCTTTATGGACTTGCTTTAAACCTTCCACGTTTCAGGTTCCCTAATAATTACAAAGGTTAACAGGCTGAGGTAAATAATTTACAGTCATCGGCATGATTCTGATGCTTGACAGAATAATGTGATAATTATTGAAGTGCAGTCTGCAAAACAGATGTATTGATTTATTTTGTTTTTATTTATTTTTATCATTTTAGTGTGCCCATGTGGTATCTGTGTTAGGATGAGGCTTAGGATAGTGAACACTTTCCAGCAAGTGATTGAATCAGTTTTGAGGTAGATGCTGTGGGAGAACTGTGCAACGTACTTGTTTGCAATAACAAAGTAAAAATAACAAGAACAATAGTTAGTGAAAGGTAGGTTGCTTCTGTCTTACTTCCTCCTTCCTCCTCTTTACCATGAGTATGTGGTGTCTTTCTGGACATATTTCCATCTACTCAGCGCTGGAGAGGTTCCAGCTGGAGCCCTGGGTCCAGTTCTGAGCTCCCTGATAGAAGAGAGTGAATGAATCTATGGGAGCGAGTCTCACAGAGGTCCATGAAGATAACGAAGGACACGTTCGTGTCTCCTTCGTGAGATGAGGAGAGGCCAAGAAAGCTGGGTCTGTTCAGCCTGCAGAAGAGAAGCCGCAGGGAAGTCTGATCAGCCTATATAAATACATGAAAGAGCAATGTAAGCAAGCTAGCTGGACTCTCTTCAGCAGTGCCCAGCGGCAGGATGAGAGGCAGTGGGCGCAAGTTGAAATGCAGGAAGCTGAACTTAAGCATAAGGAGGAAAAACAAAACAACTGCTTACTGTGTCGGGGCTGTACACTAGAGGTTGTTCAGATTATTCACAGAGATTGTGGAGTTTCCATCCTTGGAAACGTCCCAAAGCTGTTGGCACACGGTCCTGGGCAGCCTGCACTAGGTGACCCTGTTCTGAGCCAGGCATTGCCGATCCAGACAATCTTCAAGGATCTCTTCCAAATTTAGCTGCTTGAGTCTGTGCAAACACTTGAAAGCAAAAGTTTATTATCTCTCCTGGTAGCAAAATGAGCAGTGTTGTGTTCATGTGGGTGGTGAAGCTCGTGACACACGTGAGATGCCTCGAGGCATTCACATGAAAGTGCTAGAAGTCTTTTATCGGCATTGCAGTGATTATAACATTTATGAGTTTTATAAGGCTTGTATTAAATAAGATGTGTTGCCTTTTTTTTTTTGTTTAGAAATCTAGTTCAAAGTGAGGAAAAAGTGGGTATTGCATTCTAAGACAATTCTTTACTAGTTTATTTTATAAACTCATGAGTTAGTACTAGAAAATAAAGTTTTTGTTAGGTTTCATGGAGGATGCCCAAGTAATATGTATGAAAATTATTCTCTTAAAATGAAGCTTCTAAATACCATCAGAAAATTGATTTTTTAACCTGTCAAACTTAAGCATTTGCTTAGCAACTTTGATGACTGTAAGTTATGACCGTCTTTTACCAGACTATTGAAAAGATTAAGTTCTATGTGATAAATTCAGTTTGTTTTTCTAAGTAACTCTAGTCTGCAAGTTGCTGTCACTGAAATGACACCTATATTGGCTGTACCTAGTGATATTTATTTAGCTCATTTGCAGATGAATTTAAATAATCTTTGTGTATTTAAAAAAAAAAATACTGTTGTGCTACTGTACATGCAGGACCCCCTAATTAACTTGCTGCTCAGAAAATCGGAGTATATATTAGTAGGTAGGAGCCAAGCTTTGTTAGACTGTTGCTCAGGAAATGGCTGTTTGTATAGGAAAAGCTGTTTGACCTAGAGAGGTTTAGAGCAGCAGTGGTGCAGGACTGTGGTGGAAGGAGATTTTTCTTGGAGTGAGATGCATGGAAGAGCCTGGAAGGAAGATGGGCAGCTCTGAGGGGTTGTGTCAGGAAAGGTTTCAGGATTTTAGAGCGAGAACAGGAGAGAATGGGGAATTCAGGGACTTTTGGGTTTGCTGTGTTTGAGGAAAATGTCTGGCTTTAAATGAGTTGGCACAAAAGACTGAAACGCAAGTGGGGAGATGCTGATTTGGTGGCCACAGAGTAATACATGGGAAAATGATGCAAATCTTTTGTGCTCTGAGCACCGTTTCCTGAAGCCGGTGAGCAGTGTCATTTGGGATGTGTCTCTGGTTGGAGATCTGCTGCCGTAACTAGCAGGAGAAGAGATCTGCAGGTACGCTCTTCATGGCTGGGCCCGCTGTCGGGGCAGGGTTTCCTGCGTGCACCGTGTGCGGGTGTCAGCCACGGAGATCTTTTGCAAATGTTACATTTTAGTCTGAGCATCTCTCTAAGTGCCCTCCTGTTTGTCTGCTTAAGAACATGATGATGAGCAGATTCTGGAGAGGACTCCTGCCTTCCCTCTCTTTCAATTTGCCTATAATGCTTGTTGAGATGATGAGAGGGAACTTGTCTTCCTGGCCGCTGTGAGTGAGATTTGGCCTTTCGTATCTCCTGGGCACATATCATCCCATCCCTTCTCACCTGCGACAATTTCCTCACTCGTTTGTCTGTAGTGCACTTTTTTGATACCAGAATATTTAGAGCAAAGTGTGCTAACAACTCTTGCAGCATGAAACCCTGGTGCCTGACCCCCAGTAGCCTGTGGCTGCCCAGAAGGCTGGGGTCTGTTGAGGGTGGTTGGGGGGAAACACTGAATCCGAGCAGGGAGGCCCGGCTGGATGGCCTGGGGCTGCCTGGAAACCTGAGGCAGGATTTGGGGCTGGTGCCTCCAGAGCAGCGCTGATGGCGTGGGTGTCGACCTGCCCCTCTCACAATGGGTCTGCCGGGGGTGTTGTGACACTCGGCCTGGAATTTTTATTTGGCGATGTCGTCGTGTGGACACAGTGCAGTGGTTGAGTGATAGGTGTGGGTGTTGGAGAGGGCCTTTTGTGTGGAGTCACAGCGCTATTTCTGTGCCCGAGAGCTTTTGTGGGCTCTGCAGCTTCCTTTGAGACGCATTCCCGGGCGCCGAGGCTGGCGGCACAGCGCGTCGCATTGTGTTGGCTGGGAGGTATGGAAAGGGCTATTTTAACACCGCCCCAGCTGCGCGGATGCCTTCTCCGGAGCTGCCAGTTGCTGGGCATGTCTTGCTGTGAGCAGATACAGCCTAGCCCTGACTTAGCATGCCGCAGTGAGAGCGGGGGCTCCTGCTCCCTCGTGCCCTGTTCTGCTGCGGGGAGCACCGATTTCCAACCCACTCTGCCTTGCCTGGAGGCTCAGGCGGAGGGACTCTCTGGCTTAGTTACATTCCTGCTCTCTTAATCGAAACCCACAGGCTCAACCCACTGCTGTGGAAAAACAGAACTCTTATTTGCTGTACATTTTCAGGTGTGGATGAAGAGGTGGAGATGACCCTCGGTCATTTCTGCTGGAGCTGTTGGCAAAGGAGCTGCGGTAGTTGCCCAGCCCGGTCTGTAAGGTTCTCCCGGGCGCTGTCCTCCTCCAGGGGTGCCCGCCGGCTGTCCTGCCTGCGGTAGCCTCTGTCTCTCCAGAACTGCACGGTGCAGTTCTGCCATGCGGTGCCTTTTGGAAGAATGAGGAAGCTGGCGCTCAAAGCGATGCAAGGTGAACTGCAGGGCAAGCCGCAACCCAGGGAGGTTTCTGCCTTTCATTTCCCTTCTGTATACGGATCAGTTAAACTTCTTTTAGCTCCTGAACCTGGTGATCACACAGCACTAGGTTGGTAACAGGTTGCAGTTTGAAGGCACCGTCACGTGCCTAGGTGACCACGTTGAAGGCGGAGGGGGAAGCGAAGGGCTGCGAGGGCCAGGCCAGTGGTGGGAGTGTTTGAATGCCACGGCAGGGCTCGGGCACTCGATCACAAGAGATGTTTGTTGAGAGCGCGCTCTTGTTTTGCAGGCATACGTCATGTTGTATGGCACAAACAAGCAAGGCTCAACAAACAGGGTTCCAGAACAGGAAGCTTGTCTTTACTCGGCTGTCATCACAAGAGCTGAGGGTTGCTTTTTTCTCTCTCTCTCCTTTCCCTTTTTTTTTTAAATTTCCTCTTAAAGGAACACAGTGTTCTGACTGTGAGCCATTAGGAGTCCATTAGGTGACGGAGGGCAGGCAGAGCCGTGCCCCTCGGCGGCAGCAGCCCGCGCGGTGATGAAGCAGAGCTTGGCTCGTGCTCAGCGCTCTCCTCCTGGGCAGCCCCGCACGTCTTGCGGCAGTGTGAGGCGGCGGGAAGGGGAACGCAGAGGCTTTGCTGACTGTGCGAGTGTGCTGCTCACTCCTCTGTGACTGCTCACGTTTCTTAGGTCTTGCTTGAGAAGTTGTGTGTGTGTAGAGCCATGTGCTCTACTGGATGGTAATTCTGTGGCGTGGGCTTTTTTTTTCCTGAATGTAGCTAATTTATCTGAATCATTCTTGACTTTCAGGGGTTACCTTTATAGGCTCACAGGAATTTGCAGAAGATGAATCAGGTGCAGAGAAGTACTTACCACTGTTGTTGATGAAGTATTGGCATTTCATTTACAAAGCCTTCCTCTTTCCAGAGATTTGCAGAAGAAAATTCAACACAACCCTGTCTGTAAGGACTAAATCACTAAAATTGTAGCTTATAAAGCAAACATTTCCCCAGTGAGGCTACACTTGCGTTTTAACCATACAGTAGTGTAATGTTAAAGTGCAGGAAAAGAGTTGTGAGGCCTTCTGTACATGGAAGGGCTGAGTGCTCTGAGGAACAGAGAGGGAGGAAGCTGGGAGGAGGTCCAAAGCTCCTAACACAGGATGTATAAAACCAAAACAGTCTTCATAACTGTTGTTATTCTTTTACACAGTCAGTGTGTGAAAGGATACTCTATTTTTCTTTTACTTTTTTTATTCCCCCCCTTCCTTATGATTTTGACTTTATTATCATCTTAGGGGGCAACTGCATTAAAAGAGCATGAGACCACAGACCTTGTTTGAGTTTATTATTCTTGATGGTTAGGGATGTAAAAAGGCAGACTCAGCCTTAGGAAGGCATTGGGGTAGCTGCGTAGTTGGGGGATACTGGTGGGAAAGGGAGAGAATTCGGTATCTTTTCTAACATTTAAGCTAAGTTATACTGAAAGGGAGATTTAAATCTTATTGATATGTTCAAAGCAGATAATATTTACAATTAATGTAAATGAAAAGCCTGATAAAGGGATGACCAGGACTTCAAATTACTTTTACTTTTTTTCTTTTTTTTTCTTGATAAAACTAGCAAGACATTCTTTTATTTCACTAGTAGCAATTAGTGATCCCATCTGATCCTATTCCTGTCTGTTGAGCAAAAACCTAAAAGAAAAAATGGACAATCTTTGGTATAGCTGGAGTTCAGCCTTTGGTCTTAGTAGGTTTCTATGAGGTGGGTACTTTGCAGAGAGCATCTTGTCTCCTTGTGGTGGTTCCTTTTCATCTTTGATGCCAACAGAGCTTGATTTTAGTGGAGGAAGAAACCGAGTTTAGTGAGATATTTCAGGTAATTGTATTTGCCCATAGTAGCACCTTGGATTACAGCTAGATGTCTTTAAGTATGATCTGTTATACAGGTACCGTAGGCTCCATCCTGAAAAACAAGAAACCAGGGCTGACCCAATGCAGTTTATTGAGCTTAAGGTGTAACAAAAATTTCAGCTATGTTGGCTGAATTTAGATAGCAGAAGGGAGAAGCATGGGAATGTGACAGACACAGTGGCAGCTATCCACAGCATTGCAGCAGATACATTCTCTTTGAAGTGCTTTAAACTGGTTTTGCAGCAGTAGCCTAAAAGAAGCCCAGACCTTAGGCTTTAAGTTTACATGAAGAGTTTTCATAAAGTTTAAGTTTTATAGACTTTGTTACCTCATATTTCACACTAATATTGCTTCTATTGCTCTCCAGAACGAGCTTTTTTGGCTACTACTAGTCCATAATTCTTATACCAAAAGCATAAGAATCACTTATGCAGAACAAGGTCACTTGTTCTGTAGCACCATAGCCCGTGTATGAGAGGTGTCTGGCTCGTTATATCCCATTAGATACGATGGTATGTATTAGTTGTCTGTGAGTGTTACATGGAAGAGCAGGCTTTTGAGAGCCTCTGCTTGAGGTGTCTCTTGGTAGAGTTTGGGCATTCTGTAAATGTTGCCTGGGGTTAAAACTTAACTGCAACACTGTCTTAACTGATGCCATTTGAAGCTTACAATCTTTCTGCAGTGCATTTTGATCATAATCTCAATTCTCTGCAGATTTAGGTGCATTTTTTTCCCTTTTGATGATTTTATTAGGTGGACCGCAAGTTTCAACACAGGTTTTTGTGGCTTCATCCCGAGGAAGGGACAGAGGGTGTGAATACGCTGCTGGCGATCGATTGCAGAACGGCTGCCAGCTGGCGGTTGGGTGGGTGAATTTCCTTCGCCTCATGCCTGTGGGCAGGTCACCCACTGCCCCCCTTTGTGGGCAGCCGATGGGGCCTGGGCTGCCTGTGGCACTCCTTGGGGCTCTTCACCAGGGAGGGGACCTGGGGTACAGGCTGCGTTGCATGGGAGTGATGCAGCCTGGCATGGTGAGATGGGCTTTACAGAGTAGCAATTGACTCCCAAATGGAGTCAACAACAACCTGAGATGCAGATTTTGCTATTTAGCTCTTAGCCTCTGCTCTGCCCTAGGCTTCGACCTGTGGGTGCTCTCCCACACATAGCCCCTGCTTGTGGCTGGTGCCTGGATCCCAGGTGCTGTTTCTCCAGTGCCTGCAGGTCTGGCTGCCCAGCCTTCCTACATGTTCAGCCCATGACCCAACACTGACGTGGTTCTTAGTCTAGGGCTGGAAATAGGCGGAGGGTGGTTAGAAATGAAAGTGCTTCGGCAGCTGTTGTAATATCTTTGGGAGCTCTTTCCTGAAGGAAGCAAGCCTTTACTTGCACCAGGAGCTTGAATAAGGATCCCAGCAACTTTTAGAGAAATATATGTGGACAAAGAGAGGCTGAGGAGGTCTGATTTGGTTTCATAGGTTGTTCTTCAGCAGCCAGGAAGCCTGTGACTTTGGTGTTTGCGGGCCCTTCCTGAAAGGTGTGCAGAGAGCCTGGTTGGAATGCGACGGACACGAGGTGGTTTCCATTGAAGTTGAAACCTTTGTGTAACTCTAGAGGCAACAGGGTTTTATACAGATTTCAGCAGCTTTATTGAGAGATTAGGCAGAAATGTCTTCTCACTGAGACTGGGTACTGCTTGAAATGATCTGTTTTGAACAGTAGAGATTAAGAAGAATGCATTTTCACTCATACTTTTCCTCTCATTTTATCTTTCCAGATGAACATAATGATGTACAGAAAAAGACCTTTACAAAATGGATAAATGCTCGGTTTTCCAAGGTAACATTGCTTTCAAAACACTTCTCTATTTTTTTTTTCTGATTCATCATTTAAAACAGTACTGCTAAAATAAACTTAGTTTATTTTAAAACTCTTAGTTTTGCAGAATGTTCCTAGTAAAATAGGTTAGGATATATAATGAAAAGCACTGTGTATAAAGCACTGTAATCTTCCTTCCTTCCTGCCTTTCCTGTTCCCCACACACGGAAACACTTTCTCTTTCCTCAAAAGCAGAAAATTGCTGCATTAGTGCCTTGTTGAAGAGCTCAGAATGAAAGATTTGATTTTTTATTTTCTAAAACATGTAGTTATCTGTGTGATGGCGTCTGTTTGGTTTTCAGTGCTTATTTTACGCAGTTTTTTCCCAGGGTGTTAAAGCAGATTGTGATCTCCAGTGAGTGTGTGTGGTCTCAGTGCTGCTGAGTCAGCTCTACTCATCCATATATTCAGCCAACCTCGAGTTGAAGCCACCAGGTGTTGTCAGCTTGAGTCTTGACTGTAGGATTTTGTATAACTGTATGCTCCTTCGGTATTTCTCCAGGCTTTCTTTGCTGTGCATTTCTTGTCTTAATTCTCTCTCCTATTGTAGAACTTATTGAGCATACTGTTTTGGGATGGGAAAGGAGGTAGGAGATGCCATAGTATGCTATTTAAAACTTGCTTTTATGGCATTTGCCTGGTGGCACGTTGCCCACAAGGGCTGTGGCTGTGGGAAGTTGCCTTGGTTTGCAGTCTGAATGTGCAGAGGAACCCAGGCCAGTATCAGAAGAAATTGATATCTTTTCTATCCAGAATGGGGCTGAAAGTAGGATAAGGCAGTGACTGCGTGGTAGCTGTGGAAGCTGCCTCTGGAACATTGCCCTGCGGAAGTTCTTGGTCAGCAGAACAAGAAAGTTTTACTTTCCCTTCCTTCCTGTGCAATAGGACACCGGCAATGCAAGGCTTGTGGCCTCGGCTGATGCATCTTGGCTTAGGTTTGTTTTGCTTGAAAGCTGATATTCCTTGTATTTTTGTTGAATACATTCTTGGCTAGTTCCCTGTCCTGGAGGGGAGTGCGTGTATATGTAACTGTTCGTTCTGCATGCTGCCTTCCATTGCTGCTCAGTGAGAATGGGGTAGAGAAGGAATACGGGAGGAGGATGAAGTAAAGAGTGAAATGTTAGTGAGAAAAACAGGCCTAAAAACAAGAGGCAAAAAGATGATATTAACAGTGAAATGATAGTGATACTGAGAACATTCTATGTGACTCATTTGTATAATACACGACTATATATTGAAATAGATAAAATCTTTTTTGTGTGTGTGTTTGGACATCTGTGTGTGAAAGCTTTTCCTTTTATAAAATGTATTCAACCCAAGACCTGCTCAATGCCTGGAATTCCCTGCCACAGGGTATATAGTCTGATGCTAGCTAGATTTGAAATAACTTGCTAACTTCCTGGCCCGCTGAACTACCTGAAGGTATACAAGTCATGTTAATGATTGAAAACACTCAGATTAAAGGACATGCTCCTAACCAATGCACTTTCACTTCTAACCTGAGCGTGGCTACTTTGCCATGACAAGGTCTAGATTTATGATGATTAGCCTGTTCACATCCCATGGAAATTGCTGTTAGAGGTGAAGTTTCACCTTATTCAAGCTTTTACATTTATCAATTCATCTGCAATGCTTAAAATGCCTTTCCTGTCAAGTAGCTCAATTCAGCTGTTCAGTAGTATATCTGACATGTTGTAGAAAGCAACATATATATATACACAGAATTGCAGAGTTCACTCTAAGATTTTTAAGTGTTCTTCACGTTAATTATATTGCAGTGCACCCTGATTTGAATATGTAAATAGAAAGGAATTAGATGAGGCTCTGTAAACTCTTGTGTACAACCCCCCTAAAATTATAGTTGTGAATACACTAAAAATTGTTTGAACTTGAGTTAAAGCAATTCAGTCTGGATTTTCAAAGGATCTAAAACCTGATATTTCTTTCCCTTTTCTCATCAGCAAATAGGAAGGTGAATGAAATTCAGTTAAGTTTTCAGTCTGCTGTGAGGTGTTGCTGTCAGCCTCGCGCGCTTACTCAGTGAGTTATAAATTCTTGCTGTGGTTCATGGTATACAGCATCCAAACAGTCATAAGTACAGAGTGCTTCAACATACTTTTGTCTTAAGCCACATGAAGTTTTCCCTTGCTTATGTGCTTTTCTATTGCTCTGTCTACTCTACTTTCAAGAGATAGATTTAGCACTTTTCCCTGGTTTATAGCCCAGCACTTGCAGCTTCTTGTTGCATGGAGAGTTCAAGCTGTATGTTCTTCAAACACTCTATTTTCTGTCCTTTTTTCACTTCTGCATCACCTTTCACTAGTCACATCATTAACTTTCTCTGTGGATGAGTATTTATAAGCATAGGCTCGAGAGAGACTATTCAATATTCAAAGGCAAGAGGTCAAGAAGTGAAGAGGTGCTAGAATTAATGTTCATGACTCATATGCTTTATTTCTTAATCTTGGTGGTACAAATTATGTACTGATTATTCTACTGGATACTGGTTTCATTCACTCTTAACTGATTTTTTTCTGCTTGCTGAGTATATGGCCATATGCACTCTTTTATTAAACACTGCATTACTAGCCTTGCTCTAATGGTGAAGGCAGCATTTTCCTTCAAGCTTTCTATATTAATAATGGATTTATTTTTCTTACCTTTTTGCAGTCCAAGAATATAGTCTTCTGTGTTTGCAGCCATTGCAAATATAGGCTAATATCAGAGAAACTAGTAATTTTGGGTGCTCAATTGAGACTTCTGTAGGGATGGACTTTCCCCCGAGCATTTGACCTTTTAGGAATATCTTTATACAATGCAGAGCTTTCACTGAGTCTTGAGATAGTTCAGAGGGCTGCTCTCCTCTGTTAGTCCAAACAAACTGCCTAAAATATTTGGTAGAATTTCAGATAGAACTTGACCAGCATAAAGAAGGGATTTTTAAAAAGCTGATGCTTATGTCAACTAGGAATGGAGTAAGTCAGTATTTCATGTAGAAAGTCTGTTTGATATGAATAGACACAGCATTGCTATACACAGGCAAAAGGGGATTGAGCAAAGCTTTCCCAGTCAACCTTTGCTTTGACAGTCCTAGTCTAGCTCTCCCTCCTTTTCTCCTTTCTTAATTTGTTATTTACTGACTTCTTCACTTTTATAGAATTTAATCCTTGTACGGACAATTTTGGTTTTGCATGTCTTTGTCCAAGCAATCCTAGTCTTACTCTTATCTCTTTCCAAGAATTGGTCTTTGCTGTCTCTCCTACTGACATTTTTCCAGCCGTTTCCAGGTTTGCTTCCAGCCTGGGTGCTCTGCTCCTCTGCTGTTCCCACATTGGGCAGAGTGGGCGCAGGAACAGAGCTCCTTCCTCTCCGTCACATCCACAGAGCAGCCTGGCACAGCCTGCAGCTGTGCTGTCACTGCAGGGAAAGCTGTCCCATGCGGCCGGGGCCAGCCAGGACTCTTCCCGTTCTGCAGAGACTCATATCTTCATTTCCTTTGGGAAGCTTTATTTTTGTGTGATAACTCCATAGTCTTATCTGATTTTCTAGGTAGTATGATGTACTCGTTTATTGCCCCCAGCATTTGCTCCTTTTCTGTCTTTTCCTCTGTTTTGTTGTATGGTAAATGTCAGATCCTTGTGAAGACATTTTGCCACTGCATTGCTCACTTGTCACCAACCTGTTAAATCTCTGTAATCATCCTGAATGGGCCTGCTTTTGTCCTTAATTTCATGTGACCTAGGATACCTGAAGCCATTTTCTGGGCAAGATAATTAGGGAATTTACTATGTTAATCATGCAAGAAGAAAGCAAAAATAACTTTATAATCTTGTCTATCCAAGGGAGCATCTAAGATACTCTGTATTTGATTTTTTTCCAGTTCAGTCTTTGAGGGCCATGAGCATTATGTTTTGTAGTGTAATTCTTCTGTCTTCCATTCTTTAAACTGTAGGATATAACCTCATTCAGAGATTGCCAGGGGTTATAAAATAATTGGCATTAGCCTGAAGAACAACCTATGTGGAAAAGGATCTTTCTTTGAGCTGACCGAAGGCCTTGAAAAAACCCACTGGTTTGCAGTCTGCTTTTTTATTTCTTGACTATGTTACTTAGCTCTTAGAAGAGCTCAAATAGTACACGAGTCAACCAAGATACAGGAAAGTAAATCTTTTCATAGGTTTTAAGACTTAATAAGATAACTAATATATATCATCAGAGTAATCATACAGTGCCATTCATGATCTTTCCTGGATTTAGATGCAGCGTGAGAATTGCCAGTTTTCTGTCACTTTTCTCCCCTTCTCTGCTTCTGGATTCTTCTCTTGGAACAGAGGGCAGGCAGCAAAGCCTGATGAGATAGTAGGGACTGTAATCACTCGTTTTAGTTGGTGCTCTGAGTAAGAGAGTTGGGTTCTGATTCATGGTTCCATTCTAGATGGTTGGATGCGGGGGTGACCCCCTCAGTGCCACATCTGAGAAAACTTTTGCCAGTGGCCTAGCAGAATTAAGCCTAACACTGTGCCTCAGGGGTAAATCTTCCTTTCCCCCTGCTCTGTTTGCCCGTATGGCATTTTAAGTAGCTATTTGTTTGCTTGTAATTAGTTTTAAGCACTGGTAGTGATATTTAGCTCTGTCTATAAGGTGCTGTCGTCCTGTGAATTTATTTTACTTTTTGTAATGTGAGGTAGCTAGTTTCGGTTACTAGTGTTGTGTACTGATTCCAGAAGGGCTGAGGCACATTCAGCAAACACAAAACGTGATAGGGCATGCTCAGTTACTGGCTAAGCTGCAACCTGGAAAATGTGTTTTATTTCTGTATGCGGCTCTATAACTCACTCTGCCATGTAAATGGAAGAAAAATGGAGGGCAGAAAAAAAAAAGTAGTTTTCACATTTTAATAATATTTCCGTAAGTTGTGATTATGGTCTGAAATTAGGAATTGGCAAGTTCAGTTTCTATTTATTGATGCAGTTGTTTACTTTGTTCAATGACCTTTTTGCTTTCTGAGTTGTTTCCCACATTGAGTTCCCATGTCCTGATCTCACGATGTAGCAGCACGTGGCATGTTTCTTAATTTGTATTGGTCGTGATCAGCTGTGGCTCCTACTGTTTGTGTTTGTAACTAAGTTTAAAGTCAGTAGGTGGTTGCCATGAATTCTTAGGAAAGTATTTGAAACAAATACTGTGACAAACGGTTCACATTCTAGTTTAAATGCCCAGCTTGCTCGGTATTTCTCCATTGTCAAGAAGGGGCAAGTGGTCTTTGCGTTCCTACAGCAATTTTGACCTATTTACTGAGTATCTTACTAGGCATTGAGTTACTTCTCAATAAAAAATAATAACTCTGACCTCATGTAAATGACATTGAAAGATCAGGGGAGTCTGATGGAAAATCCAGGCTTCCTGCTTTGTGTTTCCTTTCAGGGGGTCTTGATATTTTTGAGGTGGCAGATGATCTGCAGGGAACTAGAGGTTTTTTCAGAGCTGCTCTGAACAACCAGGACTTACGTACAGAGCTCCTGCCTCGGTAGCTGTTGATGACCATAGGTTGCCTTGTACATTGAGCATTAACCTCTCTGATGACCATGTTCATATGGAAAGGACCTTTCATCCTGATTTTCATGTTGCTGCTGGGGAGTCTGAATCAGTGTCACTGTAAAGGGCTTAGATTAGCCATACCTTTTTTTGCTTTGCTCTAGTATAGAATCATAGAATGGCTAGGGTTGGAAGGGACCTGTAGAGGTCATCTAGTCCAACCCCCCCTGCACACACAGGGTCCCCTAGAGCATGTGGCACAGGGTGATGTCCAGGCGGGTTTTGAAGATCTCCAGAGAAGGAGACTCCACCACCTCTCTGGGCAGCCTGTTCCAGTGCTCTGTCACCCTCACCGTTAAGAAATTCTTCCTCAAGTTCCTGTGGAACTTTTGGTGCCTCAATTTTTGGCCATTTCCCCTAGTTCTATCACTAGCCACCACTGAGAAGAGGCCAGCCCCCTCCTCCTCACTCCCTTTCTTGAGATATTTATATACATTGATCAGATCCCCTCTCAGTCTTCTCTTCTCCAGGCTGAAGAGGCCCAGCTCTCTCAGCCTTTCCTCATAGGGCAGATGTTCCAGGCCCCTAATCATCTTTGTGGCCCTGCGCTGGACTCTCTCTAGCAGCTCCACATCCCTCCTGCACTGGGGAGCCCAGAACTGCACACAGTACTCGAGGTGCGGCCTCACCAGGGCTGAGTAGAGAGGCAGAATCACCTCCCTCGACCTGCTGGAGACACTCTGCTTAATGCACCCCAAGATCCCATTGGCCTTCTTGGCCACGAGGGCACACTGCTGCCTCATGGTCAACTTGTCGTCCACCATGACGCCCAGGTCCCTCTCTGCGGGGCTGCTCTCCAGGAGGTCGGTCCCCAGCCTGGGCTTTCAATTACTGGACAAAGAGCTAGTTCCAGTAGGATACCTTCAATGACCCTTGATTTGAGGAGCATCTAAATTCTCTGCTGCCACTAACTATGATGATGTAAGAGAAAATGTGTATGTTTCTAGTTAAAAAATTCAATGATTGCCCAGTTGTATATCATCTCATATTGAAGAACAATATGTCAGCAGTAGGTGTAATAAAATGCCAAAGCAAATAATACTTGTTATGTTACACATTATTTGTTGTTAGACATGACACAGGACACAAGTTAACCATGAGGCAGCAGTGTGCCCTCGTGGCCAAGAAGGCCAATGGGATCCTGGCTGCGTCAGGAGGAGCATTGCCAGCAGGTTGAGGGAGGGGATCCTGCCCTTCTACTCAGCCCTGATGAGGCCACACCTCGAGTACTGGGTGCAGTTCTGGGCTCCCCAGTGCAAGAGGGGTGTGGAGCTGCTGGAGAGAGTCCAGGGCAGGGCTACGAAGATGATTAAGGGCCTGGAACCTTTGCCCTATGAGCAAAGGCTGAGAGAGCTGGGCCTCTTCAGCCTGGAGAAGAGAAGACTGAGAGGGGACCTGATCAATATGTCTAAGTAGCTGAAGGGAGAATGTAGTGAGGAGGGAGTCAAACTCAGTGGTGGCCAGTGACAGGACAAAGGGTAGTGGATGCAAGTTGAAACACCGGCAGTTCCATCTCCATGTGAAGAGCTTCTTTGCTGTGAGGATGATGGAGCCCTGGCACAGGCTGCCTGGAGAGGCTGTGGAGTCTCCTTCTCTGGAGATCTTCAAAACCTGCCTGGCTGCCACCCTGTGCCATGTGGTCTAGGAGACCCTGCTGGAGCAGGGGGGTTGGACTAGATGATCTCTAGAGGTCCCTTCCAACCTTAACCATTCTGTGATTCTGTGAATGTCTTGGAAACAGTATTCAGAAAATGAAGCTACCTTTTATAGAGAATGGCTCCTTAATTCTTAGACTCCACTCAATTTGTTATAGTTCTGTGTAAGTAATAATAACAGGAAAGTTAAGGACATTTGACTGTGAAACATAGTCAAAGGGCAGCATTACCTTGCTGTTGTGCTTTTTTTCTTTTTGTTATTTTAGATGAGAAACTGGAAATGTTGATGACTTTATCTTTGAACTATTAGTAGGAGAGGCTGACTTTGGAAAGCAAATCTTGGCCAGATTTTGTTCATATCTTCCTGTATTTCCTGTCAAGGAGAGGGAATGATTTCTGCCCAGTCATATGAGTTGGCCTGGGTGACCCCTTCTGTGCAATTCCGTCACACGGCAAGTAATCCTAGATCCGTGCAAGAAAGGGTGAGTCACCCGCTCGAAGCTGCTCAGGGTGGCTGGGCTGCACCTTCCTGCAGTCCCTTCGCTGGCGCTTGCGGCCTTACTAATCTCACTGCCATGACCAGCATCTCGGCTCCACTTAGAAGATACCTGAGAAGCTGCTGCCACTGCCCTTGGGGAGACGAAGCAACCCGAGCGGCGCGTGATGCCGGGGATAGCTGGCAACGGGTCTCTGTGTCTTCCCCTCCCTTGGCTTAGCACTCCCACTGACACAGAAATGTTTGGAATAAATGTGCCTTGGATAATGCCTGTGACCTCAGGCAAGGTTGCAGGAGTTCAGGGAGCCCCGTTTTCACATTACCTGTGCTTGTGTTTCTACCCCACCCCACTGTCTCCTTTCCTCTACCTTACTTTTTCTTTCTTCCCTCTTCCTCTTTAAGCTCGTCCCTGTTCATGTAACTCAACCCTTTTCCTGCTCTTAATGCCAATTCAAAGCATTTGGGAACCGATGCAGCCTTTTTCTGTTAAGCTTCTTAATTATGTGCTTTTTTGCCTGTTTTATCAATCCCTTGCCAATCTTATCAATCCCTTTTCTCCACTGCAGAAACTGCCTACAGTTTTGCTGGCAAAGCCCCCTGGGCGGGCTGAGTGAAAGGGGCTTCCTGCCAGTGTTGTGTTGCTGTCACTGCTAACATAAACCAAGCTGAGAAAAACCTTCTTCTGCTGACTGATCTAAGTGATCAGTGAGGATGTGTGTGAATAGTTTACAGCCCAAACCAGCAGTGTTCTGAGTGATAGTCAGAGTGCCCCTGACTGTCTCTTCCACTGCTATCTTTGTAGTGTAAACTGTGCCCTGTTTTGTCTTTGAGAAAGGACCATTATCTGCTTTGTATTTGCTTAGCACAGTGTGGGATGGTTCCCTGAGTACTTAACAACATAACCATGACTAGCAATTTGCCCCTGCTCAAGGGCTTGGTGTGGTTTGTCACTGCCACTCTTACAAAGCAAGTACTTGGATGTCTTGATGTGTGTGTTCAGTGATGGAATGCTTCTCTGCACTGCATGTTGGCAGAGGCTGAACTGCCTGGAACTTTTGTAGTGTTTATGTCGAAAGTGAGTAAAATACTGTTAGCTCTGAAAAGGTGAGATTTGTATTGCCTGGACTCTAGAGATGCACTTATGTGTTTATATAGTATAGACATGCGCGTGAGTGTGTGTGTATATGTGTGCAAGCTGAAAGGACATGGGGAGCATGCTTGTGATTTTTGGTGTTTACCCATCATGTGAGGTCTGTTAAACTGATTGGGAATCCTTCTAGGAGGCCTGGCAGGAGGGGTTCAGTCTATGCTGTGGCTCTCTCCCTGCTCTGAGCTCTCTCCACACAGCCACAGTCCCAGTTGGCTCTGCGCTAGGTCCTACCTGGTAAGAAATAGGTGAAATGTGGTGAATAGGTGAAATGTGGCTGTATCCCTTTTCCCATAAGGAGATGGTAGGGATCCCAACAGCGTGTCCCCGTGCTGGGCAATGCGTGGGTACAGGAGAGGCAGTGCTCAACTGTCTACTGGCATGGCCACAAAGGCTGTGCCTTGTCTTCTCTAGGGAAGTGACTGCATGGCAGCGTCATGGGCTGACATTTTACATATCTATAAAAAGATTCCATCTCCTTTCCAAGCTTGGTAATGTTTATGAATCATACAACTGTCAGGAACTGGGATATACAGCTGTCCTTCCTGGAAAAGGAAGGAAAAAGACTTCCTGAAGCACACGAGGCTGCCGCCTAACTGCATCAAAGGAGATGGGACTGCACTATAGGCTAGAGCAGGGAGCAGTGGTAGTCCTGACTCCACACTGGGCCTCTTGCGTGGAAACGCGTGCCTGGGTGTGAGGGGAATGAGCAATGGGAGGCACCAAGAAGGCAATGGGAGCGACCAAGAAGTTGCTGCTCCCATCGCAGCTGTGGCTTCGACCACCATGTGGCCACTGTGGATGGTTCCCTGGGCCCTCCGGAGAGGAGCAGGAGCCCGAGTAGCAGATGTCCCCATGGCTGTGCTGCAGTGACGGTGGGGATGCGATGGAGAGGTAGATGCTGCAGCCCTGTAGTTGCCTGGTGTTTGAAGGAATCTTTTATATCAACTGACTTCAATCCCATAGATAGTGTTTTTCTACATACTAATCCAATACTGAGATTTCCAATAATGGATACTATAATAAACTGAAAATAAATAACTTAGATTGCAGAAATAATTTAATACTCTTCTGGTGACTCTTTAAACTGGCAGAAAGATGAGATGCTCTGATGGTCAGTGAAATGAGACACCATTCTCTTGAGAAAGGGAATCTGAATTATTTCTGCCGTCACAGTAGGGCACATATCTTGTGGCTGGAATATACCATGACCTAACAAAGTGGAAGACTGAAAGCAGGAAGCTTTACAGTTTATTTTTGTGCATGTAAAGTGAGTAGACAGGGAATGAAGGAAGAAGACTTGGATACTCCCAACTCCCCTGGTTGCCCTCTATTACGTGTGAGCCATCTCTCTGCTCTTTCAGTAAATCTGGCTCCTGTTGAGTGAAGTTCTAGAGCTAAAGTATCAAACTTACTGAGGTTTTATAGCTTTAACATTCTCCTCTTTAACATTTTCAGTCTTTGTATTTTATATGTATTTTCTTAATAAGGAAAGATGATTTATTTTAGGGGTTTTATAGGCAGAAATGGAGTTTAATGCTATAAATGTGTAGCTGAAGTATTCAACTAACTTAAAAAATAAAAGACTGTTAAGTGTAGTAGCTGTTACAGAATCACACCATGAATGATGCTGGATGAGACCTTTGGAGATCATCTACTCCAACCCCCCTGCACACGCAGGGTTGCCTGGAACACACGTTGTGTGGGATCGAGTCCAGGCGGGCTTAGAAGATCTCCAGCAAAGGAAACTCTACAACCTGTCTGGGCAACCTGCTCCACTGCTCTGTCATCCTCGCTGTCAAGAAGCTTTTCCTCATGTTCAGATGAAATTTCTTGTGCTCTCGTTGGTGGCCATTTCCTCTTGTCCTGTTGCTGGCCACCACTGGAAAAAAGGCTGGCCTCATCCCCTTGACACCTTCCCTTACGGCATTTTTACACACTGATCAGATGCCTTCAGATTCAGCCTTTCCTAGGCTGAATAGGCCCAGCTCTCTCAGCTTCTCTCCAGAGGAGAGATGCTCCAGACTCCTAATCATCTTTGTAGCCCCATGTTGGACTCTCTCCAGTAGCTCCATGTCCCTCTTGCATTGGGGAGCCCAGAACTGGTACACACTCCAGAGCTGGCTTCACCGGGGTTGAGTAGAGGGGCAGGATCTTCTCCCTCACCTTGCTGACAACGCTGCCTAATGCTGCTCTGTTGCCATTGGCCTTCTTGGCCACCAGGGCACATTGGTGGCCCATGTAATCCACCAGGACTCCTGGGTCCTTCTCTGCAGAGCTCTCCCCAGCACCGCAACCCTCCCCACCTGTACTGTACAGAGGGGCTCTTTCTCCCCAGGTGCAGGACCCTGCACGTGCCTTTTTTTAACTTTTAGGAAGTTCATCTCCACCATCTGTTCAGTCCGCTCTGAAGGCAGCACAGCCCTCCTGTGTATCAAGTGATCCTTCCAGTTTTGCTGCGAATGAGCTCTGCCTCTTCATCCATGGCACTGATGAATAAGTTGAACAGGATGGGACCCAGTACTGCCCTTTGGGGGACAATGCTGGACACTGTTCCAACTAGATGCCAGTGCTGCTGGCTGCTTCCTGAGCTCTGCCCTTCTGCCAGTTCTCAATCTGCCTTCCTGTCCACTCATCTGACCCACACTTCCTGAGCTTGCCGGTGAGGATGTCATGGGAGAGAGTGTCGGAAGTCTTGCTGAAGTGGATGACTGTCAGCATACACTGCTCTCCCTTTATCTGTGCAGCCTCTCTTTCCATCATACAGGGCTATCAAACTGGCCAAGCCAGGGTTTGGTGAATCCATGCTGACTGCTCCAGTCACTTTCTTACTCTTTGTATACTTAGAGATGGCATCCAGGGTGAGCTGTTCCTTCGGCTTTAGAATAGAGTAGAATGCTTAAGGTTGGAAGGGACCTCTAGAGGTCATCTAGTCCAACCCCCCTGCCCACTCAGGGTCACCTAGACCACATGGCACAGGGTGGCATCCAGGCAGGTTTTGAAGATCTCCAGAGAAGGAGACTCTACCACCTCTCTGGGCAGCCTGTTCCAGTGCTCTGTCACCCTCACTGTTAAGAAATTCTTCCTCAAGTTCCTGTGGAACTTTTGGTGCCTCAATTTGCGGCCATTTCCTCTAGTTCTGTCACTGGCCACCACCGAGAAGAGGCCAGCCCCCTCCTCCTCACTCCCTGTCTTGAGATATTTATATACATTAAATCAGATCCCCTCTCAGTCTTCTCTTCTCCAGGCTGAAGAGGCCCAGCTCTCTCAGCCTTTCCTCATAGGGCAGATGTTCCAGGCCCCTAATCATCTTTGTAGCCCTGCACTGGACTCTCCAGCAGCTCCACGTCCCTCCTGCACTGGAGAGCCCAGAACTGCACACAGTACTCGAGGTGCGGCCTCACCAGGGCTGAGTAGAGGGGCAGAATCACCTCCCTCGACCTGCTGGAGATGCTCTGCTTAATGCACCCCAAGATCCCATTGGCCCTCTTGGCCACAAGGGCACACTGCTGCCTCATGGTCAACTTGTCGTCCACCATGACATCCCTCTCTGCGGGGCTGCTCTCCAGGAGATCGGTCCCCAGCCTGTAGGGGTGTCTAGGGTTATTCCTGCCCAGGTGCAGGACCCTGCACTTGCCCTTGTTGAACTTCATGAGGTTACTCGCCGCCCAGCTGTCCAGTCTGTCCAGGTCCCTCTGGATGGCAGCACAGCCCTCAGGGCTGTCAGCTATTCCTCCCAGCTTAGAATCATCAGCAAACTTGCTGAGGGAGCACTCCATCCCTTCATCTAGGTCGTTAATGACTAAGTTGAACAGGACCAGACCGAGGACTGAGCCCTGGGGGACACCACTAACCACAGGTCTCCGACTGGACTCGGCACCACTGACCACCACACTCTGAGCTCTGCCATCCTGCCAATTCCTGATCCACCTCACTGTCCACTCATCTAACCCACACTTCAGGAGCTTGCCCAGGAGGATGCTATGAGGGACAGTGTCAAAAGCCTTGCCTTGTCAAAAGCCTTTCCAGGGATTGAGGTGAGGCTGACTGTCCTGTAGTTGCCTGAGTTTTCCTTTCTGCCCCTTTTGGAGAATGACATAACATTGCATTTCTCCCAGTCCTCACAGACCTCTCCTGTTCCCCATGACCTTTCAAAAAAAAAAAAAAAAAAAACCACCCAAAAAACCTGAAAGGCTGAAATTGGTCGGATGGCCTCACACCAAGACAAATGAATTCCATAGGCTCTTCCCATGGAAGTTACTCTCCTTGCTCTCTTGCTTTGTGGCTATATGTGTGGAGGGCTTTGCACTAGCTGGTTGTACTGGGTTTACACAGATACCTCTGTGGTAGATGGAATTTGCTTTCACAGTGACATTATGAGCCCCCTTGCATCCAGCAAAGCCCCTGTTAGCATCATGTGTCTTAGAGGAGTGGAAATATGGAGCTAAATTTGTTTGTGCAGCAGCACCAACCTACTCCTCTCATCATCTGTGCGGGGCGACGAACCAACCAACTTTTGCTGGTGTCTGCAGTAGTGATCCTGCTCCTGTGGACATGTTGTAGCATGAACTGTGCGAGAAGTTTCCTTGGATGTTTCCTTATACATTCCTGTCGCGCTGACCCAGCATGCTTTTAAGTTTGGATTTAAGCCTGGTCCCTTGTGATGCTTGGAAGTTAATAGTTCCGCTTAGAAAGTGGCAATATGTAATGGCAGGGTATAATCAAATACTGGAATTTAGTATTTTTGTACTGCATGTGAAAACTCCATGTGTGTGCAAATTAATGCATGACTTTAATAAATTTATGTGAAAGGGATGGGAGAGTATCTTTATGAAACTACCCCATATTAACTTTCTTGGAGGTCAGAAAGAAGTAAGATTAAAAGGCGAAGTAGGAAGTTAACATTTTTCTGCTGTCAGATACCACCACCACCACTCTTGTTCAGGGGTCCCTCCACCCACAAAGAAAATTAATATTAGATGTATATGATTTAGAGGAAATGATTTTGTTTCAAAATGTGGTGCATACTTTTGTGTCTCAGTTTTTGTAGAAAAGCAGCAGGTCCTTGCACGGGGTTCGCCTCAGAGTTCATTTTTTAAATTTTTTTTTTTTTTCTTTGTCTAAGCGAGTTTGTCCAAATAGGGTCTTTTCCAGAAGCGCTACGTTCTTCTTCTGGATGTAGTCAGACCAAAGCATTCTTTCTGTACGGAGCCTCCAGACTAGCGGAGTTCTGTTCTTCACCCTCCTGACACCTTAGAGCTTCTTTGCTGCTGGGGGCCCGGACAGGTCTCCTTGGTGTCTTGGTGCTGGGCTGCCGATGCACAGGCCTCAAGAGCGGGGAGGAACAAAACCTGGGAGATGGGAAAGGTGCCTCCAGCCAATGTCCCTGATGCTTGACTATTGCTGCACTCAGTATGATATGTAAAATAACCTGAATTGTAAGAGTAATGGAAAATAATGGTAAAATGTAATATAAAAACAAAATGGGAAATGTGCCTTTTTTATCCAGAAAGGTTCTGCTTAAATTTAATTTTATTACTATATTTGTTTCTTCTACAGAGTGGGAAGCCCCCAGTTAAGGACATGTTCACAGATCTAAAAGATGGAAGGAAGCTTTTGGACCTTTTGGAGGGTCTGACAGGGAAACCTCTGGTAAGAGAAAAATATATATGAATTGTATTTCCATCCATTAAAAAAAAAGACAAATATGGCATGTAATTTTTTTTTAAGTTGTTTTAAAACTGTTTTGCTTGTAGTATACAGTCTGACTTCTCACTGGAATTCCAATGAAATTGTTAAGAACTACATTCATATTTATGGTCAAGCTGAAGTTAAGTTTTTATAAGCCTTTCCTGAAGATTAACATACTGTTTAGCAATGTGTCTAGAGCCAAAGGTGATATTCTCATCCTACATATCATAAATAGTGGTTCTTTAGAGATCTGTTTCTAAGTGATCTTGAGACGATCTTAGACAGATTCCTGTCTAATAAACTCATGTTAGATCTGTTATATATATATATATATATATGCATATATATAATCGTTATTATGTATAGATTTTTTTTTTAATAATGCATGTCTACATCTAGTAGCTAATAGAAAAATCTGCACTTCCACTGAAAAATCCTTTGAGATCTACAGATAAGAATGGGTTGAAAAAACTCTCTTTTAAGTCTTATTTAGATTAATAAATTGTGTACGGAGCTGAAGACTCCCCCTCTGCTAATGTTCATGCCTCTTTGCCAGGACAGATAAATCATGAAACATGTGCTGTGATTTGGGATTAAACTCTTGATGTTGCCACTTACTACTCGCAGCTTGATCCCTTACCTTTATAATGGAATTTTCAGCCATTTAAAGTTCTCATTCTGCAAGTAGAGATTCCACTAGTTCTTCTAGTTATTTGAGATCTGATTTGAAGGCCATTGAAGATAATGGGAGTCTCTTGTTTTGTAGTTTAGTTGATGACGTGATTCCAGGCTCAGCTCTGTATTCCTGTGGTTAGGATAGTGTTCTGCTGCTGAAATTCAATTATGGCAATTATGGCAAATGGAGCAGCAGGTGTGGTCAAGGGTTGCAGGGCTTTTTTTTTTTCCTTTTCCATGTGATACTTAAGAGGTCAGGACAGTCAGGAAGTGTAGCTTCTTTCCAGCACACAAAGGTTTAACAGACTTTTGATGCCAGAAAAACAATTTGCTGCTTGTTCTCTATCAGGAGCCAAAAAATTTCAGCTCCTTTGGCAACAATTCAGACTTCTCAGATTATCCCAGGAGCTCCCACTATGTTGTTTTGCGAATATGTAATCCTGCAGACTCTGGGAGCGAAAGGGGTGAGCTTGCTTAAGATAAACTGAAATGTGCTTTGACATGGGTTGTGTCTTTAATGGAAGAGTAGTTTTATGACCAGTTTTCATTTTGCTGTTTGTTTTGAAATTGCTTTGGGTGATCTTGTTTTGGTTTTATTCTTATTTAAAAGATCTTAAAGGAAAAGAAAATCTAGAGAAATGTGAGACAAATTCACTGTTTTTTGCTGCACCAATGATTTACCTTGATCTCTCAAGTTCATTCTGTGATTTATTTTTTCTTCCTTTCCCCCCAGCCTAAAGAACGAGGCTCCACAAGAGTACATGCCTTAAATAATGTCAATCGAGTACTGCAAGTCTTGCATCAGAATAATGTGAGCACGTTTTCCTCAACTCCTTGGGCTGAATTGTTTAATTTATGCCTGTGTGTAAATGAGTTCAGAGTGCAGAGAATAACGTGAACTTCAGTGCCTACAATGAGAGTCATGTGAGGCAGTGAAAACCGAGAGCAGAGTTTTACCTGCCTGGTGTTGAAAGTCAGCGCCTGGCAGTTTTGTGAAATCATAAACTTCTAGAATATTGCTGCTTTAACTAAGCCATACTGTTGATGTTTTGTGTGTGTGTGTTTTTTTATTTCCTGAAATTTGCTTAGCTTCATAAAGAAATCTGTGTAGATGGTATCGGTTTTCAAGAAACTCACTTGAAACTCTATTCTGTGTAGCTCATGAACATGGTGGGAGAAATAGCTGATTTCCAGTGAAAATGTAGGATTTGTGCAAGATTTTATAAGAGCATGGCAAGTTTTGCAGCTCCGTTTTTCATGGCGTGCTTTCCAAATCCCGTGGGATCTTTGCATCTTTCCATCAAGATCCGTCAGTTCTGTGTCAAATCTCTACTGTGTGTCTAGTTGATAACTTAGGTATTTCATTGGGAAATATTCTTTTGGAAAGAATGAGAATACTTATTTAATTCCTCCATCCCCAGTGCTTTGAAATTAGTGGCCCTGTTGTAAAGCTTTTTCCCTGCACAATTCCTAAGAAGCATAGATCTCTATAATTGGAATTTCTATTTGCAAGTGCCATGTCTCTAAAATAATTTAAGAGTAAAACTCTGAGAACAAAATGCATTGAAGTGAGCTTGTTTAATGCATAGAGGCTCTGATATATTTGTATGAGTACTAATTGATATGAAAATGCTATATAAAACTACCTTTTGCCGTGTTGGTGGACTAGTGTCCTATTTCTAAAAAAAAAAAAAAAAAGATGAAGTTTTAACAGTGTTTCCACCCACCCCTTAAGTACCCTAGATATTGGTTACATTTTATAAGGATAACTAGTGGGTCTTCCCAGCTCGAAATTGATTTATTATATGAAAATAATAAAATGATATTGAAGTACAATAATTTATCAGTCTGTCCTTAAGTGGGCAGGCTTTGGGATTCCAGAAACAGAGGAGTAGTGTTGCTAAGCAGAAGACTTAAGATCGTGTATACAATTTATACCTACTGCTTACCCACTGAGGAGCGGTTGCATTCTATTGTCAGAGAGCTTGTAGGCTGTACGGTATTGATGACTTGTGAGATAATTGACAAAAGGTTGCTTAAGTGTGTATTGCAAGGAACAGACAAGGCTACAGCGCAGGCCTTTAACTGGTTGAATGACCTTATCCATTTGAGTAGCAGAATGATTCTATTTATTAAGTTTCCACTTTTCTTGATTTGAGCATTAAGAAAGAAAATTCCACTGGAAATCATGCTATATATGCCAATTTTCCAGTCTACTCTCAGCTCTTTTCTCAGTTTCTCTTGATTAAGTGAGAGTCCACTGACCATCATAGCGGCTTGCTGGCTGTGTGCTGCAAACTATTGGTTTAATTTTTCATCAGTATAATACAAAAGTGGGCATGAAAAAAAAGTCCTAAGATGTCTATGGTTTGTACAGAGAAGTGCACTGCTTGTAATAATAACAAGACTTGTATTAGAAGCCATTGTGTGTTTTTTGTTACGTGTTCTCAGGAAAGCTTTGCTTTTGTTGCAGGTGGGCAAAGGCTCCTGCAATGTAATTGCTTCCTTTCTGTTCCCGTGAGCTTTAGCCCTGCTTTCTGCTTCTTTTCTTCTGGAGTGCCTTCCAGGGAGGTTGTTTAACCATAGGCATTGGTGATTCTGTGGCCATTTCTTTTGGTCTATTAAATTTACAGATGTTTTACGCATCCAGTACTTGCAAGAGGATTATAATAGTATAGTATTAATATAATATGATTAGAAAAGATTCTGATCTAACTGCTCTAGAAATTGAGAGAAGGTAGTCCTCCAATCCAGTCCTCCTGCAACCTTCCTTAGTACTCTGAAGTGCAGTTGGGACTCTGTGGGAATCTCTGTGACACAGCTGTGATTTGATTCTCACAATCAAAATACCCGTGTGGAGCTGGGAAGTTGCCTAGATACCGTCTAAAACGGATCATCTCCGTGACTGGATGATCAGGGAAAAATACTCACTTGTCCATTATTATATATTATTTACCAGAAGGCTCTTCTGAAACAGAATGCACCTGCTCTTGTTGATTCTGCTGCTTAGCAGTGTCCAGTGTGAGCTCTGTGTGCGCCTGCTATACGTGCAGCCCCAGCTGGGGAAGGATGGGTGCTCCGTGCTGTAGGCAGCTGTGTTAGCCCAACATCCATAGGCATGGCTGTGACTTGGATGCCTTGTGCCATGGATGCTCCGTGGTTCCTCCATGTGAGAGCAGGTGCCCCTCTCCCTCAGTGAAGAGGAGATTCTGCAGGCTCAGAGTCCCCAGGAGCACTGAGTGAGCATCTCCCATATGTGTTCCCAGCTTCTCTGCCTCAGTGCTGAGTGTTTCATGCAGGCCTGGGTAGTCTCTTCTGCCCACTAACTTAGTAAAGTTTAATCTTTTTCTTTTTTTTTTTTTTTTTTAAAATTAATTTTATGTTTTTCAGTGACCTAATTTAGAACGTCAAAGAGCTAATATGTGCTTGTCGGTATATAAAAAACTTAAAAATTTTCATTTTCCCTTGGCCTTTTAGTCCCCTTATGTGTACTGGTTTCTCATTTGGATGCTGGTTCATGGGAAGGCCAGACCTATTTTTAGTTATGGAATTTTTTATGTTTCTGTAACATGTCTGAGACATTTTAGGCACGACTGTTTCTTAAAAAGAGACAATGGTTCCTTCATGTTTGAGTGTCTATCAGTGAGTTTTGCCCACTGGTACTGTGTATCTGTGTAGTGGAATTAAGCTTTTCCAGTGCACCTTTTTTTTTTCCCCCGACATTTCACTTGGAGTGGTGTTTAAGCAGTTGTCATGGCAAATTAAGATAAACAATACTCTATTGTAATATTAGCCTCTCTCTTTTTACCTACTTATTGGCTCAGAACATTAGATAATACGTGGCTGGACTGCTAGGGACATGGGGTGGAGTTGTGACTTGGGAATTTGATAACATTGTTTGACATAAGCTTGATTTAACGTTTCTAGGTGGAGTTGGTGAATATTGGAGGAACCGACATCGTTGATGGGAATCACAAGCTGACGCTGGGATTGCTATGGAGCATTATTTTGCATTGGCAGGTGAGAAGGCTCCGGTGAAATCCATTCCAGGAATCATGTGTGTTGATCTTCTGGAATTCTCACGGAACTTCCTGTTGGTTTTTTGTTGTTGTTGTTGTTTGTTTGTTTGTTTGTTTTTTCTTTTGAGTGGAAAATAGTACTTCTATTTTGAGCCGGTGAATAAGGGCAGGCCAGTGTTTGGTTTCCGATGTCTCTCTGTTGACTGCATCCCACGATATGTATCCTAGTTGTGTGCTCGGTTGTACCCAGACACTTAGGTCAGTTCCTAGCACTGCTAGTCCTGGGAAAGCTTTCAGGCTAAAGCATCATGTTTATACTCCTTTCTCAAGACATGAAGCATTTATATTTGCATGTGTTTTTTAGTATCTTGGTAGCAATGCTGGGCTTGCTTCTCATATGCTGTTCTGCGGATTTGTTTTTCAGTCTTGTAGGTTTTAGGTTGAATTGTTCCCAATCTATCCATGTACATGAGGGCATTACCGAATTCACTTGGGGCACCTTGGGCAAATGCTTAGGCACAGAACTCCAACAGCAAGCTTCCAAGCGCTATCCTTGCAGAAAACCTTATGGGTGTCCTCTTGTTAAGGTCTTCTTACTTGGGGGATCCCCCAGCAGGTAGCACGTATTATACCCTATGTGTACCTTAGACAACTCTAAGGAAAAGGGGAGGTCTGTGACTTCCGTGTAGTATGGAGTTTGTTTTATTTATTTATTTATTTATTTTATTGCATGGAGCATTGATTGTTCTTGTAATCAGGACAATGCAAAGAACTCTGTGTTCTGTCTCCAAATTTCATGTCGGGAGTGAAAGTTTGCCTCATAGCTCTTCTGGTGAAGAGCCTCTCTGGATTGGTGAAACGACTTAATTCAAAGGTTACGTGTGGAGAAAAAGTGGAAAATGTGTCTGTAAGCTCTAGTTGCTTCTCTTCTGCAGGTCAAGGATGTAATGAAGAACATCATGTCAGATCTGCAGCAGACCAATAGTGAGAAAATCCTGCTGAGCTGGGTTCGGCAGTGCACGAGGCCTTACAGCCAAGTCAACGTTCTCAACTTCACCACGAGCTGGGCGGACGGACTTGCTTTTAATGCTGTTGTCCACAGGCACAAGTAGGTGGCAAATGTTGCCTTATCCTGCACCTAAAGAAATAAGCAGCTTTTTTCTCTGTATCTTCATGCTTGAACATTTGACAATTTCTAGGTTGTTCCAGTGATTTATTTTTGTTGTAGTAACCGAAATCCTTGCAAGTGACAGTCAAGGCAGCAGTGTAACTGTGTTCCTACATGTACATGTGCACACACACGTTCACTATTTGAGGTTGGTTTAAATCCCACCTAGTATGCATTGAAGAGCAAGTATAATGAATGGATCCTTGGGAATGGGTTGATCATCTCCTTTCCTTGTATCTTCCTTTCTGCTTCCTCCCAGCCTCTCACTTCTGAAAAGGGAAAGATATCCACATCACTTTAGTATGGGCTTGAAGGGAAGCTTCAGAAAGAAGGAATATCAAAGATAGGCCCTGTAGCTCTTGTTGTTTGACTGTATGCTACCTGAAAGACAATATATTCAGTTCTGTTAGGGAAATGGTACTTTGTGTTGAATGCTGCACAGAAGAATTAAAGGGCAGTGGGATAATTAAAGAGCAATAGGACGCTTCAGCTATCTGACTAGTTTTTGGTTGGTTGTTCAGAACACAAGCCAGGTTACAAGCTGAGATCTTCTTTGGGAAGATCTTCTGTGTCCTTCCTGATCTAGGAGAACTCTTTGGCAGTCTAAAGAAATCATCACTACAGACTCCTATGAAGCTGCACTCTTCCACCTTCTCCCTTCCTGCTTTTTTCCCATGGGATGTGCTTCAGGGCAGTCCATTGGCATACCTCGAGTGTGGTCAGCTCATTGCTTTGCAAGGTTGTTGCTTGCCCTAATCGACTGTTTTAACATGTTAATAGCCTGATAAGGTATGAAATTTAACCCGACCTCCTGGCCATTAGGTAGGTGCTGTATTAAATCATACAGCACCTACCTGTACATCATACAGAATATAGGTACCCAGAAGCACAGGGTGATGTTACCCATCAGATACAAGAGCATCCAGGAAAGCATACGCTGGCTTTGAGCCTGCTGTGCTCTGCTCTAGAGCCTCTCCTGCACCTGTACCTTCAGCCCAGCCCTGCCTTGGCGCCTCCGGGAACCTTCCAGCCTGGAGCTGCCTCCGACCAGGCTGCACATGCCCCAGGAGCACCCACAACTCCCAGCAGGATCCTGGAGTGACTGGGAACGCTGCCCTGGGAGAACCCGCAGCTATTGGCAGGATCCTGGAGTGACCAGCCGTGCTGCTGGTCAGAGCCTTTGCTTCCCTCTTGTGCACCCCCTCTCTCTCCTTGTCCCTCCTCTCCCAACATCTCCTGCCCCTTTGCCGCACTGTTTCCCCAACCCTTTGGTACCTTTAGGCAGCAGCTCTCAGTGCATGACACTGGAGAGCGTGACAGCAGCCAACCTTTTGGCATGCAGTTTGCTGTCCCTAAGGAACAACCTTTCCTTTGCCAGGGAAGCCCCTTTTGCCATTTTCCGAGGACTCTTGAGTCGTCCTTGAGTGCAGGTCAGTTAGAAAAAGGATGTTTTAACAGACAAGAACAAGGTTGCAGAGATGGCAGGACAACAAAACGCTTTAGCCTACCAGGGACAGCAGTGTCTCCATGACTAACAGATACTTTCAATACTGCAATTTTTTTATTTGGCTTTGTCCTATGACGTTTAAATTTAGGGGACTTTTTTATGGATCCTCTGAAGACATTTAATAGCTGATTTTTTCCTCTTCTTTCTCTATCAGAAATAGTTAATAAATGCTACTTCTGAACTATAGTAGCTTTGCAATGCTTGCAGTACTTAACATTTTAGGAGGTAATGGGGCATTTAACATTTCATTGTGTTGATCTCTTTTCTAATATTAGCTTAGTTCATCTTAGAATTCAATGCTGATCTTTGATACAGTTTTCTTACTCTTGGGTAATATCTAGGCTGCGTTTTGTTAAGACTTGTATTGTTGTGGCAGTGTGTGGGTACTGTGTGTACATATGTGTATTTGTTCATATATACACGCCTATATCACACAGTATGCTTTTCAAATTAATAAATCTCCGTTAAAACTTAGAGTCTGTGTGGTTTTCCTAATTGCTTTTTGCTTGGCATTAGAGTATTCCATTAGCTCATGTTAGAAACATTTTTTCCTCTCTCTTTTTTTCTTTTTTGTGCCTTCCTCTATTTTCTTTTTTGGCTCTCTGCTTCTCAACCCCTGCTGTAGCAATTATGCCCTTCCTATTTCAGAAAGTATAGTGACTCAACAGACGTTAAAAGCTCTGGTCAACTTAAAAGCAAATTACGTATTTAAAGAATTAAAGGCAAGCCCATCTCTTCCTCCCCAGGATCTATAAGAACCCAAGATCGATAGCAATGATTTAATGAGAAGCCAGTGGAGAATGTTTTCGGTAGCTCTGCAGTTTGTGGCTCGTGCTGCGCGGTCTGGGTGTGCTCTGGGAAGGGGCCGGTTTGCCGGCCCTGCGTCCTGCTCCCTGATCTTTTCCTCCCACCTTAGACCTGCTGCCCGAAGCTGTAGGACGCAGAACCAGGTTCGGGGTCTCATTCAGTTACTGATTAAGTTAACTCCTTGCTGTGGTTCACGTCGTGGCTCACACGAGCACCTGTGATGTTGATGTTGGCTAAGGGCAGAGGTGCCGGCTGGGTGGTGGGCAGTGGTGCAGGCTCCTGCTCTTCCTGGTGGGAGCAGGCGCTGCTGGTTCCTGAGCCACAACATCAGTGTGGACTGAGGCTCTCTGGAAAGGGCCTTGGCATTGCCTGGCAGCATGTAGGAGGAGTGATGCTACAAAAGCAGAGCCTGAGAAAACTGCTTCTGGAGCTAATTATCCTGGTCGTCAGCCAGGGCGTCCGGGTTGACAGCAAGTTAACCATGAATTAGCAATGTGCCCTCATGGCCGAGAAGACCAACGGGATCTTGGCCTGCATCAGGAGGAGCATTGCCAGCAGGTTGAGGGAGGAGATCCTGTGCCTCTGCTCGGCCCTAGTGAGGCTGCACCTGGAGTATTGGGTGCAGTTCTGGACTCCCCAGGACAGGAGGGATGTGGAGCTGCTAGAGACGGTTCAGTGGTGAATGACAAAGATGATTAAGGGCCTGGAACATCTGCCCTGCGAGCAAAGACTGACAGAGCTGGGCCTGTTTAGCCTGGAGAAGAGGAGACTGAGAGGGGATCCAATCAATATGTCTAAGTACCTGAGGGGAGAATGTAGGGAGGATGGGGCTAAACTCTTCTTGGTGGTGGCCAGTGACAGGACAAGGGGTAATGGGTACAAACTGAAACCCAGGCAGTTCCACCTCCGTGTGAGGAAGAACTTCTTTGCTGTGAGGGTGACAGAGCACTGGAACAGGCTGCCCAGAGAGGCTGTGGAGTCTCCTTCTCTGGAGATCTCCCAAACCCGCCTGGATGCCACCCTGTGCCCCGTGCTCTAGGAGTCCCTGCTGGAGCAGGGGTTGGACTAGAGGATCTCTAGAGGTCCCTTCCAACCTCAACCATTCTGTGACTCTGTAAGATTAGTTTTTCTGCTTAGTTGCACTCACCTCTGGTTGTAGTTCTGTAGTATATACACAGTTGGCAGAGTGAAGGATGGATATGGCTGTGAGCATGTGATCATTAAATCAGTTATTTGATTTAATGTAATTTGATTTGATGATTGCAAAATTCTCACTAGAAAGAAAATGTGTGTATTTCCATATATATTTGAGTATAAACATATAATTATACTTTATAAATATACATGCATTTATATTTTATATCACTTAGAAGCTATTGATAAAAAGATAAATGTCTAATTCTACAGGTTTGTTTTGCTTAAATTAAAAGTGATTACTTTTCTGTGTTGTCTTTGCTTTTAGACCTGAGCTCTTCAGCTGGGATAAAGTTATAAAGATGCCCCCGGTTGAGAGACTGGAGCATGCTTTCAGCATAGCCAAAAACCACTTGGGAATTGAAAAACTCTTGGATCCTGAAGGTGTGATATAATTGTTTTTACTTAGTTAGAAGTTTGGCTTTTGAACTATTTTGGAGAAAAAAGAAATACTGACATTTACTATGAATACAAATTCCAGTAGTTTTGTGCAAGGATATTTTATTTCAAGTTGATGAATTTAGGACAGAAAGAATATAAATTTGTAATGTGAAAGGTAAGTGTAAGCGGGTGTTTGCTTTAGCTGCCTTAATGTTAGGATTCAGATTGACTTAGTATTCAGAGGCATTACACAGGATAGTGCACTGCTACCCTGTAGAGTATTTTTTGTCTTGTTTTAATTGCAAATGCCTGCGCTTTTTCAGATGCAGTAGAGCAGTGTGGGATGAGGTGGCTTAAGACCTCAACTTATTTATGTGTTTATTTTTGATGCAGATGTTGCTGTGCAGCTTCCAGACAAGAAGTCTATTATCATGTATTTAACCTCTTTGTTTGAGGTCCTTCCTAAGCAAGTCACCATGGAGGATATCCGTGAGGTGGAGACCCTTCCAAGGAGATATAAACAGGAATGTGAGGATGGAGAATTCAGTATGCAGCAGGTATGTTTGTCATCAAAGTTTGGACAGCTTTTCCTGATTTGTAATTTTATTTAGTCTTCATGCTTGTTAGTTTTATCTGCAACATACATTCTAGCATGTACAATACAGTTGGGAAGATAAGAAAAGCCTTAGCACTTTTTTTGTGGTTGACTCCTGTGGTTTTATCTTCCTTTTCCTTTTCTTCTGATTCCTATTAAAATTCCTGTCCGAGGTAGAAACTTCCATGAGTTCCATGAGTCTTGCTTCCAACTTTCACTCTCATCTATCTTGATGAGCTGCAGAGGGTGGTCTAAAATCTTCAGCTGAGTTTGCAGTGGGATTCTTATGTTTGGCTGTTGTTGTCGTCACAGAAGCAGTAGAATTTAATTTCCTTTTGCTGCTCTGTGATCCACTGTTCCATTTAATAAGAACAATTAAAGTTGTCCTTTCTATCCAGGCTCTTTTTTCTTTTTTTTTTTTTTTTTTTTTTATTAAATTACTTGGCAGTGTCTGCTGGCCCTTCCTTTTAAAAAGACACTGGCAAATTGGTTTTAATGTCATACAAAGTATTGAAAGGGATCTCAATTGTTCTATTTTTAGTACCATTGGGAAAGCATCTTCTTTGCATGTCTAAAGTGTCACTTTACTCTTTGCTGCCTAGGCTGTAGGACTTGAAGAGGAGCAGAGTGATTCTAGAGCAGAGACTCCCAGCACCGTGACAGAGGTAGATATGGACTTGGATAGCTACCAAGTTGCTCTGGAGGAAGTCCTCACATGGTTGCTGTCTGCTGAGGATACGTTTCGGGAACAGGAGGAAATATCTGATGATGTTGAGGAAGTGAAAGAGCAATTTTCTACCCATGAAGTAAGATTTTTCATGAGAATTCTTGTGGTTATGGGGCTGGGGAGCGTGGGACAGGGCTTATAGTTCATGTCCAAAACCCTGATATTCTGTTTCTTTTGTCTTGCTTTTCCTTCTAACTGAACATTTTTATATTAGTAAATGATAGTTTCTTGAAGGTGAAACTTTTTTTTTTGAGGTTTTACAGTGGACCATGTTTTGAAACTTAAATTTAGTTTGTCAGCTTTCCATGGTTTCTTTGTATTATGATACAGGCTGATTCTCTTTTCTCTGCTGCCAACCACTAAAAAGCCTGGTCAACCCTGTGTCACTTGCTGTTAAGTGATAGCGGTGCTGAAGCCGATAATCATGTCAGTTTATTTCAGTGGCCTCTTTTTCATGATTAGCATAGTTTATTCTAGAAACATGATGTGTTGTTGGCTCAACATTGTTCCTATTTCCAAATTATTTTGTTGGGATTCTGTTCCATATCTGAACAAATGTTCTAGCGTTGCCAAAAGTTTCAGATATCATGTTGGATGTTGTAGTTTTCTCCTTTGTCAACCTACTGTATATACTTCCATTTAAAATCTGAATGATGATTGGTGTGAAGAGTATTTATTTTGTGCTAGAGCTATAAAGCCATAAATAAAATGAAGAGATATCTGGATTTTTGTTAAATACGTGGATTTTTAGGTTTATTATCTCATAGCATTCTAATTGTTTTTCTTTCAGTGCATACTAGATCTTGTTCGATGTGCTGTTGGCCAATTTTGGTTTAATTTTCTTGATGTTTTTGTTCTTTTGTTCCCAGGTTGTCTCCTAACCAAAACCTTTTTCTCTGAGGCAAAGTCAGTTTTTATTCCTCAGTTAGCATTTTGTTTCACTGGCTCCAGGACTTCTGTAACTGATGGGGAGTCTCCTAACAGAGACACGGGTCTGCCACGCTTACGCATTTGGCGATGTCAAGTGGATCTGTGGCTGCTTGTGCTTTTCCTAGGCTTTCATGATGGAGCTGACCGAGCACCAGAGCAGCGTGGGCAATGTCCTGCAGGCTGGGAACCAGCTGGTAGCACAGGGCAATCTGTCGCCCGAAGAGGAGTATGAGATCCAGGAGCAAATGCAGCTGCTGAACAATCGATGGGAGGAACTCAGGGTGGAGAGCATGGACAGGCAGTCCCGGTGAGTCAGGCCGCGTACGGACCAGCCCCGGGCCACCACTGCGTCTCCTGGGAGTTCGTTTGCACCTGTTTGTAGGATTTTGTGAGGATTGAATCTACTCTTTTTGCGACATGAACTCCAACCTCTTCATTCTTTCTGCAGTAAACCAAAGGGAATCCATAAAACTCTGTTTGTACTTTTACATAAATGTAAGTGTTTCTGTGGCTGTTCTGTGACAGAAGCCTGTTGACCAGGCTAAGCATATAGGATCTCTGTTGAATTGGAATAAATATGTTCTATTGTTGCTTCAGTAATTTATGTTCTTAAATAAAACATTCCTCAGATGTGAATAGCTGTGTGTGCTTACACAGCTAAGGAGTATTTTGAAAAATTTTCCCCACATATGGGTTGTCATGCTCAGAGATTTTAGAGGGAGAAAATACGTTTCTTTGTAGCTTCAGCAGAGCTTCTCTTTGCAGCAAATCCCTGTTGCAAGAAACAATCGCTCTTTATGAATTGCTTACTTTACTAACCTCCCTTGAGAAGGAAACAAGGAAAGTTAACTGTGTTCCTTAAGTTAATGGTAAACAATCTCTTTGTTTATACTTAACTGGTTTATGAATGGCTGTCTGTCTTTTCTTTAGCAACAACAGTTTAGACTCTTTCTTTGGGAGAGTGCTTTCTGAAGCGCCTCTGCTTTGCTTTGCAGGCTGCATGACATGCTGATGGAGCTGCAGAAGCAGCAGCTGCAGCAGCTGTCCGACTGGCTCACCGTCACCGAGGAACGCATTCAGAACATGGAGTCGCAGCTCTTGGCTGAAGATTTAGAGTCTCTTCAAAAACAGCTGGAAGAACACAAAGTAAAGCTTTTTGCGTGTTCTGTGCTACCTCTTAGATGGCAGAAATACTGGGAAGATGTGTAGGTTGGTGGGTTCCTTTAGCAGAGGAGCTTGATTGAGTCAGAAACTGAACATGACTGTGTTTTGAGGGGCTGCATTCAATGTTTAGAAGGGAAGAATTGTGGAAAAGAAGAGAACTGGATGTTTCTGGAAGTACTTTCTTAAGAGAATGCTTGAACACTGACAGCAGTAGCAGAGGCCTTTTTTTATCTTCACCTCATGCAGAAAATGAGACCTCTTCAGTGAATGGTTGGTGTGAGGGAGAGTATGAAACACCCAGTGGTCAAATTTGGCTCTAAAGACTGACTGGGATTACTAAAGCAAGCCCGAGTGTTCACTGCTTAAAAATAATGTGGGAGTTAAAAATAACAAGAAGGTCCTCCCAAGTTACTGAACCTGGTCCCTGTTATTACAGAGATTGCATTATGGACAGGCTGCGTAGATTCAACTCTGCAGTTGGTTTGACTCAGTAAAGTTGCTGGAGGAGTCCAGCCTTTCTGTGCTGCTCTGTTTTTTGAAGAAGAAAGATGACTTTTTGATACTCGTCACAGCTGCAGCTTTGGTTGTTGTAGTCAGTGCTGGGGTTTGACCTTCTCCCCAGCATGGGGCATACCTCACAGGGCAAGAACTGCTGGGTATTTTTAGTCTGTGCCATTTCCTGTCCCACATTTGTGTTCCGGCTTCAGAGTCTGGAGAGCTTGAGGTGTGGTGTTCATGGAGTGATTTAGGACTATTTGGAGTTGAAAAGTGATATTTATAGTAATATAAAGGTATATTTCTATCACAAAGATGTTTCAAAAGTAACTTTAACCATGGAATCTATTCTTCTAGAAGTTGTATCAATATTTAAATATCTAAATTATTGCAAAGTGATAGGATGTGAATGTTTTTTCCAGTTCTTATATTTCATTTTGTGACTATTGCCTCTGAATGTTGTGATGGATGAACCACCATCTATACTTAGTTGTAAGATAATTTTAATGTCAGCTACTAAAAGACGAATGTTCATAGTGATTGTTTTTCCCTTTCTGGCACGCCTGTGATACTTGTTTATAGATGATAATATGTTTTTATAGAGAGACTTATAGTAGGTGGAAGTCATAAAGTCCGTATGGTTATTGTATGATTCTCCTAGTGGGATACGCTACCAACATCTCAAAGCATTCCTTGCTATTTTCCAGCATTTTAACAGAATGAATTTAGATTTGTATCTAGCAATCTTCTGCTTGCATGTGTTTGAATTGTGGAGTGATTCTGCAGAGGTAGAATATTTACCTAACTGCAGAATCATGAGTGCTTTGCCACAGCAGGTGTTTTAGTTACTGGCCAAAATAGCAGCTTGGCGAGATATTGGTTGTTCATAACCATTGATGTCACCTTGCAGATCCTGCAGAGCGACCTGGAGGCCGAGCAGGTGAAGGTGAACTCCCTCACTCACATGGTTGTCATCGTGGATGAAAGCAGCGGGGAAAGCGCCACAGCGGTCCTGGAGGAGCAGTTGCAGGTGAGATGAGTTCTCTGAGCTGTGGTCACAGGCACTCCAAGGTCCAGCTGCCTGGATCTTTAGCGAGTTGGGCACTCTGCAGTGCCACCTTTCAGCAGTTTCATGAAAACAGGAAGATACATGGTGCTTCCCTCTTTTTTTATAGGCACTTTTCAGTGGATTGTTAATGGGCTGTTATTTAAGAAGTGATTAGAATTTATCAGAATACCCTGTATCCTGAAACAAAGAATAGCATCTGTGAAAAATAGAGTTTGTTGAAACGGAATTAATGTGAGTTTGTTTTCTGCTTTTGAAATGAACCAGAATTTTGCTGCCTTCAGTGAGCAGACCATAGGTGAATGTTCTTAAAATTTTCGACGTTAAGTTTTGTGCAGTGCAACAATGACAATTACTGACAATGCAGAAATTGCAATGTAGGAAGAGGTTACTGTGTTGCTGTGAGGTAGAAATTGTGCTTTTGAATATCTGACTCTGAGTTTCCTTATGAGGCTCACAAATACTTCTTGCTTTTTCTAGAGGCTTGGTGAGCGGTGGACAGCAGTTTGCCGTTGGACTGAAGAACAACGACTCAAATTGCAAGAAATTCAGTTTTTATGGCAGGAACTGCTGGAAGAGCAGGTTGGTTACTCTCCAGTTACCCAGAATGACTGACTGATTTGAAAGTTGAAATTCTTCTCGGCACTTTGTTTTATGGAAACTGTGAAGCTAGCGTAGTGGCTACTTCTGCAGTAACACACTGTTTGATGCAGTCACATGCATACATCTCCTATCTCAGCAGAGATCTGACTGAAGTCTTATGAGTCAGGATCTTCTGTGGTTTCAGATCTTGTCCAGAGAAATGAAATGCAGAATGAAAATCTGTGCCTTCTGAAATGGAGGCTGCTAGAGGAACTCAGCTGAGCCCAGAGCACAGAAAGGGCAAGTTACTGAGTGGAAGAGCTCTCTCATCTAACGTGGGAAAACGGCCAGAGTTGGGGGTAGAAGCAACCTGACTTTCTTCTTTAGTATCCCTTATGCAGGGAGAAACTGAACTGCTTGGTCACTCTGCAAGGATGTTTGTGCATGTCCTTCTGTGAGACACATGCTGTATAATTAGTGCATATGTATTTTTTCTGTTTATTTTTATTATTATATATGCAGAATTGGCTATGTAATAACTCTTGATGGGATTAACAGACCTCAATAAGAAAATAGCCTTGAAAATAGCCTAGATATAGCCTAAATAGCCTGAAAGATTAGGTTCCCCTAATTTCTTGTGGAGTAGTTGCACAGCCTAAGAAAAGATTTTTTCTAAATTTAAGCAAGAATATTTATAACTCTATAAATTCTTCCAGTGTAAACACGTGTACACAATTTTGCAATAAAAGAATCAGTTGATATTGCTTTAAAAATCAATAACATAAGTGGTCTGCACAGTGAAGCCTGTGCCTCTTGTCTCATTTTGCTGAGTGTAGGGAAGGAAGTGAATTGCAAAGTACGTGGCATTGTGAGTTGTGCATGTCTTGATGTGGTATTACCCTAGACCAAGGTAAGACTAAGCTAAGAAACAGGACTCTGAAAAAGCCTAACTCCATGATAAGTACTGTTCCCTGTGTCATTGTGCTTCTGACCTCCTACATGCTTATGGGTTTCTAGGAAAAGTCTGTCCTTAGCCATTCATTGACTGGAAGTTTACTGTAAAACTGTTACAGATGTCATCTTCTGTTGGTATTATCTTGCTTTCAAATATGTTGTGGGGAGTCTGTAGTTGTGTTACTCTGGAAAACTGAAAATGCTTCTCTTCAGTTTTTATTTAATATAGAAGGTCAGATATCAAGTAATGACAAAGTGAATGTTTATTTAGGTGGTTCAGGTCAGCCTGGGTTTGCGTATTTTGTTCAGTTCGTTTATTGCTATCAGGTTTGAGAGTCATGAAATGAACTGAAAATTAAAATTACTGGGAACTTTAATTAAACTTTAATTAAAAAAAATAATGAAAACATTTTAATAATGGAAAAGTAGCTCAAAGATGTGAGTGTTTTCACTTTTTCAATACGCTCAACCAAATGCAGAGTTGAATAACAGTGATGCATCAGCCTTCTTGTGGCTTCCTAGAAAATGTTTGGAAACCACATTGCCAAGTCAACATAATTCCTGCCACTCAGGAAACAAATTCCTCAATCAGTGCCAACTATTTCTTAGCACTGTAATAATTATATTTCAGTTTCCTATGGAGAGTTCTCTTTGACAGCTGAGTTGGCAGAAATTAATTTTATACATTGAAAGGGTTTTTTAAGCTCCTCTCTTAAGCAGCAAATATGCTGGCGGAGATGCCAGCTCCGTTTTTCCAGTAGGGAAGTGGTGTTGTAATATTGTTCCTTCAGCTTTATGGCATTTCCACCGTCGTGTTTTGCTGTCTGTACATTTTGCTTATTGGATAGCTGTGCAAGCCTTAGGCCCAGAAGGTGCTCCAGCCAGTTCTGGGACAATACCAAAACCACACAGCTAGTCTGAGGAGCTGGTGCCTCTGCACGGTTTCTCAATGAACATCAGGGTCTGGCTTCCTGTATCGTTTTATTTTTCTTTATTTTTTTAGACTAGGAGGAGCAGCACTGTGCCAGTGACCACATGGGAACCTTCCTGGGTGGGGGGGAAATTGTTGGGTGCCGTAACCTATGGAGGGTTAGAGGGCTGTGAAGCAGCAGCTCCTTTAGCTTTGTTTGATGCAGTGTCATGTTAAACACAGTAAATGCTGCCTGAGATTTCAAGCCAGATACTATTGGAGTTGCCATAGAGTGCTTCCTGACTGAAGTGAGAAGTGTGTAAGGCTCAGGGCAGATTTCCTAGAAGAAAAGAGCCCTGAGCTGGTACTCTCCAAAGCTGACCTGTCCCAGCTTTCAGGTGTTAATGAGACGGTGTTTACTAAGGTTGTTTTGCAAGAAAGCAGGTGTAGCAAACAAAGTGGTGATTAATAAAAAAACAGTTTTTAACAACTGGCTCTGAGTGACAGAAGACAAGGGGAGGGGAATGAAAGGGGGCATATAGACTGTTCTGCTGCATTGATGAGTCCTATATCAGTTTTTGGTGGATATCTGATCTATGTGAATAACTTTTGGGAATATGAGACTCAAAAAATTTGAGAAATGATTTTGCTAAAATTTTTGTGCTGAAAAATATTACCTCTCTTGTGATTTTTTTTTTTTTTTTTTTTTTGGTCTGTATCTATGTAGTGTTCTTATTAATGCCAGCTGAAATTCCTCCATGTTGGGATTGTAGAACCACATTTTGATTAAATTCAAATATCTTAAGGAATTTTGTCATTGGCTGTTTGAGAGACTTGATATATTCTTGTGCTGTTTCCCTTATGATCTGCAGTGCTTACTGAAAGCTTGGTTAACGGAGAAAGAAGAAGCCTTAAATAAGGTCCAAACCAGCAACTTCAAAGATCAAGCAGATCTGAGCGTGAATGTTCGGAAACTGGCGGTGAGTATCATGGTTTGAGAGGATGCAAGACGAGCAAGTTGTCACACTGCCTCCTTTCTTAACTGTTAACACATTGTGTGTATGGAAGCCGGGCACAAATTCCCCCCTAGCTGAATTCTTTGACTTGAATTTTTAAAGTTAGGGCAACACCTGCTCCTGGGCCCTTCTAGGCTGGCGTGCTGTGCTTTGGATAGCAGCCCATGAGGCTGACAGGGCTTGGATTTGCCTGAAGACTATCACTCAGCTGTATTTTTCAGAGCTTTTGGTGCATTAGCAGCTTCTAGCTATAGGTGTCGTTTGAAACTGGTACTCCAGCAGTTACTTTTGATTGCTCTAGTAGCTGATTTAGACATGTGCTCTTTCTGAGAGTTTTTTCAAGTGCCTTGTTATACAATAAAACTGTTCTGAAATCTAACTTAGAGAGGATTTTTTTGTGGAAATAAAACCTAAAAAGTGGCAGAATACTTTTTATCTTTTAAAAAATATATTTTTGTTTAATTTTAGATTTTGAAAGAGGACATGGGCATGAAGCGACAAACACTAGACCAACTGAATGAGATTGGTCAGGATGTGGCCCAAATCCTTGGGAATAATAGAGCATCCAAGAAAATTGACCATGATCAAGAGGAACTAACTCAGAGGTGGGACAGTTTGGTTCAGAAGCTAGAGGATTACTCCAATCAGGTACCTAGCAATGTTCTATCATATTTTAGTTTTTAGATGATTATCTGTTTTCCCCAAAACTTCATTGTTACTATCAGCAAAATTGACCAAGGCAGGTTTTTGTATCAGACTAGAGACAGGTAAGTTTGCTCACATGAGACTGACTTGGCTTGCTGAGAAGGGTGTCTGGGCTTTTAGGTCTTCCAAACCCCAAGTTGTTATATGTAGCTCTAGTAGTTCTATTACTCGTTTCTCCCAAAGATTAAGCTTTACTTTCCTGAAGCCCAAAGCAAGCTTACCATGTGCTGTCAGTCAGTGCGAATGCTGTAAGTGTTTTCAGAGTTTTGGATGAAATCTTATACCTAAAAAAAGCAAGCAAACAAAAAATGTAGTGCCACCATCAAAAACCTGGTTGGGTAAGTATATGGGAATCACATGAGCATTTATGCTCTGTGACTGTGTTCTCCTCTGTTGCAAATAGACCTGATTTTTTGTTTGTGCAGTGTAGATAGCCAGACGATGTTGTTAAATGTTTCAGCCATCCAGCTTTCCTTTTGGTCTTGCATTTGAATGAAGCGTTGGGGAGCGCCAGATTCTGTCTTCGTCCTTTTACTCTCCCTCAGTCTCAAGTCTCTCCTTGAGCTTTTTTTGATGTTTTGTTTGCATGTGTAAAATCAAAATAACAATGTTATTCTTCGAGTGTTTAGCATCTATGATAAAAATGCTACATGAAGGCTGGATTGCGTTCACTTGTGTATGTGGATGAATGGAATTTTTATGACTGATGAGCAAAACTGAACAAAGGCAATTCACAAGTGGTGTGTATTTGAAATGCTCTTTAACCCCTTTTGGTAAACCCTTTTGTACAGGTAACTCAAGCCGTAGGAAGTATAGGGATGTCTCCGGTTCCTGCGAAGACCCCTGCAGAAACAGCATTACTGAAGGAACAGGTTAACCAGGCCAGGCAGGAGCTGCCTCCACCGCCCCCTCCCAAAAAAAGACAAATCCCAGGGGACAGCGAAGCAAAGAAAAAGTGAGTATAAACCACTGCCAGCTTTCCTTTTGCTCCCCAGCTACTTCGTGGACTGACTTCTCTGAGTTTTTTGGTTTGAATCTTCTTTAATACCAGAAGGACTTAAGCTGCGATTGTGAAGTAGGATTTGGGGAGGGGGAAGAGAATGTCACATCATGTTGGTTTGTTTTTCAAGCAACAGAAAACCTGCATCTACCGTTAGTTTTAAAGGGAACCAGAAATTTTGTGTCTCAAAAGGAGAATCGTCAGCTCTTTGTAACTCAGTTCCGTTGTTGAAAGATAGAATTAGTTTTATTTGCTTTGCTTTGGAAAGGCCTCTCAACATTTTTGGATAAAAAGCGGTGTGAAAGGGCCAAGTATTTTGATTTATTTATTATTCTCTTCGATTCCCCTTAACATATATCAGAGATAGTGTCTGCACACAAAAACTCAGAAAAACTGGTATTTTGTAGGAAGAACAACATTACAATGATGTCTTCTATCCGAGAGGCTTTTTTTCCCCACCTCATATATGAGGAAAAATTATACAAAATTGTGTGACTGTGTCCTTATTAGATATCATACCTAAAGCAAGAGGAATTGTTTTCAAGATAAATGAAGAAAGTAAATGTTGCATGCTTATGATTTTGCTTCTTGTGTTTGAGGAAAACCAACATTTTCTTGACATATCAGCAGTTCAGAACATTGGTACGTTGTTCAGGGAGGCTGGAGGCAGCACGGGATCATGCTGCTCTTCGTGCAGCCGAGTGATGCGTGTTTGCAGAGGGGCTCTCCTCATTTTCTTACTTTTTTCAGAGAGAAAATATAGGTTCAAAGGGAGGAGGAACTTGTGCAAAGTCTTGTGAGCAGTTTAGAGAAGCAGAACCCTGTTGGGGACCTCTGAGCCCTGGGACTCCCAGTGTAATAACACAGGCAGCAGCCCCTCCATCCTCTGCTTATCCCTTGGGAGTTGCAGAAGCTGTTTCAGACTGTGGAAGCAGAAGTGATTTTGATCATGATTATTTTTCTAGCGCTAAAGCAGTACTGGAGTGGAGAGGTGGATGGAATAGTTTGAACTTTCATCTGCTCTTTTGGTCTCTTCCCTGCAACTCCTGTGGAATTCCACCAGTACGTGCACAATAACTAGAATCTTGCAGGTTGACCCCGGCCTCCTTCCATGTGGCGGACAGTAACTTCTGTACCTGTTGGCAAACTTTTACCCTGTGTTAGGGTTTAGATTGTCTAATTCTAATGTTGCTTGACTCCTAGTTCATATAATATATCTGTTTTGTCCTTCTCACCAAAGTTCTGTAGAGTACTGAATAATTTTGGATTTTTTGGAGAGGAGTGGAAGGGAAGGAGGCCTTTGGTTTTAAAGCATTTTTAAACATGAGAAAGTTGTGTTAGAACAGATAAATCCAACTGTTGTAAAAAAGCTGTAAGCCAGAAGGTGATCCTCAGTCAGCTGCACATTCAGGAAGGTTTGTCTGCTGTTATTACCGTGAGTACTTAAGCAGGTAACTCCTTCTTCAGACTGAACAGAGTGGCAGACACTTCTGAAACCTAACAAAACAACAACAAAAACAACAACAAAAAAGTCTTTATTTATCATGTGCCTGGTTTAGTTTATTACTTAAAAAAATGCTCAGCATTGAGGAATGCCATTTTACGATATGTGAAAAGGAACAGTAATCATTTGCAGGAAGATTTAAAGGAGAAATCATGCCAAGCCCTTCCAGTTTGTTCAGAGAGGCTAATGCTGCTAACATATTTTTTTTTTTTTCGAACTGTGGCAGTTTTTTGAAAGTCTGTCCATGTCTTAAGGCCTGTGAGTAGGAGTATGAGGAAATGAATGCTCTGTGTGCAGCCTTAGTTTTGGGGGATTGAGGAACGTGTTGGACTCTATGACATTTTATTTTTCTAAGGCAGAGTGACTGAATAAGGGAAAGTGACAAAAAAACCTGTCTGACCTTTTAAACTAGGTTTGATGCTGAAAGTGCTGAGCTGATGAACTGGATTGCAAAATCAAAAGCTGCCATTCAGGCCACAGACATCAAAGAGTACAAGAAAATGAGAGAGACTTCAAACATGAAAGAAAAGTTGAAGGTAAATGGGGAGATGGAGGGTGTTCCAGTGAATAGAGCATTTTCTCACTGTAAGCTGGCTGCCCGCTGGAGGTGTGGGCTGATCCAAAGGCTTCGTGGGAATTAAGTCCCTTTTGTTAAAGAGTTTCAGCACCGGACAGCAGGGGAGGCTCGGAGCAGCTGGTCCTGGCCTTTTGTTGGTGCTGGGCTGCAAAGTGCACAGCAAACTTGTCACGTTTACAGTGCCAGTGTTACCTTTGGAGTTCTGATGATTTTGATGATTATTGTGTTTTCCACAAAGCAACGTTGTTTGGCTTCGTGTTTCACAAGTGAGTGTGGGTCTGACCGAATCTACCTTCATATAATCTTGATAGGGACACATCAACGGCCTGCTCAGAGCCCCCTGAGTCGTGCAGTGACACTCTGCAATCCCTGTAGCACCCAGGCTCCACTGTGGTCTCTTACTGTAGCATTTAAATACCTCATTGCTTGCTGTTCATTTCAGAGAAAACCTTGATTGCTGCTACCCTGCGCAGTATTACTGATTGGCAGGCAGAACACATTATCTTACAGGGTCCCGTGGGAGCTGTGAAGTAGCCACTTGTGTCCTGGATTCCGTCTGCTTTGGGAATGTGCTCGTGCCTCGCTTGGTCCTCGTGCGTGCGTCGTTAGTAACAGCTCACGGCAGCATGAGCAGCTCAGGAATCTGCTTTCGGAGTCAATGGCAATGTTCAAAAAAGTCTATAAAGAGACTTCTACCGAGTGCTGCAGTGCAAAATGGTGCCAGGAGGAACGTTGGGAATAATAGTGCTATTGGATATAAACCCAACACAATTCCGATAAGTTATTTATAGAGCTGTGTAAATGTTTGGAGCTTTGTACAAAGTAGGCTCCAATGCAAGGCCTGAACATCACGTTCCAATGAAGAGCACTGTTTTTTAAAAGGTTGGGCCCTAGGTGGGTAGGACACTGTTTGTTCTTCCCAGTGCTTTAAATTCATGATTCTTTTGCGTGTAGTGTAGGAAGTTTAGACCAAAGTGCTCTATGTTTGAGCAGTGGTTTCGAAAGGTGTTTTATTTGGAGATTCATTTTGTTGATATCTGCCCCTCGGGCAGCTGAAATCACAGTCTCTGTATGAAGTGTATGTTTTTTCCTTTTGTCTCACGCAGAAATATTCATTAATACAATATACTTTGAGAGTGATTTTGCTCCTTTGATAATCTTGGTAGGGATGTGAGATTTTCCTCGACAGTCCTCTGTCATGAGGAACAGTGAAGCACTAAATTTGAACAAAATGGGTACTGGGGTGCTGTAATTTCCCCTGCTGACCCTCTAGGTAACAGATTCTTGAGATGTGGAGCAGAAGCAAACAACATTCTTTCTCAAGTGGTTTATATGATGTCATCACGGTTTTTGGTCACAGACAGTATGTTTGAATGCAAATCACAATGTATGACTTTGTTTAGTAGGGTTATTATTTTTCCTAGTGTGATTATACTAATGTCTTGTTTTTTTGTGAGAGTTAGCTCCTTACAAGCAGAGAGCTAACGCACATTGTAAAGAGCTTTATTTAAGAAACCTAAAATGTATTTTGTGTGGCACTAGAATAATATTACAGGAAAAAAAAGCTAAGAAAAATGGCACTCTCTGGAACTGTTCTTCTGTGGTTTCAATTTGTAGGTAGTAGAAAAAGAAAGGGTTGAAAAAAGCCCACTGTTGGATGAACTGAAACGAAGTGCACAGATTCTTATGGATCAAATGGGAAAGGGTAAGAAACTTGAAGCTTTTCCTATTTTGTGGTTTAATTACTTGAGTTGCTAGGGAAAAATAATGAAATACGATTTCCAATGGAGCATTCTGATTCTGATATTCCTTCACTTTTTCACCATTTTCTCTCTGTTAGAGGAAGGAAAACATGTCATTTGCTGGTAAGGCTTGTGGAAAAGCAATATTATTATTCTTGATGTAGTATGTGGTTTTTTTTTTTTTTTTTCTCTTCATTTGCAATCTAAGGGTTATTTTTTCCTGAAACAGAAGTAATTGTAAAGGTAATTGTGTGCTTTTGAGTGAGGGAGATGGTTTTATTTTGAATCATGTGGAGAATTTAAGTATAAGACTTTCAGACATAACTGCCTTAAAGATGTGGCAATTTTGAAGCGAAACATAAGTTGGACAATATGTGTATTGCTCACTCGCTCTTTTTCCTTAGTTTTCTCTATTTTTGTAAAAACTGTCAGTATGTTTGGATGATGCAGTCACAACTCATGGTATAAAGGCAAGAGAAGCCTACATACTTGGGGGAGTGATTGACTTAATTAAAACACTGATCCCTGGAAACTTATAATTAACATCAGTGAAAACTGAATCTGTAAGCTTTGCCAAAACTGAGTTCCAAAATATGACAGAAGCCTGTCGGTGAGATGCAGCCCTCTCTGTGAAGGAGCCCTGCAGACCATCTGCAGGCCTCTATGCAGGTCTGCTCTGCATTTGCCTTCTGGTGGGGTGCCTGCTGCAAGGGACACCCTTCAGCCAGATCCCGAGGAGCTGGTGTCTCTGCTCAGTGCACTGACCAGCGTGGCTTTTCCTAGAAAATGTTGACTTTGGGTGCATTTCCCAACTGTCAGATTTTCTTCTGGCCAGCGCCCATGCCAGGATACACAGATCTGCTGCATGCCTCCAGTCCCATCCTTGTCTGCTCTTCCTGGAGCTTTCCACTTTCCTACCGGCCTGGGGGGTGTTGGTCAGACTGTGTGCCACTGCCTAAGGCTGCTGCCTGGAAGACACTGATCATACCTGGAGTTTGAGTTATTAGAGAAAATAGATTTTTTTCTCTCTCCTCTAGCTGTGATATCTTCCAGCTATGTAAGCTGTACCTGATCATAATGAGAAACATATAATCAAATTTGACTTTTAACAGAGGACAAAAATAACTTCCTGATGTTTTATTTCTTGAGAACCATAGAAAATACGGCATAGGAAACTGTTCTAAGCCTGCAGCTTTGTTAGCATCTACTAATATATAGTTTTAATCTCAGAGTAACAATCTTTCTGTCCAAAACCAGACCCAGCCATACATGTGTAGAGTAATGCACCGCACAGACATATATACGTATACATTCACTGCTGTCATGGGACACGTACAGGCAGTTCTGGCATTTGAGCTACTGTTGTGTGGATGCCCTTGGTACGTGGCTCACTGGTAGCAGGGCTACATCTATTCTGTACGTGTGCCAAATGTAAGGACTCTATACATAGCATAGGGGAGCTTCATGGAGCAGAGCTTTTAAGTGTGCTTGTGGAAGCTGCCCGACTAGCAAAAATATTGGGCTCCACTTGTGTTAAAACAGTACAGGAAAACTGACTCCATATGAATCTCCTCTTTATGTACTGATCCAAAGGATGGAGATGATAAATTCAGAAGAGGTGGTGACTTGAAATAAGCTTGCATCAGGAAGGTTATGCTGTTAGATGCCCATTGCACGGAAATTTCTTCACATAGGCAAAATCACCAGTTACTTTTGCCACTTGAGGGACTAAACGAACAAGGTTTGCACGTGTGTGGGAAGTCTGTTCACTGATACTGCTACACCGTCAGGTCTTGCACTGATTAGTCAAAAAGATGGTATAGGAAGTTCTTCATGTAGCGCTTGTGAGCTGGAAATAACCATGTGTTTTGTCATGATACTTTTGTATCTATTCCTATTTCTTATGTATTAATCATGTCTGCATATAACGTGGGATTGCTAGGCAATTTTCCATCCCTCCTGAGCTACCTTGGCAGGATTTCCATCCACATTTTTGATGGACCTATTGATGCTTTCCAGCTTGCTGCTTCTCTCTGTATTTTTTTAATTTGTTTTTATATATATATAGAGAGAGATAGATAGATACATAGATAGGTAGATAAATAGATATCCTTTAAAAGGTTGTAGACCCAGTAAAGAAAATAATTCATTGGACATCTGCTACTAGAGTAAAGCTTATCTGATGCATATCTACAAAATTAAATCCTGATGGAGAAGAGAGCCAGGAAGAGAAACATGAAGATGAAGAAAGTCAGCTCATCATTATAAACTGCGAAGTTTTCAAAGAGATAGAATGAAAATGGGATGTTTGACTTGCTCTTCCGTTCACTATTAATGTGAACGTAAAAAGCTGAAGCCCGCTAGTAATAAATACAGTTCTGTGCATGACTGACTTGGAAGTAAAGCATTTTGGATGCAATGTGTGCCTGTATCTGGAGAGAGGCATGTTTAAATTCTTGTTAATCAACATATGCTGTGGTTAAGCTAACAATTTTTTATAATCTTTTTAGAGGGACTTTCTACAGAGGATATAAGAAGCACAATGGAGAAAGTATTGTCAGGGTGGAAAGAAGTGAGTCAGTATCTGGAGGATGTGGCCAGAAAGATAAAATATCAGGAAGACATAAATGGTTATTTCAGGGAAATGGGTGAACTTGAGAAGACTGTAACTGAAAAGGAAGTCTGGCTGAAGGATGACTGTTCTTCAGCCTCCCAGCCTTCAGCAGTCCAGGTAAGCCTGTCAGTACTTGTTAATTTTGATGGGGAGCTACTGGGAGCACAGAATATCCCAGAGGAGCTTAGCCTGATCAGTAAGAAAACTTAGAGTTGGATAGATGCCTGGAGCACCAAGTTTGACTGGAGGATTTCAATACTTATGTATTGAAATTGTACTCAAAAATACTTCTAAATTGTTGCCCTAATAATACAGCTCAGCCGTGGTACCATACCTTGTTCAGAGATTTCAGTGTATGTTCTGGTTTTGTTTTAAATTTTTAACAGAGGGAGTTAACTCATCTTATAAGCTTGAGCCCTCGATTGGAACAGCTGAAATCCACCTGCAAGACGCTCACCTCTCAGCCCATGCCCCCAAATTTTATTCAGGAGAGCCTGAATGTTCTTCTTGATCGCTTCAAGCTGACTAGTCAGAAACTAGAGGAACATCACCAGCAGCTGAAGAAAGGTAAATACACTTTTACATAAGTTCCCTGATGTTTGTGTGTTTTTCTTCTCTCGAAAGATAATTTTTGATATCTCAGTGAGCAGTCTTATGTGCCTTATGCAGTACTTAAGCACTTTCTTAGTACTGAAAATAAAATTTTGAAATCCTGTGAAAATGCTCTGGTTGGCTATTTGCTACAAAGGTAGTACAGATGAGATAGGATGACAGAATGATTTTTCTATATGCTGCTGCTTTAAAAAGTTATTTAGATAGAGCGTGATCCAAAACTCATCGAATTCCAACACAGTCACTGAATCCACCAGGCTTTGGATCAGACAGTCAAGATCGTTTGATTCACCCGAAAGAAACTGGTATCCCACCACCTGCTCTGTGCACCATGCAGAGTCTGTTGTCTCTGGCGTAATGGAATGATTATGCAAGGACACAACATTCCTGAAACTGCGTTTAGTGAATTAGCAGAGCACATCTAAGGTGGATGAAACAGGTCGAAGAGCTGTGTGTGCCTCAGGCACTACAGAAGAAAATAATACTAGCAATAAAAAAAAGTTAGAGGAAGAGAGCCTTGTAAAACTGGAACATGCACGTGAAAATTATTTTCTTTCACGGCTATGTTGAGCTCGTTAGTCGTACGTAATTCCTTTTGGAAATTTCATCCTTGAAGTTGCTTGGCATTTGGCTTGCTTTTCAGGCACATTCCACTTGGCTTTTTGCTGCATTAAAATTTCATTATGAGTGTTCAAACCAGGCACTCTGGCTTCTGTCAGATTTTAAATGTAGCGCACAGAATAGGTAGCTCTCGATATTTTGCAGCTGAACATCAAGAGCACAGACCTATTAAGATACTCTTTTGACTTAGCTTTCTGTTTACATTTCTGAGGAATTAGAGGAAACAGTTTGCTAATGGCCCCATATGTAGGAGCAATAACACATTTATCTTCCTTTTCCATGTGTAATAAAAATAACTTCAATTACTGAATTATTAAGCAGTCTGTGTAATGCATTGCACAAAGTCTGAGTGCTTCAATTGCATCAGTACAGGATACTATATGAGTGACATATCTGCTTGCCATGCTCAATATACGGAGTACACTTTCATTTTTGCCATTAGCAATAATTGTTTTATGCCTATTTTGATTTCATGTATTTTGATTAAATTTAGTGGAATTGTGAGTTTTAGTAGGTTATTAGATAATGTGATTAAAATGTTCCTTTTTTTTAATGCCATGCATCACTTGAAGCTGTGTATTTCAACCACTTACTCCTTGCTAAAAAGATCTTGCATAGTATATTAAATTTGTATTTGTGTAGCATTTTTGAATCTTGATTTCTGTACTGATTACATATACAGCCTTTACAAAAGGTATATGGTTTTGTCAGAAGAATTTGGCATTGCTGGAGAATGGAGGGAAATGCCAATATGTGCTAATTTTTTTGCAGTTATGTACAACGTGGTTTGACTTGCTGTCAGTGAAGGAACTTGCAGAGTCCTGTAATGGGCACTAGGAACTAGCATTAGCAATCGAACGTTTATAAACCTGTTCAGCTTTCCTAGTGCCAGAAGTCCAGCTCCTTCAATTGCTGCTCTTTGAGCCTTTGAAAATTCTCAGTACCAAGAGCGGCACTTAATCTGAGTATGATCTCTGATGGCATTTTGGGGGGAATTATCAACTTTTCTAATCGATGAGGAATTTAATTTTTCCTACTAACTGTTTTGCCCTCCTTCAGGATTTGCTGTGTTTTAGTGGATATGCTCCAACTTGTTTTAAATTATTCTCTCTTTTTTTTTGTGAGCTTTTAAATTGCTACTGACTTTTTAAGAAGAGGAGCTGGGTAGATATAGTTCTCTCTTGAAGTGTTGACTCATTCCTTAGTTATAAAGGGTACGGCAGTTTTGACAGGAATCTGCTGAAAAGCTACGTGGTGACTCACAGCACGGCTTGGCTGAAATTTCACTTGTGTCCATAAAGAAACTGCTTCCATATCCCAGGCCAGGGAGTGCACATAATGCAAAGGTGGTTTTAAAACCAAAATGTCCTTTGCTGTTTCTTAAAATTTAATTTTTCACTGTGCTTTTTCCAATATGAATGTGCTGCGCCCTGCGTGGGATTCCGGAGAAGGCAAGACTGAAATTCAGAGATGCAAACAAATGATTCTAAGCATAAACCAAAGCCAAACTTCAGTTCTCTTTTCATAGCCCCCAGAGTGTCTTTATCCTGGTAATAGGATAGCTGCTATGTTTGTGTGTATGTATGTAGGTATAAAAGTAACTTATTAACTTAAAATAAAAAATTGTCATGTAAAAGTTTTACGTCCTATTGATTTTTTTTTCCCTTCTCTCCCCTTTCTCCACCCAAGCACTGAAATATATAAGCAACATCTAAAAATGAAACTGAACTGGGGTGGAGTGGGAATAGTCATTCTTAAGAATGTTCTTCTGTCTAGATGAAAGATGAATTGCCAACACAAGGAGGAGTATGTTAAAAAAAAAAAAAAGGAGAGACAGGGACCGAAGAACCTCCCCCCTCCACCAGCCCCGTTCCTCCTTGCTAGTTTCTTTATCTTGGAAAGAATGGTATTTCCCAGGGGTGTGTGTGTGTTTTTGGGGAAGGAGGAGTTGTCCTCCTTTCTTCCTTCTTTTAAAAGAAAAACTACTGCTTACTGCTCAGTAGGATCCAATTTCCAAGTATCTCTAATGAATTTTATAATGAATCTGATACTTGGTTATATGCTTGTGTCTCCTGATTTGTTTCTTGTGCCTATTTCCTTACGTGTTGTTTTTGTTTAACTTCCCAACAACAATAGAGGCAGTCTGCCAGCCCAGCCAGGATTATTTGGACTCTTTGAAGAGACTGAAGGATGTGCTGAGTGAGTTGGAATGCAAGCAGCAATCCGTCATGAGTGGGGTGAATGACCCAAGTAAGGTGGAAAAAGCCTTACAGCAGACAAAGGTATCCTTGCTACTGAAGCTAGAGAGCTGGTTATCTGAAATGCCACAGTGAATACCGTCAGGTTATGTCCTCTGTCTCTTCAAACCAGAAAAGTAGTTTTTGGAGTAGTTCAAGTATCCAAAACTTTTATTGCAGCCTTAATAACAATTTTAATTTAATAGCCTGAGGAGACAAAATTCTCAGCCTGTTTAAAACAAAGCAGCATCCAAAGGAAAAAGGAAAAAATAAAAAAAAAACAAGCGTGGAGAGGAGGAGGCTGAAGGGTTGGTTATGTCAGCGGTGCAGTCAGAGGTGCTGCCCGGGCTGCGCTGCCAGCGCGCAGTTATAGAGAGCGCAGCAGAGGCTTGGGCGCCCGGTGGGAGTGAGGGCTCTGCTGGGCTTTAGAGCCCGCTCTGTTCTCTGCTCCCGTGCCAGCCAAGCAGCTGGAGCTTTTGGAGATTAAAAGCCTGTTCAGGCATCCCTGCTGCAACACCTGGAAGCTCTGGAAGGTGGCTGCTTGCTGTGTCTGTGACCTGGGATGTGCTTGAGCCTGTATGGCATGGGAATGTGGGGCTGTTGCATGGCTGATGCTGCTTGCACTTATCTCTGTCTGTTGCCCCCTGCTCTAGACTGTCTGCGAGACACTGGAAGCCCAGAAGCCCAGGATAGATAAACTTGCTGAAGAAACAAAAGCTTTAGAGAAACAGGCTGCCTCTGATACAGTGAAGGTCTACAAGCAAGAACTCAGGCATGTACAGGGACACTGGGACAAGTTAAAGCTCAAGACAGCCAAAGAAGTTCAGCTACTGGAAGAAATTACATCTAAGTTCAGGATATTTGAGGTAAAGTAAAAGGATTTTGTTTTGCAGGACTCATCTATTTCAGAGCCCTTCTCTGTATCTCTGCCGGACCAGGCATCTAGGTGATGCTGATTGTTAAGTGAAACGTAGACAGACCACTAGTCTGGTAGAGCATGGAACTATATAATATATGGTTAGCAGAACAAGGACTTTCAACATTCATAATACACTGTTTCATCTTCTAATGGAATTGTTTTCCCTTAAAGAGAACATGTTTCTTCTTTCAGTACCGGCGGAGGGAAGGGCAAAAACTGTCTCAAGAGTGAGCAGTGTGGGAGCTGTGCTGTGAAGGGCTTTGGGAGGGGGCCCTCTCCAGCAGCTGGTGTCAGACATGCAGAATCAGCACAACAAGCTGCAGAGGGAAGTGAAGAAAATGTTTAGCAGCAGCAAGGAGCTTTCCAGTTCCCACACATGGCCTCTGAAGGGGCAGGAAGATTAATGAACACACGTGCACACTCATGCACCCCTGCACACACACTTGCAAATTCATGGCAGGAAACCCTGTTGCTTAATGGGAGGAATTACACCCAGGGGTATTTATATTTTTAACCCGTTGATATCAAGAGGCTGTGAAACTCTTTGCTGAGGTTGACCAGGTATGATTTGCTAGTTAGGTAAGTTTCTTGGTGTTTTCCAAAGTCCTTTCACCGGACTATTTAATTGTATTTCTCTGTGGAGAGACAAAAATAGTAGAAATTTAAATATATTATGATATCACAATATTATCATGATCCAAAAGTTCTAAACAGGTACTAGCCAGTTTTCCTCAATATCACCTAGAGAGTGTGAGGCATAAATGCCCAAACATAATATCATCTTCGGTGTATTTTTGCTAGAGTCATGCTTGACAAAATTTGAATATGTGAAATATTTTTCATTTTTCAAGTGTATACTAAACTTCAGGCAAGAAGAATGTGCTTTCGGAGATATTTCTAGTCTCTCTGACTTTCTCTTGTGCCAGATGTGGCAGTTCTGAGGATCAGTTTCCCTTTACCACTTTTTACAGATGGAAATAGCTGAAAGGAGGTTGTTGAACTCTCAAATTGCTGGAGAAAAAAAATCCATTTAAAAATCTATTCTCTGTGGGGTCCTTTAAATGAACAAGTTGTGTTTAGGGATGGAGAGACACATGTTTTAACTAGTAGAAATTGGTATTTTTACATGCATTAAATGTACTGAGTTAAATGGAAAATATATATATTTCCGAATATGTTTCATGTGCCTTATAAATAGAAACCCTTCTCCAAACATGCTGTCTTACATGCCCCCCCGCTTTTCTCCAAAAATCTCCTTTGATCTTGGTTTCCCAGATGTCCTTTCCAAAGTGGAAAACTGTTCTTTTACTTTGATAGCAGATCTGAATATCAAACTAACTTTTTATGTAGGTGGGCAAGACCTTTAATGACTATTTGGACATGGACTTAATCTGAAATTCTTATTAGTGTGACCAGGTAATTGACCTGCAGTGAGAGTTTGAACCAACTCTTACTGATTACAGTTGGAAAACAATAAGAGCCTCAAGTCTGCCTTCTTTAACTATAAGCTTGGGAAAAAAAAAAAAAACCCACAGTACGGATGCGTATTTTGACTAAACTTCAGTTTAAAACAAAGTACGTTTCCATATGCTCACAAAAAGTTTTGTTGGGGAAAAGCATGGAAGGGGCAGCTTGTTCCTGTAGGTAAAGCTCTATTAATTAATTACCAGTTTTAGGACTTGAGCTGCCATTTTCCTGGCGAGTTGCCAGCAGAATATGTTCTGTGCAGGGAGAGGATGAGTGGCAGAGGTGTGGCCAATGGGACTAGTCTAATGCACTTTTAAAGGAAAACCATGACCTATAAATGGAAAGAGTTGATAGTTTTCAGAGGAAAGAGGTTCGTTTCATTTATATAACATTTTCTGTATTATTCTGTATTTCTGTATTTCTATATAACATTTCTGTATAACATTTATATAACAATTTCTGAAGCATTGAGATGGATCAAAACTTGTCTTTTCACACCTGTGGGAATGTATGTGCTGCTCTCAGTGTGGTGGCTTCACGCCTGTTCTGCAGTGACCTGCAGCAGCCTGGGCCTGACCTGGGGCTCCGGAGGAGCCGATGCAGCTGGTCGGCAGGAGATGACCCCCAAAGTGGGGGAGCCTCGTTAGGGATCAAAAATGTTGATACTTGAGCAAGCCCTTGGTGCTTGTTTTGCAGTAAACTCCCTCTTGTTCTATTTTCTGCTGCTTTTGACATAAATGTACAATTTTGTACAATACCTTATTCTCTCCCCTTCCCTTTCTTTTCTTTCTAGTTATTGTCTTTTTGCAGCATTTTTTTTTTTCTCCAATTTCTAGTAAGTGCCTTCTGGTTCAGAATTGTGTGCCCTGTAATGGGCACACCATGCACTGCCTTTTTCTTACTTTAAAGCATGGGTCAAGACTGGTTCCTGAAAATAAATGCCTGCTCTTCTGAGTCATCAATTTAGTATTCAGCACATTTGATCTTTCTTCTCTGGATGGAATAAATTTTAGAAATTGATCTGGTTTTAATTTGTCTCTAATTGTCTCAAACTCTTTCACATCCATAGTCCACATTAGGTCATTGTCCTCTGATAGCTCTTTACCTGAGTGGCACAGGAACACTTACTATATTCAACTCCTGTAGATTACTTGACCTGTGATTCAGCATGTTATTTAAATTAATTTAAATTCCTAACTTTGTGAGTAATCCCATTGAATTCAGTTTAGCCACTTATATAAGTAACATACTATAAGCGAGCTAAATCAGGTATATGCTAAAATGTTTTGTCAAATGGCAGTCTGTATAAATATAGTCTTTACATCAAGCTGTGTTTGACTGTGGGAGCTTCCTGTGATCTGTTTTTGGGAAATGAGTTTCAGGCTAATCAGCTGTGCAACATTTGAAGAAATGAAAGGTGAATGAAGAAAATGTCTTGACTTTTACCTTAACAGTAGTACTGGGCTAAAAATAAACACAGACATAGTGTCATGGCTTTCATTAGTGTTTTTCCGAAAAGCAGTGTGTGATATATTGATCTTGAAAGAACCGTCATTGTGATCCTCCGAGAGACACAGAACGTGTGCTTCTCTCCTTGGGGACAGGCAGGCCAGGATGTGAACGTGATGGGCTTTGAGGCCCTCGGCTTCCTGAGGAACACTGCAACATCTGTTCTGATGGCTGTGTCAGAACGGAGATGCCATCTATTGAAAACCCAACCAAATATGGTCCAGAAAATGTAGATTATAAAAGTCCAACAAGATTATTTATAATGACAGTCACATAATCCAACAGAACTAGGACAAAACAATTTTTTCTCCCTTCTCTAAGAAGTTTGTGTGGTGGTTGTTCTTAGGGTGAGTGAGAACATCTACAATTGCATGAGCAAGATGTATCATTTCCTGCTCCTGCCCCCTAGATATAAGGCAACTGGCGAGTGTTAGATGAGACAGTTCTGCAGTCGTGTATTTTTGTGTGTGTTGCTCTAGTGAGCACCTTGCACTGGCAGCTCTTGGCCCCACAGAGCTAGATTTATTTAATGGTCTAATCCCACATGGTATCTTCTTTCTATACCTGTGTTTCTATGCAAGGCTAGTGACTTTCTCAGCATGTCTTCTGCCTCTTCAGCATTGCTCTCTCCACTTCTCTCCACAAATACCTACAGATAACAAAGACTGTAGCCCTCCCTCCTCCTTGCAATGCAATATGTCCTTAAGAGAGTGTAATGGAAGCAGCTGTATGTGGTTACTGTTGTTGGGGGGAGGCTATTTCCAGCATTCAGCCAGGTCCTCAGTGTTAACGGTAACAAAATACTGCTTGAATCCTAGCTTGCCTCCTGATCCAGGGTTTCTGTGTGGTAGCCTGGAGAAGGGTAATGCCAACTAAACCATTGTGTAGCATAAACAGAAAATAGCATTAGTGCAAAATTACTTCTTGTAAATTTGAAAACAAGCATATATTTTAAAATGTTCTGAAATAAAACGTAGGCAATTCTAGCTGCTTCTGAAATATTCTTTTGACATTGTTAGCAGTTGTTGAAATGCAGCAGCCATACACTCTTCATAATAGAATTAGATCAACTTTTCATTACCATATCCTTTTTAGGCTGATTCCAAAGTCGTTCAAAAGTGGATGGATGGCGTGAAGGACTTCTTAATGACAGAAAAGGCTGTTCAAGGAGATAGTGAAGGACTTCAAAGGCAACTTGACCAGTGCACAGTGAGTTTTGCTGTTCTAAAATAAATAGTATGATGAGCATACTTTCTTTTTTTTTTTTTTTTTTACTACTGTTATTAAATTATATCCATGACTCGTTCGCTCATTCAGTGACTCCTGCCAGATAGTTTGTTGTCTTCTTCAGGCAACCTTTTAATCAGTTCTTCATGTGTGTAGCCATAACAGTTTGTACTTTCCAAAGGCCTTCACCATATTTACAGACAGTCATCCACAAATTGACCTCAAGTCCTCTTTAAAAGAAGCATATTTTTTCTCTCTTTTATGATAAGGGAGTTAAATCTGAGGCAAAAATGCTGTACTCATTAAACTTTCAAGGGCAGAAAAAATAACAAAATTCTGATGATGGAACTTCTGAGGCTTAGGAATTGTGCTTGCCTTACACTGAAGACAGTTCTTTCTTCTGAACTAGTGGCACATTATGATCACTACAGATGAGTAGAATTTCATGTTACACCCTTCGACTGAAGTGTACCCTCAAGTATTTGTTTTTCGTGGAATAGAAGTCCAAGACACGTCAAAAACATAAGAGTATTTAATGCACATCGTAGTCAAACTTGCACTGTGCCCATGCAGATATTTGACATGTCAGAATGCTTGCACTGCATAGGACAAGCTGTGTTTGGGGACTTTTAACGTCATGATTTTGATGATTTTGGTTACTGAGTGGGTTGTTCCAAAGACTGGGTTGTTCTAAATAGGATAGCATTGAATACACCATCATTCTGCTGTATCAAAAATTATTAGTATCCTGTAGATGTATGTAACATCCTACTGAAGAAGAGCATGTTGTAGTGTACTCCCATTATACCTCTCTAATGTTTGCTTTCTCTGATTTATATTTAGAAATTTGTTAATGAAATGGAGAAGGTTGAATTGTCCTTAAAAGAGATGAAAGAAGTAGAGTCTGCTTTAAGAAGCTATCCTATTGCAGGCATAAATACGTGGGCAAAATCTAGGCTAGCAGACTGCCAGTTGCAGTGGGAGAAACTGAGCAAGCAGGTGAGTTCCCCATTTGTTGCAAGGGTTTGCTTGTCACTGCTGTGTTTGTCCAGGTAGGGGAGACTTGTTGGGGTAGTGAAGCAGTGGCCAGCTAGATGATACGAGTCTTCGGCTGTGGCAACAGTTTCTGTCAAAATGACAATTCACCCCTTAATTCTTGGTGCATCACACTCTAATTTCAGTGTATTTTATATAATCAATTGTTGTAATGACTGAAGTCCAGCTTGGCGAAGTAAATCCTTCAGAAGTGTGAATGTGTTAATGAATATCTAATCAGTAATTTTATTTGAATACATGCAGTTCTCTGTATCTAAGAGTTCACTATGCTCTTTCCCATTTAATTGTTTTGTAACTAGCTTGTTGACTTTGTTGCATACTGTTACCTCCTTTCTGAAAAGCAATCTGGCCTTTTTCTTCTGTTGTTCCTAAAGTCTGCAATATTCTTACAACCCTTTGTAATGTCTGACTCCTTCAAAGAAGCTTTAGGGGGCGGAAAAAAGAAGAGGGAGGGAAAAAAGGAAAGGCTATAAATAGGCTACGACTTCAGTTTGGAGTATGTGAGCCTCTTTTGAGTGGAAGCTTTCTGCTGTCTAGAGCAAGATACTTCTTCAGTTGTTCTGCCTGGACAGGATCCTGGCTGTTGATGGAAAATCCAGAATGACTGGAGTGTGGAAGTAAGGGAGATCGTTCCCCCTGCCCATCAACTGCTTGATCCATTGGTTGCTTGGGCTTGGTTTAGAATTTGCCTGTGTAGAAAAAGCATCTTTCCTTAAATTAAAAAAAAAAAAAAAGGTTTTAATAGAAAATGTAATGTAAATCTGTATTTTTTCACATATGCAGGAAGATTCAAGTAACAAAACTGCTGCTTCTTTCTCTCATCTCACATTCTAGATTGTTAGTCAGAAAAAACACTTGTCTGAAAGTCAGGAAAAAGCTGTAAATCTGAAGAAGGACTTGGCAGAGATGCAAGAATGGATGACCCAAGCCGAAGAAGAGTATCTGGAGAAGGATTTTGAATACAAGTCCCCCGAAGAACTAGAGAATGCGGTGGAGGAAATGAAGGTCAGGAATATGAGGCCATCGTGGAGACCTCATTAAGGAGAAACAAAACTAATGGCTTCTATGGGGTGACCTTTAGTGGATTTACTTTCTGTGTGGAAAGGAGCTCAGGTCACAGAAAAGATCAGTGGTATTTTTTCAGCCTCACTTCATGGAATTTCTGTTTTGAAAGCACAAATGGAAAAGCAGATGTTCTACTTGGCCACAAGTGATAGAGATTTAATAATGAATAGCAGCTTGCCCAGCCTGCTGCGCCAGGCTTGGTGTGTGTAGCATATTAAACCCCAAAGAACATGAAAACTTGTTGCAGAGGAAGAAAGCTGAAAAAGAGAGAAAATCTTATATTATACCTCTCTAAATTAGCAGTTATAAAGCATGATTTGATCCTTCTGCTTCCAGTGTTTGATTTCTTTTTTTTTTTTGTGGCCTAGATTTAGTTAACTCTGCATTTAGAAAAGGAGCTTAAACCAAATTTTTTTGGGGAATGTTATTTAATGTTCCCTGTCTGTAGCAGAGAATGATGCTTGTCCTTACATTTGACAAGAGTCCAGGCATTCCCACGTTACTCTTTCAACTTGTATTATACATTATTTATCTAAATAAGAATTGACTAAACTGTTGCCCAGTGGAACATGGCAGTGTGTCACAGCCTCTTGTATTTGCAATATGAATGTCATGTTAGGACTCTGTTGAATACTGGGAAAAAATACTCAGCATATATTTCATCAGGAGCATTTTTGCATAAGATTTTGGAAAACCTTCATAAGATTCCCTAATTCTGTTCTCATTTGAACAGAGGATAAAACTTCCACTAACATTTGCAGGGGCAGAGTTAAGATGAGGCTGGAGATTGAATAATTCTATTCAGAAGTAATGTGCTCTGCAGTTCTGTTTCTAGCCTTCACACTTCCATTAGGTGGCATTTCCTTGATTACAAAATTACTTACACTTAAAAGACATCTCAACAATACCCAATAATAATGCTGCCATGTAGAAAACTCCTAATTGTCTCTTGAAGCCTGAGTAAAAGGAGCTGTGGGACAGCCTCTGCTTCTGCAGCCTCGGGGTTGTTTCCGTGCAGACTGGTGTGTGTCTGTGTGTGCCCATCTCCCAGCCATCCTGCTCACTGGACTTTTGGTAGGGCACAGTTCAGCAGCTGATACTGTGATGCCTGCAAGCCACTGTGCACTTTATCCCATACGCTACCAAGCTCCTGCAAATGCGGTTGGCTTTAAGGGCTTTTTCTGGCTGTCCCTTTTGCATGGGTGTGCAACCATCCATGCCATGCCCATCCATGGGGGTGCCTGCTGTGGGAGAGGTCCCAGCTCCTTATTCACACATTCCCCTTATATTTCCATCTTCTTTCCTGAGTAACTTCAGAGATAGTTATTGAACTCTGAGATTTGCAGCTTTCTGTAAATTCTCCAAGCCTTTTCTTCCTTGATAAATTTGTTTTTAAAAACATCTATCACTTGGTTTCTACTTTGGTACATTTGTCTTCCATAGATATATGCTAGGGTGTGAACAGCATGGAATTCAGTTTTTTTGGGAGATGTGAATCATTGTTTTTTTTTCAGTGAACAAATCGTAGGTGGAAAATATGTCTGTGTTTGGTTTGAAAGATTGATAGTTGAACATCTGAGCTGACTGTGGAATATGTTTCTTTGGACAGAGGGCAAAGGAGGATGTGTTGCAGAAGGAGGTGCGGGTGAAGATTCTCAAAGACAACATCAAGATGTTGGCCACCAAAGTGCCATCTGGTGGCCAGGACCTGATGACCGAGCTGAATGTGGTACTGGAGAACTACCAACTCCTGTGCAATCGGATCCGGGGGAAATGCCACACTCTGGAGGTATGAATGCTAGCTCTCAGCTAAGTAAAACTGAAGTAGAAGGGGCAAGAGGCATGTCAGGTTGTATCAGTGAATACAGTACCGTCTGCATAAGCGTGTTTTGCTTTGGTACTATGAATCCCTAGAATTCCCAAGAAACCACCCAACTTTGCTTATCCATGTGTGCATTATAAGAAACACTTTTGCAAGTAAGTGACCATACTCCACAGCAATGTTCTCCATCCGTGTCTTTTCCAAAATGACAAGAAGAGTCTTTCAGAGTAAAAGTTTAGATTCCTTGATGCTGGTGCTAATTAAAAGGGATTAATAATGATTTGGGGCATGCTGTGTATGTCCTACTTTTCAGAAGGAGTGCACGCACTTCATTATATATTGCCTTGTAGCTATGGATTTTTTCTGGCTAGAACTTATTATGGCATAGGATATTTTTGAAGATATTCTACCTGCATGAGTGTATCCACAACATGAGTGTATCCATAAGAGATACACGGGATATGACGGGATATGAATTGTCCCTTCCATTCTACACTAATTTAATTTTGTTGTTACTTTTAGGAGGTGTGGTCCTGTTGGATTGAGTTGCTTCAGTATCTCGATCTAGAAACAGCATGGCTAAACACTCTGGAAGAAAGGGTGCAAATGACAGAAAATCTGTCTGATAAATTGGATGCTGTCAACGACGCTCTTGAGGTATTGTAGTCATTCTTTTGGATTAGCAGCTTTGCAGGTAGTCCTACTTCAAAAACAAAAAAAGTAATCTACACTTTAGTGGGATTCTGAATACTGAATGTTTTGGTTCTTTATGTAAAATGATCATCTAACTCTGATTCTGAAAAAAAAATATATATTTTTTAAATATCTTAAGATGAGCTTTGCTGTTCCTAACAGTTGTGCCAGACTTTGTCACGCCTGTGCTGTCTTCTGCCCTTGTGTAAATTGATTAATTCCTTCCAGCACTATAGTATGAAATAGCAGTGAATAGAAGTGCTGTGAAGTTTAATTATCTAAAACAAAACGACCATTGTATCTGCCCTGTGCAGTCATGGATTAAGCTATAACTAACTCATGCGTTTAAATCACTTTCAAGCTATTTTAAGTCTTAAAACCTCTGCGTGTGCAGCCAAATTTTCACTTCAGAAAATACAGGAATGTTCAGTGTCTTGACCTTTCTAACTTTTTCTGCTAATTAGTCCCTGGAATCAGTGCTGCGTCATCCGGCTGATAATCGAACGCAGATTCGGGAACTTGGGCAGACCCTGATTGATGGAGGGATTCTTGATGATATCATCAGCGAAAAACTGGAGGCTTTTAACGCTCGCTATGAGGAACTGAGTCACTTGGTAAGAATTTGGGGCAGGGAGGAAGTAGACTTGTTTTTCTAGTTCAGTGCTCTGAAATGATTCCTGTTAGATAGTTGAATTCATGAATGCAGGACTGTAAGGTAGGAAAAGGAAAATCCTTCACAAAGTTCGTAACCACTTTACATTTGGAATTATGCCCAAAGAAAGATGTGTTTTTCATGTAGTGTAGGAGGAGGAGATAGTTTTAGTTCATCATCATTACTGCTGGATATATGGATGCAGTGCCCTCAGCTGGGGGCTGCATGTTGCTGTTGAAATTAAGGAGTTTTTGTTGTTGTTTGTGTGTTGTTGTCCTTGTTTTTCCCTTCCCTCTTATGGTACTTTGCTCCTATAGTTGAGGAAAAAAAGAAAGTTTTTGGTTTTGGGGCAGGAAGAACCTATCTGCTTTGGCATTGACTCATGAGGCTGTTGCTGATGTTCTGCATCTGTATGTGTGCAGCCCTACACATGTGGGATGCAAGTGTTCATGCATGTGGATGGCAGAGCCTTCATGTTCTCATGCCAATTGCAGGGTTTCAACCTCAAAGTTCTGCTGCTGAAGGGAGTGATGGTGCAAGGAAGGAACCAGGATCCTCTGCTTTCACATGCTAACACAGAGAATTTTCTGAAGGAAAATATACAGGTTTACATGTTAACAGTGTGAAGTTGTAGAGTGTTACAAAGTCCTGGATTGCTATAGGCTTCTTTTGGGGAAATGGCTGTTTTCTTTCTGTTGACCGAGAAGACTTGTCTTCAGTATCTCCATTCTGGCAGCAGTGCTCTCTTCCTTGTTAATCTGTTAGGAGTTACTGCTGTACATCCTACCGGAGGCTTCAAGAGTGCTGTCCTGGGGTACTTGCTTTTGCTCTCTTTTTAGACAGTCCTCATGCTGTAGGGCCCCTCCTACCCCTCACTTTGTTTCAGAGAAAAAAAATAGTATTGCTTTTACTGATCAGCTGCTGTCATTGCCTTTCTGTGCCGCTTAGGCAGTAAGCCGGCAGATCGCCTTGGAACAGCAGCTTCAGACCATGAGGGAAACCGACCACATGCTGCAGGTCCTGCAGGAAAACCTAGTGGAGCTGGATAGACAGCTGACGTCCTACCTGACTGATAGAGTGGATGCCTTTCAGATGCCCCAGGAGGCTCAGGTATTGCAGGAGAGCTTTTCATTACAAAGCGTTTTGAAGTGTCTCGTGATGTTGCTCAGCCTAGATTTATATATAGATTTATAAAGGCTCCCTTTCAAACCTCTGCTGGTGAACTAGAGGATGTCTTCAGTGCTCTGGATGGTTTGCCCCTGTTTCTTTGGTTGTTTTTAAAGAGGATGTACTGAACAACAATCTCAATGGCTTTCAATTTAGCAAGCTGTCACTGGAGCCAGAGTATGTCAAATAAAGCTGGTCATGTTTGCTTTTACTTGGTGGATTTACTTCTACTGGGTAACAGGCAATCACCAGATTCTTCTTCTCTCCCTGCAAGACTTTAAGGGTCTCTTTCTTTCTTCCTTTTTTTTTTTTTCTTTCTTCTGACATGACAGAAAATTCAAGCTGAGATTGCTGCTCATGAATCCACTTTAGAGGAACTCAGGAGAAATGCTCGCTCCTTCCCTCCTGCTTCCCCTGAATGTAGGTCTCCCCGTGGTGGAACTCAGCTGGATGCTTTGCAGGTGAGAACACATAAGTCACTCTAAGAATTTACACTTAAGGAGCTTTAGTTTTGCACTATACACTGCTGTTATCTGCCTTTACATTGTCTGTTGTGGTCAACCAAACATTGCAAAACAATAGAATGGGCATATGCTTTCATTAGGAGTTTAGGGAGCTGAAATCTCATCAGTATTGTGGGGGAAGTGCTGAAAGGCAGAAAGTCTCCTCATCTAATTAGAATAGGATACTTTGAAAGTGTGTGATGCAGAATTACGGCTTTGTGGCGTATTCAGAATTACTGAATTGTGGCGGCATGAGAGATGAAATAGAGTCTGAGGGAAAATGGTTTAATTTTGTTCTGCCCCAAAGTACAGCTACTGATTTAAAACTAATTTGAAACGAGCTTTTAACAGAACATTTGTTAAAACAGCGAAAACTGCGGGAAGTGTCTACGAAGTATCAGCTTTTCCAGAAACCAGCCAATTTTGAGCAGCGCATGTTGGATTGCAAGAGGGTGTTGGACGGTGTAAAAGCAGAACTTCATGTCTTGGATGTGAAGGATACTGACCCAGAGATAATCCAAGCTCATCTGGACAGTTGCATGGTAAGTATGCAGTCTTGGGGTTGTTTCTTCCTTATGTGATTCATTTTGTCTAAACTCTCTCTCCTCAGAAATTTTTATCTTAAAATCCCTTAGAAAAGGAAACACTGTTACATTTTTCCAAAATTCAAAAAAATTCCTCCAAATCTGTTTTCTTCCAAAAAATAGAACAGTTGCTGATTAACCATGTGCAATTCTTTTGGATGAGTATGTGGCAATGAATTGTTAATCTCTTGACATAAGAATGCAACAGCTGAGTTCATAGAAAATCATCTCCCTTGCCTATCCTTATGTTGTGGAGAAACATTGCTCCAGGGCAAGTTTGCTTAGTTCTTCCGATTTGTTTTATTAAAATACTGTATGTAAGATCAAGACTAGACCACAGGAACAGCACTGCCAACTGTGGTGATGCTATGGAGTAAATACTGCTAAACTATTGTAATAAAATGTATATATTGTTATAAAAATGTTAAAATAGAGTAAAATAGTGAACATCACAAATTTGAAGTCTGCTTGGCTCATATTTTTCTCGTTACCTGCTTTGCTTTGCTCTTGATCGACAGCTTAGAGCTCAAGTGCCTTAGAGCTCAAGTGCATGCTGAGGATGGGGTTCCGTGCAGGCACCCAAAATCGAGCAAAATGGGAACACCTGAACTGTGAACTATGAAGTAATCGCTATCATGAATATGTGTTTTTCAGAAGCTCTATAAAACCCTCAGTGAGGTGAAATTGGAAGTTGAAACTGTCATCAAGACAGGAAGGCAAATTGTACAGAAACAACAGACAGATAATCCCAAAGGGATGGATGAACAACTAACAGCACTGAAATTTCTCTACAATGACTTGGGGGCACAGGTGAGGAAAAAAATAGATATGGACATAATGGACATAGGAGACACCTTCTGTATTTAATTTGATGCCAGGTACTTTCTTGCTGCTTCTTTTTTTTTTTTTTTTTTTTTTTTTTTTTTTTTTTTTTTTTTTTTTTTTTTTTTTTTTTTTTTAAGTTTCTGATTCAGCAGCTGACCTGTATGGGCTAGTTGCTGCTTCCAGCAACAGTTGGAGTTAGAGATTACAGATAGCAATCTTGTAGTTATGCAGAACACCTGGGATCCTGCAGCAATCTTGAAGACAGGTATTCTTGAAGGCAGGAAAGTTCATAGAGCTTTCGGCCCACTGGCCTGCTACTCCCTACATTTGTTTTTTGCACAGCAGCTTTATTATGTTGTCTGAGAACCAGTTTACAATTGCTCTCTTAAAAAGCAAGCAAACAAACAAAAACTCACTAGTATTTAATTATAATTCAGCAACTTCTTAAAAAAAATGCTTTCTAAAATACCTTACAAGATACTGTATAATTGTTTCTTTGTGTGAGAAGTTAAAGTCCATAAATGTTTTTTTTGGGAGGAGTTGTGATAGTTTCTGTTCATAGTCTAGTATGAAGTTTGAGTTTGGAAGTAACCCTACATTTCCTAAGAATATGCATTTGGGTAGGTTTTTTTGGTAGTGGAATAATTAATTTTCCAAAGGAAAGAATTTAAAAATGGATAAATGTTTGCCAGGAGTAGGGTAGGAATAGATTTGGGTTTGTTTTGTTCTCCCTCTTTTTTTCTTTTTTTTTTTTTCTTTTTTTTTTTTTTTTCTCTCTCCTCACTGCAGACTCAGAGCTGTGATGTGTTCAGTGAGGGAGGCTGTGAAGCAGCCAGATTACATTCTTGGAACAACTTGAAATGGGCACTAGAAAACGTTTCATTGTTATAAAGTGGGCAGCTTTTAAAAAGATGTAGATTCCAGTGGAACCTACATATCTATACAGCTCATAAATATGTGGACAAGAAATTCAGGAGAGATGGGCACATGACTCGTGATATAACGTTGTGGTTGTGTATATGTGCCTGGACTTTATTTTTTAGAGAATTTAAAAAGACTACATGATTTTTAATATATATGTGTGAACATTAAATTGAAATGGAAGATAATTTTTGTAACTATCAATCAATTCTGACATCTGTGGTTGGATTAATTCTCTGGTCTGTGTTCCAGTTAGACCCTATTAATGTGTAGTTAGTGTGAGATAAAACTGATTATACTGCAACAAGCACCATAGTCTGCGTTCTCCTTAATGATATCTTTTCAAGAGCAGAGTAATGTCTCAGTGGTTTTTTTGTTTTTGTTTCCTTTGCTATCTCCTGCTATGGGGCCTGCTTAATATATACCAAAAGAAACTGGATTTTACATATGTAACAATGACTGACTGGACTCTATGTATTTTATTTTTATTCTGGTTTCATGTATTCTATTTTATATAGTAGGATGCAGATATTTATAATCTATTTTTCTTTTCAGGGTAATTCACTTGTGAAAGATTTAGAAAGACCTGGATTTTAGGTAATCCAGAAGAAATGTTATTCTTCTTAGAATGTATTTTACCAAGTTCCATTGTCTTTTTGGTAGGTGACTGAAGGAAAACAAGACCTTGAAAGAGCATCCCAGCTGGCACGCAGGATGAAGAAGGAGACTGCCTCCCTGTCGGAGTGGCTGGCGGCCACTGAGGCTGAGCTAGTGCAGAAGTCCACCTCAGAGAGCCTGCTCTCTGATCTGGATTCAGAAATTGCCTGGGCTAAGGTGAGCGTGCTTTAAAAATATATACAATAAATTAATATTTTTAACAGTATGGTAAAATTATGTGGAAGGCATTGTGAATTTAAATCCCTGTGGCTTGTTCCAAAATATCTTGCATGATGAATTTGTATAACTTTTAGTAGATTTTATGCAATCTTCACTGCAGTTGACCTGTTTTGTATCAGGCGTCTTAATTCAGAAACTGAAAGGGCCAGTGAAATAGTAAAGATATTTGTGTATTCGGTACTAATAGATATCTAAGTAACATATTTTATCCCTAACAGAGTTCATAGGTATCATTTTATTAATTCTCAGCAAATAAAATTTTCTGCTTTCTGTTTCAAAAATCATTAGTAGAGCAAATTGAAAATATATTGACTTTCAAATGAAAAGAGTTTATAATATTTCATTGAAACGGTCTACTTTGTCTTCAGAATTATGAGTTTGTAAAACACAAAGCATTAGGCATTGCTTATTATATTCTTTATCTTTCATCTGGATTTTTTTTTTCATGGGAGGAGAAGCATCTGTTCTAAATCTTCTAAAGCAAAGTGCAAGGTACTGATCTCACCATTCTCTTTTTTGTCACATTTTTTTTCTTTTGCAGTAGGTCTGTATACGATACTAATAATGAAAGCATACAAAACTAAAGAAGTATCTGATTATAAAATATTCTCACCTATTTCACTTCGAATTAAAAATTATTTGCACTGTATTTGTGCTGTAGTAATTTCCTTAAAATTTCTTTCCAAACTGGCATGTAAATGTTTACATATGCTTCCTATATCTTTGTAAGCAATGCAAATAACCATGAACTGCGATGTTGCGCCATCAGGAGGCTGAACCTTTTCTGTTAAAAGTAAAGGTTTTGTTCCTCTCAACGATTTCTAGAAGCAAGTTGAAAATGTAGTAACTTGAGTATTGCACTCTCTAAAGATATTGCTGTTGATAAATATTTAAGGGATAATAGGATGTTGACGGAGCTCCAGACACCAACTGCGATTGAACGCGGGGTGAAAGAATGAACCTTATTGACATGGAAGAGCTTTTGGAATAGTCAAGTTCTATCAGTAATTGTCAGTGTCAAGAGATTTTGTTTTCCACATGGAGATCAGTTGCTAATGTTCAAGAGATGGTGTATGATTTGAGTTCTGTGTTAAACATGCATTTCTACACAGACGGTAACTCTTCTAAATAAAACTGTAAAATCAGAGATGGCTTAGAAAAAATACTCGAGCTAATTTCCCTTTCCTTCATATACATATACTTACATGGGTGAGTATAGCTAGTAAAACAATTGGGCATTGACAGGATCTAGTGAGCAAGTCAAGTGGGCGCTGTAACAAGTGTGGGGCAAAAGCGTCCAGGCTTGGCCCCCCATTTCCCCATTCCCGCCAACCGCAAGTGGACACCAGTGGGAGAAGATACTGAAGGCATCTCTGATGATCTGGTTCTCTCTGGTGCATGACTCTGAAAGAGAGCTCTTTGAGAGAAGAGATTTTTGTCTGCTGAGAGCAAGTAAATACAGAAGCGGCTTTTACCTCCTTTGGATTGTCTTTCCTGTGAAGACCATTCCGCTCTTTGTTTCCCGAGGAAATAAAATCTGGCTCCTGTGCCTTTGTGATCCCGAGCAGTTAGCAGCGTGGTGCTTCTCGTTTCAGAACGTGCTGAGGGAGCTGGAGAGGAGGAAAGGCGACCTGAAGAGCGTCACGGAAAGCTGCACCGCGCTGCAGGCCCTGGTGGAAGGCAGCGAGAGCTCCCTGGAGGAGACGCTGTGCGTCCTGAACGCTGGCTGGAGCAGAGTCCGCACGTGGACTGAAGACTGGTGTGACACCTTGCTGGTAAGGGCCACGGCTGCCACAAACGCTCAGGGTGGCTCCCCCTCCTCAGCCCTGGAGGAGCTGCAGTGCTTGTCTGTCTGACTTCGTCCTGATGTGAAGCCTCCATGGCCCCTCAAGGACTTACAGGAATTGGTGGATTTATGGCCACTGGGTAGACAGGGAGCTGAGATATGAGGATATATGAAATGAGAAAGGTGGGAAGTTGTTCTGTGAGTGCTTGGTGCTTGCTGATAGACATCACTCCTGCATGCTCAGGAGTAGCAGTGGGTAGTGCTCAGTGGGTAGGAGACAGAAGCTCTGTATCTGGATGCTGCAGCAATCAAACCATGTAAATATGCAGGCAGAGCTGGCTTGACCATGGGGGAGTAACCTGCCTGGTTGTAGAGAATAAAACTGTTGGCTTAATTTTCTTATTTTTCTTTCCTCTTCTCCTTTCTTTCTAATGGAATCAGTGGTAGGACTTTCCTGGGTCTTGCACTCCCTAGATTTTATGGTATGACTTCATAGTTTCTAAACACGTGTGCCACCTCTCTTCCCTCTTCAAGAAAATGCAGAGTATGTTTAGCAAGCACCATTCTTATTTGTTGTTTTTCCTCGTTTCCATTTCTGAATTCTAGCTCTGTTAAGACACTTCATACACACACATACATATATGTGTGTGAGTAGGAGGTGTGTAGAGGTGTGTGTTTAGTAGGATAAGTAAAATATCATCATAATTTGTGGGTTTGGTGTCTTTCATGCAAAATGGCTACTGTTGTGTCTGCCAGTCATAACTAGAAAGCAGTATGTTCTGAGTACAGGCAGTTTCGCGCTTTTTTGTTTTGTTTTTGAAAGCTAGCTATTGATCTTCTCTGGGTTTGGTGCATATTTTGTTGCTTTTCACAGACAAAAAAATAAAAAAATGCAAACAAGAAAAATGCATTAGTCGAGAGATGTTGCCTGGCTGGTCTGGTTATAATGTAATACACTGGCTGTAATTTCTTGGACAAACTGTGAGTTCTCTGTGAATTAGGAAAAATAATATTGAAAGGTCTTAGAGTTAAAATTGAATTCTTGTAAATATTTATGGAAGGTGAAATGTACAATATAATTCTCACTGTTTCTTTCCAAGACTTTTCGTAACACCTCCTATTTCATTGATTCTCCTTCTTACTTGCAATATTAAGTGTTTTTTCCCATGTGTGGATGAAATAGATACACTTTTTTTTTTTCTTCTCCATCCTTTTCCAGAATCATCAGAGCCAGCTGGAGATCTTTGATGAAAATGTTGCCCACATAAGTACTTGGTTGTATCAGGCTGAAGCCTTGCTGGATGAGATAGAGAAAAAGCCAGCAAGCAAGAAGGAGGAAACCGTGAAGGTAGGAAGTGTTACCTTTAAAGGAGGAAGCTGTCAAGTGGCCGCTTTTGGCTTCTGAACAAAATCAAGTCTACTTTGCTGCTTTCCTCCCTCTCTCTTCGTATATGTTACCTAACGTTACCGCCTGCTTTTTGTTCCGCTTGTCAGCGGTTAACGTGTGAACTGGATGACGTCAGTCTGCGGGTGAATAACGTGCGTGACCAGGCCATTATCCTCATGAAAGGCCGAGGGGTGTCGTGTCATGAGCTTGTTGAACCCAAGCTGGCCGAGCTCAACCGTAACTTTGAGAAGGTCTCTCAACACATCAAAAGTGCCAAGGTGAGGAGGAGAGGGCCACAAAAGGTGCCTGTGGTATCTATACCAAAATAATGAAAAATAACCTTGGGGACAGATACGAAAACACAATTTTGTTATTTAGTTATTCTGGTTTGTTAGTACATTTCTATGTACTAAAAATGGACTGACTCATTTTTCAAAATTGCTTTCTGAGCAATTACCTAGAGAGCAGTTACTGACTTGATTTGCAAGGAGATGTTAAAAAAATAATTGGATATTATAAAGATTCAGAAAAATGTAATGTTATGGTACATATTTATTTGAACTACAGATCACATACCATAAAAGATAAAGATGTGCAGATTGGGGGTTAAAACTAGAAGCCTGCCAGTACCTACCTAAAACCACTTTTTATAGGCTAACTTGCAGTGTTATATCAAACAGACCTTGCAATTTTATTGCATAGGTGTCTGGTGGTCCTACATGCTTGGTGATAATTTAAGCCGTTGCTCTGTGGGAATGTGTATGACATTTCAGACTAAATTTTCAGCTTGAAAAACTGTTTATTTTGCTCTACAGATGCTTGTTGGACAAGAACGACATCCTACCATGTCAGAGGCCCATGAAGTCAGAGGGGTTTTTCCAGACCTGGACAAATTTGAGAGTGACATACAGAACATGTTAAAGGTTGTGGAAAAGCATCCGGACTTGAGTGAGGAAGATGAAAAGGTTTGTGAATACCAGAAGAAAGCAAGCTGGCTAAATCTTCCTGTTGTGTTCAGTTCAGTGGTACCTTTCTCTTGGTTTCCAGGGAATTTTTTTTTTTTTTTTG
>PTEX01000055.1:70091-203158 GCA_003342815.1 Eudromia elegans | reverse complement strand
TTTTTTTTTTTTTTAAAGTTAGCAATTAAAAATGAAGGGAATTTCCAGACTGTTGGAAATACTGCATGATTTCTGCATGCTTTTCCCATAGTTGTTGCTTTTCCTTGGTTGGTGCCAAGTGGTAACTAGTCATTTTCATCGTGATTTTGTAGAGTCTACCATATGGAGGGAACTTTGGCTTTCATTTCTCTTCTGCTTAAAGTAGATCTTTTTCAGGTGTGCTTCCTTTAAAAATAATGGAGTGCAAGCATTTTCCAGATCTCTGAGTTTCTATTGCAGTGATTACTTAATGGAGACAACATTTTACTTTGCAGTTGACAGTTAGTTTAGTCCTTTTATCTAGTGTCCTGGGTAGATATCTTTTTAATTTCAGTTTATAAAGTCACAAATGGAGCTGAAGTCTTAGCCCACTCCTTTTGAACAGGCAGCGGTAGCCAGCCACGAGGGAGCTTCCTGCAGGGCAAATTTTGCAGAATGACTAAAGAAGTTTTTAGGATTTGGTAGTTCTGGAGGAATGTCTTTGCTTGGATTTATTTAGTTGACATTTGGATAATTAAAAAAAAAAGTTACTGTTAATATCTGGGCAATGTTAAATTCATTTTGGAAACCATGGCTGAGCTTTTCTGTAGATGACTGTGGACTTCTGTAATTTTAGCTGGATCAAGAAAGAGCTCAGATTGAAGAGGTTTTGCAGAGAGGAGGGCAACTGTTACAGCAGCCCATGGAGGACAGTAAGAGAGAGAAGATCCGCATACAGTTGCTGCTTCTGCAGACCAAGTACAACAGCACACAGGTATCCTCCTGATATCTTGTATAATTACAGCTCATTCCTCACATAGTCTTTCTTTCAGTAGCCGATTTACAGTTTGTTTGTGACTTTCTTTAGCTTATAAAATGCTCCAGGAATGTTGAAATTTCAACATGTGGATGCCTATGCACCCACACATTCTGACTCTCTGAATCTCTGCAATTCCAAAAGAGGAATTTTGTCATTTGAAAGAGTTTTTAAAATAAAGAAACATAAAATGAAAGGAAAAAAGAAAAGTATTTTTCAGAGTTTCAGAAAGCCACACTGTGTATTTACATAGCTGAGTGCAGATAACTGGGCATTTTCTTCATTCTGCCTTTACCAGTCTTCCTACAAAGCTTTACCTCAGTCTTGGTCACGGGTGTGCAAATCAGTAGCTGCTCAGACATGTGTGCAGATGTATTCCTGCAATTCATGGCAGAAGAGGTAGAAATGAATACAAGTCTGCCAAGGAATTGTGCTCTTCTCTTACATACTATAATACATATGTATGTGTGTATATTATAGTATTTATAGTATATGTATAGTGTTTGTATATAAAATATAGTATATTTATACTATATATAGTAGATAATACTATAACAAGTAATATCAACAGTTGCTTGCTCGGGTATGTTGAGGGGCTTTCAAACACATGTCATATTTAATATGTTGGTGTGGAACAAACAGGTACGTATGTCCTTCTGCTCCTTGCAGCTCATGTGCACAATTGTGTTCAAGGTGGAAAGAGGACGTATAGCTCAAAGTGTCAGGGTTGGAGTGAGCCTTGTAACCACTTTAATGCACCTGACTGTAGGTAAAGAATTCTCTCTTCTCATACTTTATATTCCTAATGCATTGGGTTGTAGGAGCGTAGGTCATTTCAGAGGCAGGAGGTGGAACTCTCTCCCAGTGTTTTCACAGTATAAGAAGGAACATGATAGTCTAATTAACTGGCTGGATGAGGTTGAGCACAGTCTTTCAGGGCTGCAAGGAGTGGAAGATGAACAAAAGCTACAAGTAAATGTGAATTTTAAAAGTTACTGCATTTTATTTTTTCTGAAAAGAAAACAGAATGGAGGCTATATTCATATATGAGAGATTGCTATATTGAGGCTTTTGGCTGTGCTTTTGATACTGCCATGGAAAAGAGTGTCTGTCCTCAAAGTGACTGCATTAATTTTTCATTTGGAAAAGAACTCCACATTCCAAGTCTGGGATTTCTACATAGTAGTCATAGGTCCAAAAGATCCCATCCATCAAGGCCCAGTCCTTGTCCAAGGCCAGGACAGCCTCCGTTGTCGGTCGTGCACACAGGGTTTGTGCTCCGTTGTTTGCGGTGCCCCTGGCCTGACCTGCCTGGTTCAGTTCTAAGTGGTGTGGATGGAGTCTGAGCCACCAGGTCAGTGTTTCTGGATCCTGTGCTAAGGGTAAGACATCTTAAGACATCCTACTCTGGTGCTGCCTTCCACTCCTTGAGCTGCTTACCCATGTGTGGTGGATAGCACTGTACATAAGCAAGATTAGTTAAAAACTACAAAAGTTGGCGTATTTCTGATTTTGGAGTACTCAGTTGAGGGGGCGGATCTGAACAGAATTTCACAACTAATTTATTAGGGTGCCAGAGTCTGATAAACTTTAACCCAGAATTTGCACAAAAAGCTGTATGTCTTAGTTGTTAAGGATAAAGATACTTTCTTTTTTAATATAAATATGTATTTTATCTATATATAATTTCCTTATTTAATTCCTCATTTTTTATTGTTCAAAGCTCTTTGGCTGCATGGTACTTTAGGATTTAGACTTCAAGACATTAATAGTTTAGACAAAAACAGTGAGAAGTCTAGTGAAGCAGTTAAGTAATTTCTTGGACAAGTCTGGGTGTTAGGTAGTCTAAGTACTTCTCGGTTTCTGGTTATGAAGCTGCATAATTAAAACAAATCAATCTCGTTGATTGCTCTGTAACTTTTTAAGTCAGGACCAATTAATCAGGAGGTGACGGGAACATGGAATGCTCCGTCTGCCTGTGAGCGCAGGGTGCTGCGAAACGTGGGGTCTCCGTTTGCAGCTCCAGTGCTACATGGCTTCAGTTGCCCCTGAGAGCCATAGGCCCATAGCAAACAGTCTGCACTGTCTGCTACAGAGTCACGTTGACTGCTCAGCACCAGAGCCAAAGTGAACCTTCTTTACCCTTCTCTTTGGAGAGACTTGCAGCTACAAGCTTCCTGTGTATGACGTGGGCGTCAGCTGGGCAGCAGAGCTGTTCCCAGCTTCTCTCTACTGTGTTGGATCCCCAGTCGTTGCTCCTGCTTGTTCACTGGGGAACAAGGAATGTGATCAGGCACATGATCTCCGTGGTGGGACCTGGCTATGCCAGGAAATGTGGCTGCAGAAATGCAGATCCATAGACACTCCACACGAAACAACCTGATTCCTTTTTGTTGTTTGAACCTCAGCTGCTTTGTGTGACTAAATCAGAGATTAAAAGAAGGGAAGTGCACCTGGATGGTCCCTGGCCCACAGGAGCAAACAACGTGTGCCACAGGCTGGCCCTTCACTGTTGATCTTGCTGCAGGGTGACTGGTTTTCCCTTGCTTCCTGTGAAGCGATATTGAGTCCTGAAGCTAATTCCTGGCCTTGCTGGATGAAGGGAGTTCCTGAATTGTTGCATCTTGATATCTAGGAACTGAATACAGAATACTGTGTGAATATGGGTTATAATAGCAGTTACAAGTCTATCGGTGGAGAAATGTTATCATTGCTCAGATAAAAAAACCCTGGTTTCCAGAGGTAGGTTCTAGTTTAGCTACATCAGCTGGGTTTTCAGAATGAGCAGAGCAGTTTTGTTACCGCTGTGAAGTTCTGAAGCTGCTGCTTTCACTTCGTGCACCTTCACCTTCAGTCTTCTAATACTTGAATGGCAAGTCAGCCTGCCTCTCGTTGACCTTATTTTGCTTTTGTGGCTTCTGCTGTTACCTGCTTTACTGATTGTTCTTGAACATCTGTGCCCTGAGGTTCTGCTTGCTTTTTGCTTTTTTCTTTTTTTTTTTTTTTTTTTTTTTTTTTTTTTCCCTCCTTTCTTCTCCATTCTCATCTCTCTATATGGCCCATACCATTCCTGGAGGAAGCAATATTGTTCCCCCAAAAGAACCAATCAGTTGAGTTGTTTTTCTTACATCAGCTGGAATACAGGCATCATATTGAAGGCTCTTGAAATAGTATTCTTATAGTAAAGAAAACGTTTATTTGCCTATTATGCTTTTTATAGGGAGAATTCTGGATCGTATTTGAATATGAACATTAATTAGGAAGTCTCAAATATATTGCTTACTCACTGCATTAATCAGCACTGAAGAACAAATAAAATGGACATGAGATTTTGGCTTTGGAAGAACTTTATTAATGGAAATCCAATTATGAAGGGAAGGGACAATGAATGGTTTAAAATGTGGGCATTTTCAAACCAAAAGGGTGTTTATTTGCAAACAGTACAACTAACATGTGATCATCTGAGATTAGCTAGGGTACAATTTTTTGATTAATGTCTTTTCTTTAACAGTGTAAGATAAACTATAAAATTTTATGGCAATATTAGGACTGTATCTTCCAAAATGCTTAAATGCTTGCAAATGACTTCAGATGAAGTCTGCCCAAGTTTAATATTTGCTTTTTAGGTTTTGCTTCAAAATGTATGAAGTATAAGTGTAAACTTAAAAGGAGGATGAAAACCTAAGATTAAATGTGAATTGCAGATCAGACTAGATGGGAGGAGACAGTTTTTTATTTGGCTACTGAAATAACATTTTTAGCAGCGTGAGTTGAAAGTTTGTCTTTATAGAACGTGCACTTGTAACTGTTTCCCAGTTGTACTTTTTCCCTAGTTTTTTTTCTTTTTCTTTTTTTTTTGAGAGAAGACAAAGGAATTAAAATTGCTCTCTCACCAATAAAATCAGAATAGAACAGGGCAATACTGTCATATGGTCAGACTTCTTCATAAATCATCTTTGATTAACTCCTTATTTGTGGCTGCTTCGGAAAGCAAGACCAGATACTCGCGTGGCTCAAGAGGTGCCCAGGTCCATGAGCTTTAGGTGTGTGCACATGGCCCAGCTATGGCAGAAGTTCTTGCTGCTCTACCAGTCAGGTTTATGCTGCTTATTGCCTCACTTGCACGTGGTCAGCCTGAGGAGAGCAGCTGTGGAAGGAAGAAAGGGCATTTCCATGTGCCAGGGCAGCAGCAGAGCTGCTTGCTGCCCTGCTGAGCAGCAGCAGCCTCGCCTTGTGGGATCTGTCAGGAAAGCAGGAAGGTGCAGTGTAACTTCAGGATTCTCAACAAGTGGAAAGCCAGTTTGCTGCCTGCTAGCAGATGCTGTTTAAACCTCTTGTGAGTTTTGTTCTAGTGGGCAGGGGTGTGTGTGTGAAACAGTAATAATGTAACTCCAGGGAGCTTTTTCTTTGGGTGAAGTCCAGCTGTTGGACTGCTGTCTGTGGGCAAATGGGCCTTCTGGCATGTTGGAGTGTTAGAAATAAAGCTCTTTGTGCAAACAGAGCAAACTGCTGAGCTGCAGGAGACATGTTTGTTGTAACCCAGTCGTGTCCAGCACTGTCTGCGCTGCGGAGTAAAAGATGTTTTCAGTTGTCTGCACTTTACCTGTTGTCTTTGGGACTAGAGCCTCTCTAGGAAGGGAAGGTCACAGAGGTGTCTTGGGCTTTTTGGTCCATTTTTCAGTGAAGGCAGCTGACAAAACATATACAGCATACAAACATATACAACATTTCAAGAAAATGTTTGTCTGGAGGGTATCAGGGAACATGTTCTGGACTCCTTCTTACTCAAGCATATGTGGTAGCGGATGTTGTTTTATTGCAACTTGCGTGTTGTAGCAGCATTGAATCAGAGGTTAATGCTGATAATTTGAGGGTGTTTGGTACTTAGATGCCTGTAGATCACATTCCAGTGTGCAGTGAATGACTCGAGCACAGTGTATTTTGTGGTAAAGGTATCGTGGAAGCACAGCCATGTCCCCAGGTTCAGTTACAGGGTGATGACTGGGTGCTCTTAAATATTAAACATCCTTAGGAGCATTTGGTGTATGAGATCAAGTCCTGAGTGGTGAAATCAGTTGACATGCTTTCTTGCTGTAGCCCTTTTTGCTTTTGAACTGCATGACCTGTGTATTTAGATTCTAGATAATTCAGATGACATATTTGAAATGCTCAGAAATACGTGAAGGATAAAGATACAGACAGGTGCCTGCACCCAACTTTGTTAGGGGGCTTAATATTCTCCTGGTTGCCAGCTGTATTGGCTGGCTGCATGTGTCACCAGCCTGGAGGAATTCCTAGTAGCATGCACTAGGTTATTTATACTGTGAACAGGTGATTTATCTTAACTATATTCTCAACCATGCCTTTTAGATCATACCAAAAACAGAACACCTCTATTCCTCTGTCTTGCTGCAAACTCACATTTGTTGTATTCAGGGCAGCAACTTAGATATTTGCCTGAATTCTTTCATAGCTGGAGGTGGGTTTACTTTTTACTCTTGCTTTTTAAGAACTGTGTGGTTTTCAGCGATGGTACCGGAGTGCTTTTGGACAAGAAACTCTTTCAGGAGGGAAGTGCTCTCAGTGTGTGGAGCGTCAGCCTCTGCTGGGCACGGCACCAACACTGCTTCTAAAGGAAGCTTCTGAAGATGCAGAGTGCAGCGCTCGGATCTAGCGTGCCATAAGAAAAGGCTGTGTTAAATTTGCCGTCCTTACTTGGCTGGATAATGACTGCTAAGATCTGAAGGAGTTAGTACCTCTTACTGCTAGAAAATGAGTGTTTTTAATACCAGTGGAGCCTTAATTAATTTTAAGATGGTTTGGGGAAATGGGGGTGGTGATGCCTGCTGAGGAGAACATGGATAGTGAAGGAGTTTGCTTCACTGAACTGGTAACTTGTGGAAGGTCTTCGTGACCAAGGAAGCAAAGGCGTTTGATGGCAACGGGAGACACGGGTCCCATCAAGTGATACTTCTGTAAAGGGCTAAGAATCAAGATGAGAGGAACCAAAGCAGTCACCATCCTTCCCACTCTCCACAGTTACTGTGAAGCATTTTATATATTGTTTCATAATTTGTTTTTTTGGTCAATATAGGAGCAGCCCAGCGCTTTGCAGGTCCTAGGACTTTCTGATCCAACTTATATAAGTTGGTTTGACTGAAAGACCTTTGTTTTGCCTCATGATGTAGAAAAGTACTTACTCAGAATACATTTAGGTTATTTTTGATTTAGGATATTTTTTCCTTAAAATCATTTGTTCTTTGAAATCTAAAATGAACTTTCTTGTTTCTCTAGGCAATCCCTGTCCAGCAGAGATTAAAAGGCCCCTTTGGCCCCGGCGTTAGGGCCCTGCCCTTTTCAGCTGAATACCTGGTTGAGATCAACAAAGTCTTGCTAGCCATGGCGGATGTCGAGCTGTTGCTGAACGGACCAGAGCTAAACACTGGCATCTATGAGGATTTTTCAACTCAGGAAGACGCATTGAAGGTACTGCATATTTTAAGCATTATATTGAGAGGGTAGAAGGGAATAGCAGAACCAAACCAATCAAACAGTAGTCTCCCAAAGGAGTGTTATGAGTAGCTCCTTTTCATTCAACATGTGTTGGATCACTATGTTATGAATTATGTAGTGTAGTGGTGTGGAGGGTTTGTCTCTTTTCTTATAGAAATTGTCACTGTTCTCATTGTGTAGCCTGTATATTTGATATGTGGACGTTAAAGGTGATCTCCAAATGCTCCTTTGTGGTCCATTTAATGACTCTTGTTCCTTGTGCCATATTGAAACAGTTGTTTACCTGGTAGAGGCAGAAAGGAATATTCTGGACATTAATTTGAAAGAGAATAAGGTCACAGTCTCACTGCTGATCCTGATTTTGGAACAGTTATTCAGAGATTATTTTGAGTTCCTTTTTCCTACTAGTACTAAGTTTGCTAATGGCTTGTATCCTTACTGTACTTCTAGAACATAAAAGATATTTTGGACAGACTTGGGGATCAGATTGCAGTCATACATGAGAGGCAACCTGACGTTATACTGGAAGCATCTGGACCTGAGGCCATCCAGATAGGAGATGCCCTAACCCAGCTGAACGCAGAATGGGACAGAATTAATAGGATGTACAATGATCGTAAGTGGTAAGTCAAGGACTTCTGATTTGTGTGACTGGGAGTAGCGGTAGCTGCGTTAGGTACTTGAAGAGCATAAATGGTTTGCAAAATATCCAAATAATGCAGTTTTAGAGTTGGGAATAATATTCGGTATGTCGGTCTTGGAGAGTAGTTGCCAGAATTACTGAACATTGAAAGTGTCAGCATGCAGGTTCTAGCTTGGGTGCTTTCATGAAGCCAATTGGCTTTTTTTAATTTAATAAAACATAAAATTTTTCAGAAGACTCTCAAAGCTGCAATATCACTTATGCCCAAAAGTGAAAGAAAACTGAACTTAATAGTGCATTAATTTTTAACGTAGTCCTATCCAGAAGATATTTCTACAATGCAGACATCTTTTCATTTGAAACCTGTTTAAATGTTAAAAAATAAACTCTATGTCACTTTGTTTCGCAAGCAGCAGTAGATAACTAAATGCCTGAAAATGGAACGTTGTGAAACATTAGAATTAAATGACTTACATTTACCTTTTACAGTATTTGCTTTTCAAACATGCAAAGAAATAGTAATTAATGTGAATATCATGTAGACTGTAATATGTGGCCATGTTTGCCTGATTTATAGCACTGCAAATCTGTTTTGAAACACATTTAGTAGCATTTTTTGAGGAGATGCTTTTAGGAAAGCTATTTACAAGCCTGTTGGTGGTACTGTCTAAGCAGAGGCTGCTGGTTGCACTTGGCACTTGCTGCCTTTGTGTTTATGTCTGTAGCTCAGTGACCTTGTTTATTATTCATGTATGAGGCACACTAAGTTTTGGCTTTTTTTTTTTTGATAACTTAAAAACTTTGAGTATTTTTTTTCCTTTTCTACATGTCAGTAAAATCTCATTTACTTTTAACAATTAAGCAGAGTTGAACAGAAATGTAGAAGATTGGGTCTGGAAAGTTTAAATACACATTTTTCAGAATTTCTCCTTCTTTAGAATTAAACCACGTGCATATTAGTAACCAAAAATACTTGTGTGCAGGAAATACGGGTAAGCCCTGATTAAAAACAAGGTATAAATTGAATGAAAAGCTCACTAGAAACTCTGTGCTTGCTGAATTTAATTAGCGAGGAAAATAGATTCAGTGGTAACTCCTTGAAGTTTGTTTTTGGACGACTTTGTTACATGGCTAGTATCAGATTGCAGCTGCATATTTGCAGTATGATGCTGGTCTCTGTTGGAATATAGAGAAAAATAATGGGTCACAGATACAATCTTGGTCTTCTCCCGTGTTGCACCCGTGGAGACCCTCCAAGTAGCACAAGACCTGCCCTCCTATGTCTTTAAAGGAGCTGGGTTTTATTGATTTGGAATGGGATGCTCTCCAGCCTGCTGGAGTTGATGTAGATCTCACGTTATTTGCCTTAAATGAGTCCTGGGTCCTTTGAGGCATCTCTCCCATTTCGTCTGCGATGCCAATGTAATGTTAGCAATGAACAAATTGAAAACAAGTTGCTCTCTGTGCCTTTCTGACATGCTTTTCTTACTTAACGTTCACATACTCTTCCTGTTAGTTTGTTAGCCTTGTGGAATTGTCTTTTAAATAACCATTTAACTCTTCTACTGTGGTAATTCAGCTTTTCCCATGCTAGAAAAACTTGCCTTCCGAGGTAGTCTATACATTAATTTGTGATTCCAAATATGGCAGTAATAACAAAATGCATGGGAAATTATGGTGTGATTAAACTATGTAAAGCCTGCTTATGCGTGTCCACTGGTAGTGTGGTCAGTTCTATATAATCAAAATCACCCTCACTTATTAGATTCCAGGCAGCACCAACCCATGGCTTATATGGGGGGGGAAAAAAAAAAGCCCTGAGCAATTAATCATATTTCATATTTCACCCTCTCTGATATCTGGGCTGTCTTATTATAAAGAAAATAGGTTCTGCAGACCAGCGTGGTGCAGCTAATCCATCTTCATTTGTCATAGTGCTGGAAGGAGCAGTTTGCCCAGGACTGCGTTTTTCTTTGCCCCCAGCTGTTTGCTGGCCAGCGAGAGGCCGAGCTGCGGGCTTACCAGCTCCCGCCGGGTCCGCAGGGCTCCAGCACGGGCGCTTTGCTGTGCTCAGCCTGTCCCTCGGCGAGGAGCGTGGCCGGGCACTAGCGCCTCGCACGTGCCCGCGGCACACGGGTCCTGCCTCTTCCTCTGCGTCGATGCGTTTGTAACCTCGTGTGGCTGCTGTTTCCCCTCAGCTGCTTTGACAGAGCCATCGAGGCGTGGAGGCAGTTCCACTGCGACCTCAGCGACCTCTCCCAGTGGATAGCGGAAGCCGAAGGGCTCCTGGCCGATGCCCGCGGTGCGGACGGCAGCGTGGAGCTGGAGGCAGCTGCCCTGCACCAGCAGGTAGGCGCCGCCTGCGCGGGGAGGAGGCGGGCGGGAGGCAGCCTCGGCCCCTGTGCAGCACGCTGCTCCTGTGCGAATCGGGTGCGGGGCAGGGGTGTGAACCACAATCTGTGTGACTGTGCTGCAAAAAGTGGCGACTTCGCATTTTTCAAATGGTGCTTAAAGTGGTGTGAGGGAGAGGATCAGAGCCCTTGTTTGTACTGTGGGGCTTAGTGATGACTCCCCGTATGGATGGCCTTGAGATGATTTCATATTTCTAACTTGGGCATCACTTTTGTAATTTTTAAAGTTTCTGTGTTGCAGCTTTAAAAATATGTATGCTCATCAGTTAAGAAATACAGCATGTTACTTCACTTTCTACTCCTGACAAAAAATTGAAGGCAACCATGGCTGATTATAATTTCTGAAGTTTTAAATATTTTAAATAACTTTTGCAATATGGTGCCTTGAATAGGGAGCCTGGAAAGCAAGAAGATTTCCAGACACACACAGTCATAGTTCTCTTAGGCTTTAGATCCGATTGTTACTGACTTGAGTTCCAGAATGTAACTCCAGGATGCTTTTCTAGATAAGCATTATGAAAGAGCAGACTTCTCTGCCTAGCTGAAACTACCTCCCTGTCTTATAAGTAAGGAGATGAGAAGATGGCTTTGAGGATGAGACTTCTTTTTTTATGATCTGAGAAACAGGTACTAGGTATCTGCTACAAAAGCAATGTTTGACCTACCTAATGTGTCTTATTGTCAGAGATGCTTGGAGTTTTTTTCCAGGACATTTCCTTTCCCTTTCATGAATCATCTTGTTTCTGGTCTAGTTGCAAAGGAGTTTGTACTAACAGTGAAAGCTTTTTATGGTCGTTAAGGATGCTCAGAGGTTTGACCTTGGTACATTCTGACTCACCTGAGAGTTTTGTGGATTTTCTGTTATGTATGGAGACCAGGATAGCATAGCCGTTGTTATTGTCCTTGCTGAAATACTGTAAAGTTGCAGAAACAGTCAGGGACGCGTGTAATGAGAAGAACTGGTTAAGGCGTCATACAGTCTGTTACCAGCGCTAAAAAGTGTTTCACGTTAAGAGGAAAGAAATCAAACGTGAGTGTGGACTCTAGCACTGATGGTTTAAATGACTACTTTTGATCCTAAGTAGTGTTCAGCAGCCTGTTCTGTATCATCTCCTTTTATGACATTCATTAAGAAATTGAACTAGATTCAACAGCAGACTCCAAACTGACAACAGCTGCGTCCAGTTTTAGGCAAGATGGCTCTAAGTGCCCTTTTTAGTAAAATAATAATGCACAGAGCAGTGATCCTCAGTACTGTGGGGCACACATCAAAGTCGCTTTCGGTCAGTAGTAAAATTCTGCATGGCTTTTGTATTTCTGACAGGAACTCGAGGAGGGAGTGAGCAGCCACCAGAGCAGCATTTCAGCCTTGAACAGGACCGGGGAAGGAATCATCCAGAAGCTCTCTGCTACGGACGGGGGCTTCCTGCAGGAGAAGCTGCTGGGGCTGAATAGGCGCTGGAAAGCGATCGCTGCCGAGGTCATGGAGAGGCAGCAGCGGTGAGGAGTCGATGGGCAGTGTGTGGGTCTGACCAGGTGTGAGGAGGACAATCTCATCCGGAGGACTGCAGGAGAGCTAGTGTGTTCTTTAGCACACTGTCCTTACTCTGTGCTTTCCTGGCGTTCAGACCTCTGGTTTTGGACTGACTTCTAGAACCAATTCCTTATAAATGCACCTGTAACCTGACAGCTTAGTGAGGGAGCCTTTGGGTTGGTTGTGTAAAACACAGACATAAAGACTCCTTAATTAATTAATTAATTAATTAATTTGTTTGCGGTTTTCCTTGGTGTTTTTTTTAAAGTCCCTTCATTGCTCATCCAAATGAAGTGGATGGGGAGATGGAGAGAGATTTTCTCTGACTGGAGTAGCTGAACTGTAAATCTATGACTTTGCTTATTTATTTTGCGTTGTCTCAGGTATACTGGTTGGAACTTTTTCACTGAGGATATTCAGGAATGATGCTATAAACTAAAAGGTTCAGCTCTACATTTGCAGTTATTTTATCCATTTGGCAAGGAAAATTCTAAGCAAAATGAAAATCATTGTGAAATAGGCTTAAATTTACGTCATAAAATCACCATGAAAGATTGTCTTAGATAAGTAGACAGGCTTTCAGGGCATCTGAGGATGCTAAGTTTCCACTTAATTTTAAAGATAAATCTCTGGAATTAATTGTTATTTTTGGAAGCTCCTGGTATCATTATACATTAAGTCTTCCAATGCATTTAAAACGTAACACTTTTCTTGATTTACTTTGGGCAGCTATATTATGGAATATAAATATTTCTTTTGCAGCGTTTAGAGGCATTTCTACTATTTTCACAAACAGTGACTGCATAGGTGGTTTACAATTGATTAGGCCTGAGGGCCTAAGAGAGACATTTAATGTTTTCTACAGACTTTTAAAGTGTGTTTTATACTTTTGAGCTGAAGTTTATCTGGTGTTTTTTTTTTTAAAGTGGTAATATTAATTAGAAAGTATCTTACAAGAATTTTTGGAATGCTAGAATTGAATACTGTTGGTGCTGAAAAACATGCACTCGTGTCGCACGGGGAGCAGTTTCAGACTGGCATGCCGTGTTCCCTGCAGAAGCATATGTGAGATTTTTGGTTTTGTTTTTAAGGCTGAAAGGTGAGAATCAGCAGCTGATAGACTACAGAAGGAGGCTTGCTGAGCTGCGTTGCTGGTTGGAAAATGTAGAAAATGCTTTGGATACAAGATTCACATTTGACCACGAAGAAAACTTGAGCGAATTAAAGGCAAGAGAGATTAATGTGTGTGTGTCTGCGTGTGTGTGTTGACTTTTGGACAGGAAAATTTTCACAGTGAGAAGTGCTCAAGAAAAAATATGTCTGTGTGAAATACTTCTGTGAGAGTATACACCCAGGCAGGGAGCATCTTGTGATGAAGTCAGGTTGGCTGGTAACTGCTATCTGGCCAGGGGATGGTGGCTGTGTTTCAGAAAGAGGAGAATAAATATATTAGCAATCTAGTTTAGCAAATTGAAATTTTCACATGTCATCACTTGATCTAATTTTTAAAATTGTTGAAATTGTAACAAAACAAGCCAATAATTTAAATGGTGCTAATAAGATCTAACTGTTACTCCTGAAGTTAATATCTCAGTGCACTTTCTGTAGAATATACTAGAAATCTCAATAACAATTCAGAAATTATCACCCACAAAATAAGTTTATAAAAGATGAATGAGTAAAACCTGTTGTCCTGTCTGTTGGACAGTTTGATATCTTGAGTAAAGTCTCAGATGAAATGTAACCTCCCATCAGACTGTGAAGGTTTTTGTCATTGTAGGTGAGGTGGTGCATGGTGTGGGTGCAGTGCTGTCGCTTGAGCTTGTGTTTTCAGCCTCAGCCCTAACCCCTTCTGTCTCTCCTTAGGTCTTCAGTGAAGAGATGGAAGGACAGGCAGACAACCTGGATTGGCTCAACAGAACTGAACCTGCAGTGCTTTTGGATAAAAACGTCTGTCCTCGGGAAAAAGACAAACTCTCGGATAGCCTGCAGTCCCTCAATGTGAGGTGGAATAAGGTACGCGTTTCGCCTACCTGTGGCTGGGAAAGAGTGCTATATTTGGAATGGTTGATTTCCTTGCCATCTGGATGTAACGTGCCAAAAATACCTTGGAAGCAATGCGTGCATGTGCGTGTTGAGGAACAGGGACCACAGATGTGGATTTGTCATCTGTGTCCACTTGAAAATCCTAGTGGAAATTTATCCTTAGGCATGAATTCTCCACCGCTTCAGCATTTATGACTTTTTTTTTTATGAAGTCTTCACTGCTTTTTGTTTTATATTAGCTTTCTTTTAAAGAAATGCTTGAAAATATTTTTTTTTTGAGGAAAACCCTAAGACATTAATTTGAAATTGTGTCAGAATTAGTATTTAGTTTCTAAGAAAACTGAATGATTGCAACTGCTAAGAAAGCAAGCAAATAAAGGTCAGGTAAAGTTACACAAGGAAAATATTTGATCCATTCTCTGGGATTCTTCCTGAATTTAAATAGTAAAAGTCAGAAACTGTGTGAAACTCCTTGGACTCCTTGGTCTCGGTGGAAAGTGTGTGAGAAGAAAATCTCTCATTGGCTAGAGTGAAAACAGTGGGGTTTTTTGTTTGTTTTTCCAAGGAGAACCTGGAGAACCATATGAGGAAGATTTAAATAATTTCATATTACTTGTATTGATAAAGTGTGGGTGTGGGAGGTAAGAATTAGTTAGAAAAAAGTGACTATTGATAGTGCAGAGAAAGAAAGGTGGTTTCACTCCTTTGTATTTTATATTTATTCTCTACCTCTTCAAAATTGTAGGGACTAGTGGTAACTTTTTTTAAGTTTAATTCCCTATTTCTCTGCCTTCCTGTCCTTGATGGATGACCAGAAATCATATGGTGTGTCTCATACACCTTTAAAAAGCATTCAAACTTCAGTACATTGGCAGCTAAACAGCCTATCTACAAAAATTCGTTTATTTGACTCCAATATTTAGATGGGAAATTGAAGGGTACCAAAACGACACTCCTGAATATCATTGCAGCAAACATAATGAAGAATATTTTAAATGATCTAGCAAATGATTATTTTTTGCTGTTAATGTAGCGTTTCTTACTGTTTTTGTTCCTCTCCCTGCTGGACGGTAGGTTTTCAAAGAAGTGCCTGACAGACTGAGAGAGCTGGAGGTGTTTGTTCGGCAGCCTCACCTCGTGGCACCACGGAAGCATTCCGGTGAGTGGGCGACAGCCACACACTTGTGCCACGCTTAGGTTGAATCCTGCTTGTCGGCCAAAGCAAGCCCCAAAGGAAAACTCTTTTTTCTGAACCTAAAGTGGAAATACAAAACGTTGCACATCACTGTCCTCTGGGCTGCCTTCGTGTAACTAGAGAAAAGTCAGAGGGAACGCAGGGTTCAGGTGCTCTTGAGTTCCTCCTAATTTTTTGAAATGCAGAGATGCTTCAGTAAAGCTTTGGTGTCCTCATCAGGTGCTGCTACCCAGGCAGAACATGAAAGCCAAAGTTAGTTTGGTCTGAGCGAGCCTGCTTTCCTATGGATTGTGCCTTGTGCTCATGCTTTTTAGCAACAGAGACTGCATTGGGGCTTTCCCTGCAGCTGAGTGTTTGTAAAATGTCTCCTGCATACAAGTTCTCTGCAGTGCTGTATAAATAAAAGGTCATTCTGTATCTTCTGGCTCAGAAGGGGCACAGGTAAAGTCTTCCTTCAAGCTACTTGTTTTCCTGAATCTTGTCAAAACGTCTTATCTTTGAGACGGCTTCCCTTGTGTTTGATGCCAAAATTGGCAAGTTTTTTCAAAAGCTGCTGGAGGCAGAGCAGTTGTAGATGGTTAAACCAGATGCACAGACGTCCTTTTTAGAAAACCAGGTTAAAAAAATGGACAGCTCTTGCCCAAAAGAATTTATAGCTTGAACTTAGATAAACTAATGTTTAAAAAAAAAATCATTAATCGGTAGTGACAGTTTTTTAAAAATAGCTTTTTTTACAGTATCAGCCTTTTAAAACTGCTTCAGCTTGCATTCTTTTGCTCATACAAGCTATTTGCCAGGTGAAGATACTACATTTACTGCTTGAGGCAATTGCATCTGTGCAAAAGCTTGGTTTATCTTAGTGTTTTCTTGGAGCAAGAACACTATCAAGAACAGCTTCTAGAGAAAGTCTTGCTGCTTCATTTAAGCTTGGCAGTGCCAGGTTAAAGGGGTGAACGCAGCATGGGCGGAACTTCCAGGGCTCTGTCCCCTTGTAGGACAGCTGAGTTTTGCAAAGCCTGGGAAGCATCTTTGTGCTTAAAGTACTTCTGGGCCAAGGGTGGGGAAGACTTTGCGGGAGAGGAAGGCAGTTTTAGACCCTTAGCTAATTGAAATGATTGCTTTGCATTCCCGGTAGGGATTAGTTGTTACTGTTTATTCAAGTAGTGGTTAACTTCCCTCCCTAGGATTTAAATGCTGTTTTGAAATGAGAGACAGCGAGGAAAGGAAGGAGGGAAAGAAAAGGAGATGGAAGGAATCTATTTCTTGTGACTTAGCTCTTGCTGGCTCTAGCGATGCTGCTGCATGTTTATAGGAGTTAAAGTCCCTCCAACATACATATACCAAATTATAGTTCCTGTAGTTTTGTGATTTTACCCCTTTGGCTGTGATTTTTTTCCTCCTCCTTAAGCAAAACCTCAAAACTCTGTTTGTTGTTTCAGATGTCCAAAAGGTGGTGCTAGTATCTTCCTCATTTGAAATCCCCGTTCAGGCTCAGCAGGCGTTGGAACTCTCTGCGCCTGCTGATCTGGATAAAACCACGACCGAGCTGGGTGACTGGCTGATACTCATCGATCAGATGCTCAAGTCGAACATAGTCACTGTGGGAAATGCTGAAGACATCAGTCGAACTATCTCACGAATGAAAGTATGTGTTCTTGAGAAGACGAGGTCCCAGGAAATTGTCAGATGTCTGTAACAACTTCATTTAAAATACAAACTAATAACACTTAAAAGAAAATGGGGAATAGGGGAAAAAATGGCAAATGGCTGCAGAGTCTGTCAATGAAAGCTGTAGACTAAGCAAATTCTAAACCCTTCCTATGGGTGTCTAAGTAGAATTTGAAAAAACCACTTGGTGCAAATCAACTTTTTTTTCCTCTCCTTTTACTGTACAGTACTGATAAAATGGGGTTCTAGTACACTGCTATGGTGAAGTAAAAGCAAAGTTTTGTGTACAACATACTTTCAAATAGACAGTTTCTTTCTCTTTCCTGCTCTTACCTCTCCTCAACTGGTTTTATTTTTAACGATCAGAACTTAGTAATGGGAAAATAAACTATGGAAGAATGGGAAAGAGGAACTGGAAAATATTATACGATCTTTTCACTAACTAAATAGTTTGTGTAGTTTAACCTGGACATCCGGAGTTTTAGTAACTGTCGTTCAGAGCACCTTTGCATTTGGATGTATTGCAGGAGTATTGTGACCATTGAAGGGCTGCAGGTGTAAAACAGTAATGGGAATGGTCGTCTCTAATGATGCATGCATGTTTCATCTCTCAATAGTATAGATATTGTGTTAGTTAAATCCTGCTTTTTGTACTTAAAAATTGCATCCTAATTCTGTACAGATAACAAAGGCAGATTTGGATCAGCGACATCCACAACTTGATTCTGTTTTCACTTTGGCTCAGAATTTGAAAAATAAAACTTCCAGTTCGGACATTAGGACAGTGATCACAGAAAAATGTAAGTTCCACAGTTTTGTGTTTGCCAATTCAGTAGTTCTGTGGTAGTGAAATAATCTGTGCATCTTTCTCTTAAGTGCTTGAATTTGAGCCTAAATGAAGTTGTTTTTCTTAAACTGAAACTATTTCAGTTAAATGTTTTACCCCATACCACTCTATAATTCATAGAAGAAGAATCACCACTATTTTTTCACTGACAAATTTAAAAGAGTAGGAGTAAATATTTTGACTGAAATTTGAGATTTATCTGAAATCCTTATCACTTGTCTTGCATCTCTTATTTGTTGATATAAAAAAAAATGTATTTTTTTATCTTTCACTTTGAGCAGTGGTGCACTGAAGAGTTTATTGTATGAGACGGATGAATGCGTAAATTCGGATTAACTTTGTGTTCATGGTTTCTTTTTTTTTCCCTTGACCTTGACTGAGAGTCAGTGCATTTTTATGTCACTGATCTGCACTTTGAGATTCCAGTTGCGTTACCCAGTAGTCATGCCCATACAGGAGGAGAAGTGAGAGGCTGTATACACTGCCATGCATGAGGCTTCCAGAACGTTTCCTCTGTGTATACGAAAATTCTGCAGGCTGAAGAGTAGGGAAGTATGTTAAGTGCAAATAACTCCGAGATGAGCAGTGAATCGAAGGTGGTTTTAATCCAGGTTAACCTCACCTCAGCTTCCAAAGGGAAAAATATGCAACACAAGCAAGCAACATTCTTTCCATATAAACTTTCTGTGTAAGCTTCAAATATCTGTTCCTTACAGTCAAGTTGCTATTGAAACCGTCCCATTCTCAGGGATGCTTTCTTCCTTGCAGAAGTGCAAGGAGAACTCAAACATGGTTCATTAGCCAGCTCAGACAACTACAGCTTTTTTCACTCCTGCTGCTTTTGTGAAGTTGCTGACCTCTCGCGGCAGCTGCTCACTTCCTTTTGAACATACTATTTATTAAATGTAGTAATATGTTAAATACACGTGTGTGTATATAAAGTTTTGACTGTTAGGGAATACTGAAGCTCATTCTTCTGAATTCTCATATTCAGTGAGATCTACATCATACCTGAAAATTAATCCAAAAGTTCCCTGTGACTTGAAAGTGCTTCTGTATTGCAGTTGTATATACATATGTATATATACATACACATATATATATAGAGAGAGAGAGAGAAGGAGAGAGAGAAAGAACTGCTGTGACCCTTGAGCTTGACAGGCAGTCTGAGCGTGTTGTGGAGCCGTGCAGGATGCTGTTAAATGTAATCTTTAAGGAGAGGAGAGCTACCTGAGCAGATGGAGCATAGCGACTTTGAATGCTTGCAGAAGGTTTTTAAAAAAGGTAATGGTAAAGCCTTAACGTTCTTACTTTGTGAAAGATTAAAGTACCTTGAGTCTCAAGTATATTAGCTTTGAGATACGCAAAAATGACATATGGGCTGGTAAAATAAACAGGAGTTGTTTTACATACTGCCTACCTGTTGCTGCCAGCCATACAGGAATTGAAGATAGACAAGAAAGTACATAACACCGATTTCTAATAGAAAAAGAGGGATCAATACTATCCATGGTTCAAAATAACACTTTTTTTTTTAATGGGGAAATCGAAAGGGGAGGAACTAACAATTCCTCTATGTCCTGGAGCTAATGGCTCTGCTGTCATGTTTTCTTGCAACTCACGAGGTTAGCCAAGGTAGCAACTTTCATCTCTCTATCTGTGAAGTTCCTGCTTCAGAAATTCAGAGGTTTTGGATTTTTGTTTTCCTTCTTTTCCTTACATTTCTGTTTTCATTCTTTCATTCTAGTCATACAGTGTGCTACTGCTAACTGTTGTGGCAGGTTATAGGGAAGCCCTTCTGTCCGCTGCCAAGTAATGCTCTCTGCCCTCCCTCCTTCCTGCATTTTTAATGACCTGTAACTATTAAGAAGAGTTTTTAGTGCTGTTCATCAGTTTGTGGCAGGCAGCGTTAGGGCTGCCCCCTGACATGACACATTTTTCCCCCTGTGCTCTTGCCACGTTGTCTTTTTCATCCTTTGCTCAGTAAAGGCTAAAGGCTGGTGTGCTTGAACAGGTAACTCCCCTTACTGAGATATAAACATGGCACTTGAAGGAAACGGGATGTGATCCATAGCTTTACTGTTGTGCTGTAAAGGCTGCTCAGCCTCAGCCTGTCAAAGCTCATGGTGAGATGCATGGAGCATGGAAGCAGGTTGGTACTCGGATGTTTCTGGCTCAGCCCAAGCCGTGGTGCGGAGCAGCAGCGCGCTGCTCGGCAGAGCCTGTCTCGCCCCATGTAAACTTCATTTTATTGCTTCATTTATACCCTTTTCAGCTGCAGCGGTGCAGGGGTGGTTTGCTGCTATAGCAAACCTCAGACTTGCTGGTCTGGACCTTAACTCGTGCTCCTCGAAGCCTTGCCTTTGCATTTCTTCGTAGTGGCGCTGTGGTCGACTGGCCACCAAAATGAGCGGAAGGGTCAAAGATCATGACTTGGAAATCTCCCAAAGTACTTATTGCCTTGAGCATGAAGGCGTGAGCTCCGTGGGGAAGCAGAGCACCAAATTGTGGTGTCCTTCCCGCGCGAGGCTGTGGCCGGGGACTGCGTTTGCCCCGGCGCTGACTGCCGCCCTGTGCCCCGCAGTGGAGAAGGTGAAGAGCCAGTGGGACGGCACGCAGCACGGCGTGGAGGAGCGGCAGCAGCAGCTCAAGCGCATGCTGGCCGACAGCGTGCGCTGGGACGAGCAGAGGCAGGACGCGGAGCGCCTCATGGAGCACTGCGAGCTGCGCCTGCGCCTGCTCCTGCAGGCCCCCCGCGAGGCGCTGCCCAAGCAGCTCGCCGACAGCAAGGTAAGGCGGCCGCCCGGGCGCGCGCGCTGGGCGGGGGGCCCGTCTCTGTCTTCCCACCCCGACGCATCCATCTGTGTCGTATAAGGTTTAATTGTGGATTTGATTTGGTAATTCTCCTTTAAGGAATAATATGCTGTGAACTCCTCTCGCCCCTCTGCTCTTCCTTCCTCTCACCTTCATCCCCTAATCGGACTTCGTGGGAATCATTTTTGGGGCAGGGAAACAGGGGGCTCGTGTGCATGTTGTGTGTCTTCTTAGGAGAGAGTGTAATTTAAGTGAATGCAATAGCAAATAAATGATCTAATGCACATCTTGTGAACCTCAGACTGCTAAAACTTTGTTCATGCAGTCCCAGGATACAGCAGGTTTTGCTTCATAAAAGCCACTAGTACTGAGAGTAAGTAAATTCAGGGATGGACTAAGACACCTAAAAATTATCTTAATTTTCACTTCTGATGGGTCCCCGGGACATGTTTAGCACTTTTTTCCCCCAAATCTCATGCTCTCTTGGCTTTTTATGTCAGAGCAAACCTGCTGTGATAAATCAATAAGTCTGATGTCCTTTGTTCCAAGGGCTGCCAGAAAAAGGACAGGCTCTAGGAGACGCAGGCTGAGAACTGAAGAGAGGAGTCAGTGAGGAGGGGCTCCTACCAGTGCTGCAAGGAACAGGCTGTAATGGATTTTAAAAACCGTGTACATATCGTCACGGGAGGAGGAGATAGGGGTGCAGCTGGGTATGGAAAGAAGCAGAGAGAGATGGTCACTGAACTATTGCCCTATTTTAGTAAATAGTAAAATTGCTTGCTTTTCACTGGCTTTGTTTAAGCAGGAGATTAGAAATAACCTGTGCCCAAACGTATAGTACAGAGAACATACAATATAAGTGAAAAATGTATATATAAAAAATGTGAAAATATATATGTATATAAAATACATACATTCTCCCAGAGTTAGAGATATCTCAAGAAGGCTGAGCCATGTTATGAATATCGTGCTACAATAAATGACAATATTTGACATATTTCTTCATAAAAAAACCCCTGCAGCACACTTCATTTGTGTCACATATAGCTCGTGATTGTATCATCATTCACGTAGTTCAAACTTACTCATTCTACTAAAACTATGGAAGCGCTTTTACTTCCATTATCAGTATCCAAATGAGATATTTCGAATTCCTTTGGCAGTTCTGAAAAGCACTATTTTTTCTCATTCATTTGTGAATGGATTGGCTCATTTTCAGAACACTATCTTCTAATAGTTCATTGTTCGAAGAAGTATATTCTAGATGAGATATATACACGTTTATTGTAAAAGTTTTAATATGATGAAATGCATATTATGTGAAATGCTCTGACTTTATTTTTGCTCATGTGTCTCATTCTGAAATTGTTTTTTAGGTGTTAGTTCAGGATTTGCATAGAGGTGACATCACGGTAGCTGCGTTCAATGATCTTTCCAATAAACTTCTTCGAGAGTATCGGGATGATGACACAAGGAGGGTGAAGGAAACCACAGACCAAATGAATACTTGCTGGGTTAATTTGAACCAAAGGTAATTAGGAAGTTTCACACTATATGCAGCTCTTTATTAAATATCAGAAATAGCAAGATACAGATTTATGTATAGTAGTTTCTTTTCTCTGTGTACTTAAATTCTTCTGCAGTGTTTAGGGTTAGTGCAGATCAATAGTCAATTATAGTGAAGCTGTTTTGAAATTTGCTTGTGATGGAAACTCCCACAGTTCATCATGGAAGCCTGCTAATATGGCATCCAATTCCTGCTTAAAAAGAAAACAGTCAAAAAATGTACTTTTGTAGTTCTGTGTTTTTGGTGTGACAGTGAGTTTTATGTAGATGGTTTTCTGGTTATTTCCACTGAGAGATGAGAATCAGAGGAGACAAAAACTTTATGCAGCTGATACAGTATGAAGATTTGAGATAGAAAAAAATCTGTGTTGATCTCGGAATGCTTTGAGACATCCAAGATAGACTTTTCAAGGATTAAAAAATTTCATTCATATTCAATGAGATATGCACACCTATTTTCATTTTCTTCAGAAAGCCTTCAGTAGATGGTGGTGCTCTCTGGCGTACGATAAGGTTTCCTCAGCTTTTCGTGTTTTCTCCCTGAAATGGCCCATGGGGGTGCACTTTTCTCCTGAAGTGGCTACTCCAGGTTCTTCATTTGCATTAAGACTGGGGGCTGGAGTGTGTTCTACCTCAGATCCCCATCCCTCTTATCAGAGCACTGTAACAATATTCCAAAAATGTCTTTATCTAGATTTCTGCCACAGTGGCATCTGGGGATGAAGAGAGAATAGGAGGATGAGGAGAAACAACTGCTTTTTGGTTAGGAGTGAAAGCAGTCATTCAGCAGTCATTCTACAGTCATTCAAGTTGAAACTTTCCAGTGTTTTTTGTTAGAATCATCATAAAACTGCCCACCCAGCTCAGGACAGGGGCCCAGAAAGAGCTCTGAGGACTCCTGCTGGGAATCCTGTATGGCTTCTATAGCTATAACCTTTCATATGCATAAGTAAAATGCTTTAAAATTTGATTTTATTCCGCCAAAACCCACACTTTGGAGAGTGCAGGAAGGGTCCTTCTTCATCTGGGAGAATCACAGTCCTTTGATAGCACTCTAATAGAGCTATCAGGAGGACTGTTGCTGTGAAGCTCAAAACTGAATCAGCTCATTTTAAAAACATAGGCATTAAGGAGATAAAGCACCCCTTCTTGATGCAGGGTAAATTGGATATGCTATCCACTTGCTATTTGTGTTCTACTTCTATATTTTGGGATGAAACTATGGTAATTCCCTCTACATTTACTGCCTAAGAAGTGGACTGCAGTTCTTGTCCAGTCTGCCCCAAATGTTTTTCTTGACTTTCACTTGATCTCATCCTTGTGTGTATTGCAGATTTTTAATTTATATCTGAAAAATAATTGACTGGAACTGAAAGCTAAAATAGTGATAGGAAAACTTAAGTAGGAGAAGTAGGTGTTTTGTTTTGCTTGGGCATATCTTTGCTAACAGAATCTGCTTAGACCTTGTTGCTTGTCACCGAGTTCAGTGAAGTTGGCTGCGCTTGTGTGGGACAGTGCAGGTTCTCCTTGTGTTCATTCTTGCATCCTGGGAAGAGCTTCTCTCCTTTGGGAATATTCTGATTGTGCCAGATTTGTCTGAGAAGCAAGTCACCCCTGTGGCAGGGCAAATAGTCTGTCTGCAGTACAGAACTCTCCATCATATTCTGTTGGTGACCTTTACTGGAGTGAAATGAAAGTATTTGGGTCTGCTCTCTAGAAGTGTTCCTCACTGTTGTCATGCAGATCCTCTTTTACAACATTCATGTGATCTAGAACGTTAGTTGTAAAACTGGTAATTTATGCTGCTGGAGTACAGATCTACAGAACAGACTGATTTTTTGCCTTAGTTCAAGTGTCATGATATCAGTGGGACTGTTACAGAATTTCATTCTTCTCTGTAACTTCAACTAAGCACAAAGTTTGAGATATTTAAAACTTGAAAATTGGATAAAATATTCTTGAATGAATGTTATTAGGTATAATGTTCAAGTTGTCTCAATCCCTGTGTAGTACATCAGTACTTACACTTGGAGATCTAGGTCACTTTTAATGTGTTTCATCCTTTGGGGCTTCCCTGGTGTTTTTGAAGGTCACCTTCAGCCTGTTCTTCCCGTGACCACTCCTGCTATTCCACCTTTGACCTTAGTCCCCTGCTGAGGAAGAAATTCCCTGCAGAGGCAAGAGGGTTTTGAAGTGAGAGCTCCTGCTTTTACTTTGTGGTGTGTGGTTTTTTTTCCTGTCTTTTCTCTCTCCTTTTTCTTGGTGTATTAGAACGCTCCAATTTTTCTGCTGCTGCTTTGTTATTATTGTCGCCAATATGTCTATCAAGCAGTTTGTTATGCTCAGCATGCTTTCTTTTTATTTTTTTTCCCTCTCCCCCCTTTCCAGAGGGGTGAAGCCTTTCAGAGCTTCGGAGGCAAGAGTGAAGGCTTCTTGCCCTGCCAGTCCTTTACTAGTGGCCAAAGCCTGGGGAGCACAAAGATAGGAATGATTCAAGCAGTCTCACTCTGGATGAAGCAGTGATTAAAACATGGCATAAGCCAAATAGTTTCTAAATTTAGGTTTGCAACACTATGTTGTTGCAAGCAGTCTCCTGAAAATTCACTTGGCTCTGTTAATACTGAAGAATCTAGGATTGACAGAATTGGGATTGCATCAAATTTCCTTACTGCCCTTGGAGGAAAACAGCTTTTCCTTGCATCTGTCTTTTCCTAGGGTGTGCCAATAAACTAAGCTACCAGTTTAGAAACATCCTCTTGAATGATACCAAACACCTGCAGCTTTTTTTTTTTCTTTTTTTTAAAGAGCACTTCAAATTACTATTGCAGATCTTGATTCTGAATGCAGTGAGTTTGTAATACTGCTGAGCAAAACTGTTTCCACAATATGGAATGCAGAAAACAAACGTAAGGAGAATGTGAGAAGGCAGAATGCAAAGAGATTGAGTATGTCTGGAGAAATCTGTCCAAAGCTTTCAAAAGTATCAAATGCTGAGTGTTTTCGCCCTGGTTTTTTTTTTTTTTGAAAATAAATATCACTTTACCACTGAAATTTTACAATATGATTAGTGATTGAAATAAAGTTGAACTTCCTGATTGTTTAGCAACAGTATTCCAGACAGTAACCTTGATGGAGGCTTCAGTAAAGTGTACTGGTGGAACAGCTGGCATTTTTTGGTCATGGTTTGGAAAAAGGGATATCAATGAGTAGTAGTGTTTATTTTTTCCCTTGGCAAGCTGTCAGTGTAGTTAACACTGTCAGTTAATAGTAATAAAAGACTTCAGATTATAAATCTTTTATGAAAATAAATCGTTTACAGTCATCTAGCTGAGATCTTTTGGCTAAAGAACCTTTTTTAAGAATATTCATTTTGGGCTGATTCTGTTGGCTATTATAATGATGGTATGTTATGCAGTATGGGTGGTCATGTGAAAAGTCTTTGCTTTTAGCAGAGAGCATCAGGAATCACTTTTCTCTCCTTAGCACTTGAAGTAGTACAGTACGTGCTGATTTAGGGAAATATTTATGCTAACTACAAAAGAGAAGAAAGCTCCAACCTGTCAATCCTTCTACTCCATGTGATGTTTGTAGAGGAGGATAAGCATTCGCACATGGGAATAACATTTCTAGCAGTTGGAGTAGCATAAGTCCATGATCGCAGTACTTGAAAACAAAAAGCTAGATTTGTAATGAGTAACTTGTTTTCTTCCACATGCTTTTCTTAAAAGGCTGTGAAATATGTATCTAGTTAAGAACATCTGTGGAAAGCTATAGATATAACAATGAGGGAAGCAGTGATTTAAGTAATGATAAAACAAGCTGCGACAGATGTATAGTTTCTTAATGGAGAACTTTGGGATTTATCTTTCAGTAGCTCCCTTTATGATATGTGTAGTGTTGGATATTATGGAGGAAAATTCTGATGCTGGTTGTCATCCTCTGTTCAGAGCTGTTGATCGGCAGAATTTCTTGGAGACCGAGCTGAAGACAGTGCAGATCTTGCACAAGGATCTGGAGAGCTTCCTCAAGTGGCTTCAAGAGGCAGAGACCACAGTAAACGTTCTTGCAGACGCATCCCACCGTGAGACTGCTGCTCAGGACAGTGCCTATCTAAGGGAGCTAAGAAAACAGATTCAGGTAAGAAAGTAAATAGTGCCACTTGTTATTTCCACTTCTCTTCTATGGCAAATGTTACAAAGGGAAGCTCTCTATTAGAGTGGAGAGACCTGCAGCTTATTTAAAGGTGTTTGAGAATGACAATCTAAAATTCAGAAGTATGAAGGCCTTTTCTTGCTAAGGCTTGAAATACATATTCCAAGGGCCTCTCAGGCTGTGAGAGTCTTAAAATTGCTTGGAGAGTGACTGTGTTCAGGAAACATGTATCTGATTAAACCAAAGAATGCTGTGTGATTGTCCAACTGAGCTATTTAATGTGACTTCCTCCAGGGAATTATAAATCTAGGAATCGCTGTCTCCTTGTCCTCCTTATGTTTCCTTCTTGCCCTCTCCCTGCTTTGCCAGTGGCCTAAGAAGCTGTGGTGCTCGGATCTCCTCCGACTCTTCCCTGCTGCACTGCCTCCCAACAGCTCCTGAGCGGGACCGGCCTGGGCAGATGGGTCCCAGTGTGTGGAAACCCCAGGAATATCTGAGCAGAGGATTAAGTGTTGCCACTTAGGGGTCCCTTCTCATATATAGGCATCCTGGCTCGTCTAAAATCTAGAAGGCAATGCCCTTCTCCAAGTGTAAGAAGGGCAGACCAGAAGGATATGGGAAATGCAACACCAGCTGCCTGTAAGAAATGCCCTGTTTACCTGATGGGAATGCTGTGCATGCCTCTTCTTTCTCCTGCATGTTTTACTGCACTTTATGTTCCCTTTAATTATCTCCTCCTCCTGTTTAGTATAGTTATTCTTAATATACACAAATTGGAAGGTTGGATTTCTAGAATGTTTTCTGTGATCTAAATTCTTGGAGCTTGCGTGGCTAATAATTGAAATATCAGTAAGTTTTGATGAAAAATATTGGTAGTGCTGTTAAACCAAGCATGTCTACATTAAATGTATCACTTTATTTGAATTCAACATTTCTGATCAAGCTGTTCACAGTACTCTGAAGGTAAAAACAACTCTGAACAGCTGAGATGGCAACACCTGGAAGTTAGGATGATCCTTTCTGTTGGGAGCAATGAAAGGAGGAGCGCTGGCAGGGTTAAAGTGAGGCCACAGAAAACCAACAACTTGTATCAGTGCAGTGCATTCCTATGTAGACATACGTCTGCATTGCCTGGCTTTTTTGTGTAGTGAGTTACACTGGGATAAAGCTGTGACTTTGCAATACACTACTGTGCACTGGACACGTGTTAAGGACTTGGGTAATTACCCATGAATTTGGGTAATTCATGGAAGATTGACTCCTTTTCTGTGCTGCAAGTTGGTTTAAATTGAGACCTGTGCTATAGGGGAGGAGAGCGGGTCCTCCATGGAGAGGTCTGTAGATCTCTGTATACCTGACATTCTCCATCTTCCCTGTGGCCGTGTGCTCTTTCATACATTGAGCAACAGGTGAAGTGTTTTATCACTTACCTATGAATTCACATAATACCGTGAGGTTTCTTCTATTACCAAAGAAGTTGTTGTGAGAGCGCATGTGACACTGTCATAGCTCAATGGCTTCTGAAATGAACTTTTTTACTATAGCCACTTTTAATATTCTTTTAAATCTAACCAGAGACTTTCAAATCTGAAACTTTGCAAATCTGAAACTTTGACAAGGCCTGAAAAAAGATCAATGTTTCTGCTTTTAGATGGCTGTCAGAGTGAATTTTTGAAAACAAATTACAGCAAATTATATATATATAAAAATCTAGTCCTTTCTCCTGCAGTTTTAAGATTGAAGAAAGAAAATATACTGTTCTCTCCCCCTTTTTCAGTGATACATAATAACATTACTTGTGATCGTGCTTTGTTAAATACTCAAAGAAATATTTCTTGCGAATTGAGCTGGTTGCAAGAGCAGCGCAGGGCTCTGTGCACCTGCCCCCCAAGCCCTGTGCGCAGAGGAAAAAGCTCCTTCACTCTGGTTCCAGGCTGTGATGAAATCTGCTGCACATCAAACGTAGTCCATGGTGCTTTGTTTGTTGTTGCATGTCATGCATTTCAGAATGGAATCATCTGCTAAACTGACACCTGTGCGTGGTCCATTACATCCTTAGGACTAACTTGGTTGGCTGCAGTACAAGTCACTTGAGAGGGTCGGTGATCTGGGGGCTGCTCAAGCCTTGTTTTGACTTCATTGTCTTCAAGGATAAGAGCAATGCAATGACAGTAACTCCAACTTTAGGATTTGGTAGAAGGTAAAGTGTTTTTTGATTATTTAGGGGAGGAAATTCATGATTATAGCATCAATCTTTCTTTATACATTCAATATCTAATTATTGCAGAGCATTACATGTTACTGTCAGAGCTTTCCAGTCTGTGTTGGTCACCATGTGCAAAATGTGTAGGTTAAAAGAAGTTGAAAAATAGTTTGAAGAAAGCTGCAGAAAATCATAGAAGGTAGTGCTGGGCTAGCCTTGCCTTTGAAGATGATATTCAGAATAATTTGAAAGCTTTGTTTTAGCATGAGCTAAAATCAGCATGGCTAGCATTGGACTGCTTGTTTCTGTTTGCCTTACTGCTTGATTTCAACTCCTATATTGGCAAGGAGAAGGAGCAGGAGTGGAAGAAGATGGCAGGGGTGGACTCAGACCCTGTTTTACACAGCAGTGGTTTGAGCTCTAGCTCTTCTACCTCCTAGGCTTTTGCCAGAAGTGTTTGCTAACAGGACAGGGGGTGATGCCAACAGGCTGGGATTGGGGGGAAAGGGCCGTGATGGTAGCAGGAGAGTAGGTAAGCCAAAAGCAATTGAGTGTAGGGGAAGAGTCCAAAGATGTGGTGGAAATAAGAAAGGAAGCCAAGGCTGTGGAGATCAAGGATATACAAAGTGAGATTTTAAAATACAGAATGACGTTCATGTGTCCTGTGTCATCGAAATGATACCGTGTTTAGTGCTGGAGAAACTGGGGATGGGCAACAGTGTGCAAGGAAAACAAGTTTGGTGTGAGCACTGACCCAGTTCTAAAAATGAGGTGGGAAGATGGTGAGGAGGTTGTGCTGACGAAGGCCTGGAAGGGAAGAGCTTTTATTAACTCGATGTCCTCTGCAAAGAGCTGGTGCCCATCCGCCTGGGAGGCAGGTGCCCCATCATCAGCCTACGAGCACATGGAGCAGTGGTCTAAGCTGTGGGGTTTGCAGGTGCCTGTGGATCCCTCAGACTGCAAATTGCTCTTAGTTGGTGCCTCTGCGCTGCGCTGGTAGATGTGCTGGAAATGTGTGGATGTGTATTTATGTAGCACGATGCACATTAAATAATGCAGTTACTGGTGGTAGTCTCTTCAGATTCCAAATTTAGACAAAAACCTCTTACGTTTTAGCATTGTAACATGATGGAAACATGTTTAACTTAAACAGGTAAATTTTATTTAGATCTTTATTCAGCAGATCCTTCAAAGTAAGCCTGCAGTAATAATAATAATTATATTCTTTGACTTGGGTTATGTATTTAGTGTCCAGCAAGGCAAACATTACATGTCTCTTAGCAAACCTGGGAGAGGGGAGAGTGATCAAAGCTCCAGATTGAGTACTCGGATGATAACTCTGTATTTTTCTCGATACCTGTTGATAATACATATATATGTGCATATTTTAGTGTTATGTTCTTTTAGAGAAGGTGATTTTCAGACATAGTGTTGTTTTCCCTTTGAGATCTTGGTAAAAACTCTGTTTAATCCACCTAGCTGGTTTATATGGTGAATATATTTCCTTCCTTGTGAAACTGTTTTGGGGTGGATGTGAGAAGACCCAGCGGAGTCCTGGTTTTGGTTGATTTCCCCTAAATCTGCGGTGTGCCTGGTCGGTGTTGAGGCGGGTTCTCTTCTGCTCCATATGTTCCCAGTGTGTTGCTTGTGGCCTCCCAGAACGCTTGCCCTGGCAGCCCCTCTGGTTCGCACAACAGCGTCTCCCTCGTTGGCACCTTCGGGAGGAGTGGGCAGCCCGGCAGTGTCAGGTTCTGCTGCAGTATCTCCACACCTAGGGGTGTGTTGGCTCTATTGCATGGAGCTGGTAACAGGGCACTTCCATGCTCTTGGATGTCCTGCTGCAACCCTTAGGAGGCTTAAGTAATACTGCTTTGTCATGGGAAAAACATCAAGATGATGTTTGCTGTCTGAACTCAAAGCTGCCAGGAAAAGGGTGGCATGTTTGGATGCTTTAAAATTGTCAAAATCCAGCTCTTTCCTAGTAAGTCATTCAGGAAAAGACTCTAATTGGAAACAGCTCCTGAAAACCATTCCTACTTTGCGGTGCGAGCGCGAGCCCTCTGAGAGCCCTTGGGCTCAACGGGCTCTCGGAGAGTTTCCGCGGGCGAGGCGGGCTGCCCCCGCCGCTCTCCCCTTTGTGGCGGGCATCTCGCTTGGGCAGCGCTGAGCTGGAATCTCTTGCCTTTCGTGTCCTTCCGTGTCCGGCGGCTGCGAGGAGGGCAGGTACCGCGCTCCGCTCCCCGGCAGCCTGTTATTCGCTCCCTGCTCCGCTCCGCCAGAGCCGCGTTCCGCCTGGGAGCGGGAGCGTCCTTGGCCAGAGCGCGGGAGCCGGCGCCGCTGCCGGCGGGCGAGAGCAGCGGGGCCGCGCGCCGGAGCCCTCTTCCCGAAGGGATTCCTCCTCGGCCTCTGCAGCTTCAGTGCTCAGATTCAAGCTGCTGGGTGCCCTCCTGATCGGCGGCGGGCACCCGGCTGCTCGACAACTTCCCTCACTGCCCGCGCCGGCAGAGCCGGGCGGCGCTGCCTGGGGAAGCCTCTGCAGGCTTCTCTTTCCGTTCGGCATTTGTTTCTTGGGGGTGTTTTGCGGGAGAAACTTATGCTGTGTCAACCTGCTTTGCCTTTGAATCGTGTGAAGCCTGTAGCTCTCCAGAGCAGTCCTGGAAGAGAGCATGCTCAGAGAGCTGGCAAATCATTGCCCAGTGACCGGGAGGAAATGATAGTTGCTCTTCATTTATAATGCAAATTCTGAGGTGTCTTCAGAAGTGTGGCAAACTTAAAATGATGGCTGTGGTGAGAACGTCTCTGCAGAAAGTTGTGGTGTTGTTGCATCGCTTGCAGAGGATGGCAGTTTCCTCCCCGCGCTACCAGAAGCTTTGTAAGGTAAGACGATGCGAATCCTGGGGAGCACCTATAGCTGACTCCCGTCTCTCTCACAGATGGAAAGAAGGCAGAGAGTAGGATGGGTGTCAAAAGTGTCCAAGGTGTATAGTGTGCGTGTTGTAAAGCTGAAATGTTCTCCTCTGTGTGTTTCATTAAGGAATGCCATTTGTTTTTAAAAATGATCCTTTTAAAATGTGCTGCTGTGTAATTGATGGGATGGCACTCCGGCTACCCTTTAAGCATGTCTGGAAAGAAACTGTAAACATTCCATTATCTTTTATAAAATATTGCATCATTTTCTGAAAGGGGTTGGCTAATTCCTGATAAATGTGTTACTTTAACTCCTGGCTAGCTGTTGTGCAGAATAACTGTGTTTTTTCTCCCAGACTCAGTGTTTTTTCTTTTAAATTAATGAAACTTTTTACCAGGAATGTGAGTTCAGCAGACTAAGTAGCCCAGCCATATTATTTTGACTTTGCCTGCATATGTCTATAAGTTCTCCCACAAATCAAAATGAGAAGTAGTTGCATGAAAAACATGTTGACGTGGTTGACTACTCATTAATATTTCTGTTTTTGTCATTTTTGGAGTTGTTTCTGATCCTGCCAGGACTGTATTACTATTTTGTATTTTGTGCAGGTGTAATAGTTAAGTTCTTAAGTACTATAGTGATCTAAGCTACCTAGTAGAAGTCCTCTTTATTTTATTTTTTTTAATAAAACTGGTTCATTGCTTTCCAGATATAAAATGAGCTAAGACTGTCACTTGTGTCGGTGCCTGTGTGGAATGGTCATGCTGGGATGTATTATTTAACTTTAATATATGAATCCGAATTTATAGCTTTGGGAAATAAAAAATTCTTGCTGTTTCCGTTACTTTAGAACTACCTTTGGGTTTGTTTTTTTCTTTCCTTTTTATGGCTCTTTACCTGAGTTTGTGAACAAGGAATGTAAACCAAAGTGCATGACCATAATCAGGAATCCATTCTTTCTTCCAATAAAAAAGCCTGAAGCCTCTTTAATTGATCATATTTGCATCGGTCTAAAATACCTTTTCTGTAAGGACCAATATGAAAATAAAACAAGGTAAAAGACTGCCTGTCTTTGTGGTAGGGTTTGAAAGTACGAAGAGGTTACCTACCATAGACTATACAGGATTTATAACTTCCTCTGTGCACTTCACTGTTAGGGTGTGTTGGGAACAGCCATTGCTTTCAGAAGACCTTTTCCCATGTGCTGCTGTTTACAGAGCTACAATAAGAGGTGTATCTTCATTATGAAAAATACCTGTGAGAAGCTCCTTTGTGGCGTGCAAGGCTGCCTCGGTGGCTCCCGTCTCGCTCAATTCAGTCAATAAACAACCCTGTTTACTTCTGTGAATGAGGCAATCTTTTTTATTAAAGACATGCTCAGTTTTATTTTCTTTTTCAAAAGTGCTAGTTATATATCAGTGCATTAAAGCCCCTTAGTTGCCCTTTTTTGTGTATAAACTCATTTGTAACAGTGCTTGTCAAGCAGGAACTATTCAGTGAATCTTCAGTGACTCTAATTATCAACTAATTAGTGAAAACCTACTAAGTGGTTGCCTATTTCGCTGAGTTCAAATCTACCCAAACTATAGTAAAAATCTTCTCGAAAGCTGCTGCTTGGACATATTTTCTGCCTAAGAATCCATGCAGTGCTGGCCTTGAGAACCTTTGTGGAGCTTGCAGCTGTACCAGTTTGTCTCTTAATGCCTTGGGACGCCCCGCTGCCTGGTGCTTGCAGAGGTAGCCCGCTGCTCTGCTTGGCTGGAGACAGAAGTGCTGGTCGGCCTGTGGAGTCCAGTCACTCACCGAGGGCAAAAAAGGAGCCATACGATCCCAGCCGCTTCCAGCAGGTGTCAATGTAAGGCAGTGATATATGGGAGTCTGCTGATGCTAATGCTTGGAGGAGAAAACGGCATGAAAATTGCAAATTAAGAGCAACTCCAAAAGAAATCCTTACTTGCACTCTGATTCAGTACTCTGAATACTCTTGAATTTGGGGTTTCACAAGCTTTTGCCTGTGAGCCCTGGTTGCACGCAGATTTAGGGCAGCTCTGTGTCAGGGAAGTTATTTAAGTTATTTATTCTCTGTTTGGGATCCGAATTGTCACATTGGGTACAGAGCTGTTGCTTCATGAGCTACCATCTAAATGTTTCATGTGAAGTGTCTTCTGAAGCATAACGCTGCCAATGAAATAAACATGAAAAAAAGCACCAATGAAATATTCACTAACAAATTCATGAAGCTGGAGTGTTTGCCTGTTTAAGTGCGCAATTTATAAAAGAATAAAATAGGCTTTACTATAAACTGTAGTGGGAGAAAGTCATAATTGTGCCTTTTATTAGCTGCTTGATGTAACAGTAGCTCAAGATTCAAAGTTGTGAGTTTGTTAAAAGCAGACAGAGAAATAAACGTGTTGTTGAAATATGTGTACCGCATTGCTGCAAAATATAAAGTCCAAAATTTAAGAGTCTTCTTTTTTATTTACTTGCTTTTTATTTTATTATTTCACCCATCTCTTCATAGCAGATAAATTTTTGACAGATGCACCTTCTTCTTACTGGTTGTGCCATTTGATTGATTCTTTTGCACTGAAATCCATGGCACATCAGGACAAAATCTGTGCATTTAGCAGTCTGTTATCAGGACAGCGCGTCCATTGTTTGCTTTATCGTCAACAACTTTGTCTCTTAGTATTCCATGATTCTCAAAAGAAAAAAAGAAACTACAAAAATAATGTGTACCTGTTTTAGTAATGTGTGATTGTCCTTTAAGGGTTATTTTTTGTTGGCTGTATCCAGAGAGCTTGGACAAGAATGAATTTAGATGTTACTGGGAACAAACTAATTCATGGGAAGAATCAAATTGACAGATCTCTTGTGAGAGCGCGGAACTGGAATATTACTTAGGAAAGTGAAGTAGAGATTTGAGAGACTTCCTTGAATTTCCCTGATATAAGCAAAAGAATAGGACGTCTCTCAGTCAGATAGATAAATGAGAAAATGGAAATATGTATCCTGTTGATGGAGCTTGACCGTATTTTTGAAATAAACTGCTAGCATGCAGAGTGAACGGTTGGAGGGCAGAATGAGAAAAATAGCTAGTAGTGAGAAGAATGTTTTCTCATTTCCTTTTTGATGACTTCTTCAGAGGAATGCTCTCTTTGGGGGGTGGGATAAGGAAGAACTTAAACCAAACTTCTTCAAGTAAAACATCTGAAATATCCAACCTTTAGTATGACATTGTTCTTCACTTTTGACGTGACTCCAAGTGACACCTGGTGACTTAGGTGAGTTATTGACTTCCTGAGCTGTGAAGAGAATTGATGTGTCAGAAAGTAGTATTTTTTTTTCTTTTTTCTCCTTTTTTTTTTTTTTTATGAAACCATGGTTTAAAATGCAATTTTCTTGTTATTTTGCTGTTTTATTTCTGTTGCTAGTGTTAACTTCCTGTGGCTTTGGAAATTTAAAAGCACAGTGAATGCTAAAGTCTGCCAAACCCCTCTTTTACTGTGGTGATGGTGGTTGCCCTCTGAATAACATTAAAATAAAGCTGTATTTTCAAAGTAGGAGCAAAAGAGTTTGGAGGGGGTGTTTTTTGTTTGTTTTGGGGTTTTTTTCCATCAAATTTTGAAAAATGTGAAGGTTATTGGGAGGAAAGTGTGGAGAACTATGTTAAAACATGAGTAGAATAGGCACTATTGCTGACTGATAGGGGCAACTACGGAGGGAATGGAAGGCTGAAGGAGACTTTTTTATTGGCTTTTAAAAAGTGAAGGAGGTGAATGCTGGAAATTACTATCCAGTAAGCCTAACATTTTATTAAAATACTAGAGGGAATATTGAAAGTAAAATATGGCTTTTTGTCTGCAACAGGAAAAAGTAAGCAGTAATAAAATGTATTTCGAAAAGCAGATGAACAAAAAAACTTTCTTTCTGATAGCTACAAAATAGAAAATATTGGAATTAGTTTGGAGATTTTGTGTATGTGTATATATATATATATGCACAATATATGTGTGTATATATATTATGTATATTACCATTTTAGTGCTCCTGAGAACTGCTTTGAAGCTAGTTCTTTAGAGGTTGAAAACTGAGTAGAAGTTGTAAATAGCACGGTGTGCTAATAGTAAAGTAAGGATATTTGGTTACAATTGCTTGTGTCTTATTTGATCTCTGGTTACATAAAATTTGATGATAAAGGAAGTAAAAGCATAGTGGTGCTGAAGTGGAATAGTTTCAAGCATTATTGGATCAAAAGCTTGAAAATTAGAAATATGGACAATTCATGCAGTTTGCATTGGAAATGTAGCTCATACAGAAAAATAATCTAGTGGAATTTATTTTCCATTGATACCAAGTGGCAGGCGACTATTCAGTCAATCAATGAAGGACAGTTTTAGGGGCCATTTGGGACTTTGGTGCCTAGGTAGGGTGTCAGCTGCCAAATGTTAGTATGTTGGATGTAAATGTTAGTATGTTGATTCTCGTTGGAATACCTTGGAAGAGGAGAATTTTAGTAATTTATGTTTTCATAAACTAGAGAAAGATTTGGGATGTTGAGAACAGTCAGGGATAAGAGAAATGAGAGCGAGTTGCTGTCAAAGATGCAGTCTGGTCATGACTGGAGGTGGCGATGGAGTGTCTTCAGTTAGGAATGTAAGAAACAACTGAGAGGAACAGGTAGGATTTGAGAATTGAGTAGAAAAACATTGGGAAGCCCTCTAAGTTTGGAGATTTAGGAAGTTAGGGTATGTTTTCCCAAGAAACCATGTGTCCTCAGCCCATGAGGTAAATTAATTAGGAAACCTCCATGACAACCATTTTCGGGCATAGAAGTACAAGGTGACTGCACAACCAGCATGGTTTTAACAAACATGAGTTGTAGCCATGCTTGACTGCTGGCAAAACGGGTGTTTCTTTGGGTGATGGGAGAGCAGCTAGAGATCCATGGTCTTGACTTTAGCAAGGTATTTGACACTATCTCTGATGGCTGAATCAGGGAAGCATAGACGGGGATGATGAACTATGAGATGGGTAGAAAACTCCCAAAGCCACCGGTGTTTCTCCAGGGTTGATACTGAACAGTGTCATCTGTGATCAGTGGGATGAAGTGCCATCAAGTTTTTAAAACAAAAACTGTAAACACCTTGCACCTTTGTGGACCAACTTTGTTCCATAAAGTTTTCATACAGGCTGAAAATGGACTGGCAGGTGATCAGATCTGCAGAAAAGGACCAGACGGATCTGCTGGACAGGAGTCTGAATGCCCTTGCAGTGATGCTGATTAACCACATACTGTGTTGCGTGAAGAAGATCAGAGGCAGCAGAAGGAGGGGGAAGTGCCCGTTCCCCTCTCCTTGGCACTCGTGAGCTCTTGTCTGGAATGCTGTAGTTGGTTTCGGGAGCCCAGCTCAGGAGAGAGGTTGAGCACCTGATGCGATCGTAGTGCAGAAGCACCAGTGTTGGGGCTGGAAGTGGGGTAAGGGAGCTGGCTTTGTTTCCATTTGTGAAGAGAAGGCTCATGAGTTTTTGATTGTTGTGATTAGAGAAGATGGAGCCAGACATTATCCAGAGGTCCACTGTGGAAGGGCAAGAGGCAGTGGAAACAAGTGACAGCAGGAGAACCGGACATGAGGAAACCGATTGTGTACAGTGAGAGGAGTCTCAAGCTTTCTGTCAAAAGCAACTTTACATGTTTATCCATACGTGAGAAATGTGTGTGTGCTCTGTGTCTTGATCTAAATCTGGGCCTGCTGTCGATTTGCTGCACAGCCACAGCAAGTATTCATTGGAGAATCCTTTTGCTGTAGTGTAGCGGTAGCAGGAGCAATGTGGTACAGTCAAGCACTGAGAGTCTCTCCGAATTTTGTGGTTATGGTGAGAAGGCATTTTAATGTACTGTTCAAAAGCAAATCCTGCGATCTCTCTCCAAATTACTTACTCTTGCGTTTTCATACATTGTTCCCAAAACCCACAAAGATGGGTATGTGCCCACAACCCCGTGCTGAAAGAGATCATATAGGTCTTGAGAGATGTAGCTAAACTTAAAGGAACTTTTTTCCTTGTATGTAATTGTGATCAGTGCTAAATGAAAGTGGATAATAAACGTTGATTTTATGTGAATTCGTTTTTACAGTAGACTATTCTCTGTTTACATATCAGGCTTCTATAGATACAAATTATTTTGCTAGGGAGAGAGAACAAGGAGATACAAAATGGGAGAGGATATAAAGCCTTGTAAATTCAGGGTTTTTTTTTAACTACTGCACCAATCATTCCTGTTTGCAAGCAGAGTGCACCTTAAGAGGAGAGCAGATTGATTCTAGCATATATATATATTTTTAATAGTGTTTCAGTAGTATTTTAGAAGGGAGGAAATGATGAGAGAGGTGAGTGAAATATTTCAGTACACCTTTTCAGAATCCTGTTTGGTTTCAAGGCAAGTCTGTTTTGAGCTGAAAATATTTTGCTGTTGCAGCAAGAATTAAAGTAGGTATAAAAGACGGGGTGGTTTTATTAAGGCATGGATGTAGGATTAATGGGAAAATTGACTTTCATGAACTTCATGTGTTTACAGGAACCAGATCAATATTTGATATATGAGACTATCTTGCAGTAGTATTTTACCACAATGCTTTATGATTGCTACCGTTTTTCAGGGAGTAGTTCTTTTCCCCCTCGCTTTCCCATAAGGCTTAATTACGGAGCCTGAAGTCCTGAAGCCAGAGATGCGGAGTCATTGCCGTGCTTCACCCCTTCCTTTCTCGAGCTGGATGTCCTTCCTGTCCTCCACCTCATGCAGATCGCTAGAGCTTGTTTTTGAGGAAACGATGCCCGAAGCTGCTCTGCAGCCAGTCCTCAGAGCCGCAGGGGAATCCTGCGGTCCCTGTTGTCTCCTCTCTGATTTACACGAGCTGTTAGGAGGCTCCCGCGTTCTCCTGCTCCTCTGGAAGCTGGTGCTGCGCGCTCGGATCGCAGCCTGCGCAGCTCTAGGGCTGCCCCGTTGTGGTTCGTGGTGGGCGTTCTGGATGTAGCTTGCTGCAAAGCGTTTAACTTCACCGCTGAGGTGAGCGGAGCCACGCGACCGTCGCGAGGTGATGGAGCGTGGGCGGAGGATGCCGGCGCCTCTCCTGATAACTGATGTGCTGATGCTGTGCTGCAGAAAGTGCTTCTTCCTAGGGGAACTGTTCTTGCCAGTGTTTTCTGGTGTGTGCTAAACACTGTTGATGCTGTAAGTGAAGGGACAAGTGCAAGTGCTACACGGACTCTTCTGTGTCCGTGTCCCGGGTCCCTGATGGGAGGAGATTGTTTCGGGGCAGAGGCGGACACTCAGCTTTCAGTGCTTGTTCAGATCTTGGCATTTCTGCTGAGACTGCTGACCAATTAGTGCTAATTGTGCTGGGGTTTGTGACTTGGTCCTGGAACAGTCATCTGAGGTCACTGCTTTCCATCATATCTGCTGTCTTTGGACTCAGTTTGAACTATTTTTTTTTGTCTTCTAGAGAAGAATGCATTATTAACCCTGAGCTTATCAGTCTCCCTTCATATTTAATTTTGAATGTTCCATTTCAAACACTGTAACCCTCTTGGTTAATATTCCCTTTTATTGTTGGCTACAAAGAGAAGTATTTATTTGCTACAGGCTCCAACACTGCAACTGCTTGAAACAGGTTTCTTCGTCCTCTTTCTGTCTCTTACCAAAAGCACAGTTTAAGTCTTTAGAGTTAAAAAGTTACCCCTTTGTCCTTTATTGTTCAAGTTCCTCTCATATTCTTAGGATAGAGGCATAATAAAAACAGTGGGTTACATGAAGCATTTTCCACCTTTCCCCTCCATGAACACAAATTAGGAATTATAGTTTGAAGAGGGGAAAATGGGACACAGAAGGAAGAAAGAAAAGTCCCTCTGAACAGAATTTTGCTTTGTTGCTGGGAGTTTCCATCAGTTGTTCTCACAGCAACTCCTCGGATATTTTCACGGTTAGAGCTGCCTGTTTGCAGGGCAATATCTTTCACTTTGATCATCTCAGTACTAGACTATATTATTAGCTCTGAAATTACCTCCCATAGGCCATGTTTCTGTCCTTAAGAAGTATACAGTCTGAAACAATTCAGTTGTTTATCTAGAAACAAATTGTTAGATTCAATAACTGGATGGTGAAGGTCTGGCATCCCTTACAATGGAAGGGTGGGATTTTGGTTTTGTTTCTTAGTTTGCTTAAGGGCACTTGTAAGTATGCATGGAAGATGCATATTTTTGTTTGACAACTTGGATGTGAGCTTGACCTTCCACCATCTCTGTGCCTGCCCAGGTGGGAGTGACAGGACCATCAGCTGGACTTGCTTACGATCCTTAGGTTTGCAAACAATCGGATCCTGAGTTATGGTCAAGGTGGTGGTGGTGATGATGGCTATTACCATTTTAATATTTGTTCTGAAACCCCTTTCTTTTCTGTATGATGGAGTTCTGTACTACTGCTAGCAGATTTCAGATCTCTGCTCTTATGGGATGTGCAGGGCACAACAGTAAACTTACTACTGGGGACGAGATGAGTGCCTCCTCTCCTGGAGGAGTGCAGGATCCACATCTTACAGAGGGTAATTTACCCTCAGCCAGGTAATTTTTTTTTAAATGTGTTTATGGTGGCAGTTATGTGAGTAAAACTTAACCAGGAGCATAAAAATTTGGAGATTTTTTGAGTTACCATGCTAACTGTTGCCTACTGTTAAATGACAAGCAAAGAAAAAAATGGATTTTTGTGCTTGTATAGAAAGTTTTGGAAATCAAGATCAGGTTTTCCGGCCCAGCAAATTTCAACTGTGGAAAGAAAAAAGAAAAGAAAAAAATATAACAATAACAAGAAAACTTTCAAATTACCAATATACATATGTGAACTATTAATATATTTGAGTGGAAAGGTCTAAAATGAACATTAGTTCTTTTATGCTTCTTTTGTACTGTTCATTTTTCTAAATATCCTTATAAATAATAAGCACCATATAACACTTATTTTCAACTATGGATTAGAAAAGATGTGATAAAGCATCAGGAAGGGTTGATTAAAATTTAGGCTTTATGTTGATATTGCTGGTAATAGCTCTAATAGATGAATAGAGCTATGGTCTACATGTATAAAAGCTGAACTTGTCAGTGGCTATTGGGTTGATCTTGTGGTCCAAAGGATAATTTTCATTTGGGAACATGAGAAGTTGTTGCTCGGCTGCCCCTTTCCGATCTGCTCAGTGGTGGTGATTAGCAGCACTTTTCAGAGGCATATTTTTCTCCTGTGGCTGAAGAGTAACTACCTTTCTCATCTACTTGTCCACAGCAAACCTCTCTCTTTAGCTTAAGAGATTAGTCAATTCACACTAAAAGAGGTGTGAAAGAACTGTTAAGTGGAAATTTTGTGCGAGAGGTAAACAGTAGGAAAAGAGGATGAATTTGGGATTGATACCTCAAAAGACATGAATTTAGGAGTAAGCCAGAGTTATGTTTCAATTTAAGATGCCTGCATGGGGTGAAGTGTGTTCATTTTTAATATTCAATGCCCTTAATCATAATTTGAAGAAACAGAAGGTGGTATTGAGCAAATGCACAATTTTAATACTGTTGAGGTCTCGTATGTTGTTAAGAAGGGGTATGTTCCTTGAGCAGTCGAGGTGGTTGTGTTGCACCTTGGTATTGTTCTGAAGAACAAGAGGAGAATTACGAGGTAAGCAGAAAACTTGAAACAGTGACATTTGTGATAAGTATAATGGAATATACATATAATTATATTCAAGCTTTTCAAATCAAGCATCAGTGAAGACTGTAATGTGAAGAATCTGCTTTTTCGTGTATGAAATCAGGAGAAATGAAACTTAATTTGTAGTTTTGCAATGATGCTGTCTGAATGACAGTTGTAGAACAGGATGCACTTGTAAGTGGAAAATGGGGAAGGTATAGGAATGCTTTAAAATAGATGTTTTTCAGGCTTAAGTCCAATTGCACAGGAGATGTGGAAGGGAAATGTGATTTAGATCATCTTAGAAAGCCCAGGGCATAAAGCTAAGTATGATCATTTGTCTTGTTTAGCATTGTTTAATTTGATTATAAAATATGTTTATATTTTATGACATTTGGTACTGTCCCAGCATCTTTGTTAGAGGCAAGTCTTTGGCAACAATATTTGTATAATCATGTAAGTATTTGTATAACATGTGAGGAAAAGGAAAAATAGCTTTGGAAGGAAAACAGCTGGCTTGCAGCTAGAGCAATGGAATGAGGGTTGCCTCGCCTAATGGTGATTTCTTGGGATGGGTTTTGTCATTAGAAAAAACAACCCTGGGAAAATGAGCATTGGCTGCCAGTCAACGTTGTGCTTGGAATCGTGGGACTTCAGTCCCTGATGGGACCCATAAGGCTCTTGTAGACACCATGACTGGTGTGAATTGAAAGGCCAAAGATGGAAGGTGTGTAAAACAGTATCAAAAAGTGCCAAAGGGCTGGGGTGGTCAGTCACTGTAGTACTGTCCTTTTTGTCCTTGTGAGGCAGTGTTTTAGTAGATGTTCAAAGGCTGAAGAACAACAGATTTATTTTTTTTTCCTCCTCCCCTCCCTCTGTATGAAACTCTGCAGAGAGTAGACTGGCTTTCTCCTCCAGAAACACTAGTGTTGCAGCTTATGAGGACTGAGAGACCAGGCAGTGAGGAGCATTTGAACCCCAGAATTTCACAGTGGGAAGAGCTGATTTCTGGCCATGCATAACCTGGCATTAATGTTGGTGTCCATTTGTTGGGCTGTCCCTGCCCCCTGCTCAGCCTTGGACATCTCTTCCCTGCAAAATGGATTTATTTCTGATATAGCCCATGTCAGACTTCTTAATCCATCTGGGACTGTCTGAAGTGGCGAGGCCTGTATGGATATGTACAAAGTATTAAGTATAATTAAAAATGCTACACTTTTTTTTCTTCCCCATTGCCCTGTATGATAAATTTGCACGTATGTAAAGGGCACCTTTGGTTGTGTGTGTGTTAGGCTTGAAATGTTCATACCTGTCATAATGGAAAATGAAATATTCTTCCTTTCCCTTTCCTCCTCTACTCTCTTCTCCTCCTATCATGTTTGCAACTGGCTGCCTGGCAAGCCTTGCAAGTTCCCGGTCTGCCTTTGTATTTTGGACCCTGTGGTTGCGGTGCTATTGGTTTTAATAACTATATTTGTTATCAGAGAAGATGAGAAAAGTTCCAATTCAAAATTCTGGGGCTGCACTGAAAATTGTTCCAAGAGTGGAAGAATTTTTGCTACTTCCCTTCAAGTCAAAATATTAAATGTATTCAAGGGCAAGGAATCTTTAACCAGCTGTTTCCAGCAGACAGATGGTTGGAGGTGTCCCCAGACTGGTGCTCCCTGCCTTGAGACACAGGCAGAAGGTCTGGGCTGAGTCTTCCCAGTGCTCACCTGGCTTCTGGTGTGCTTGCCTCAACCGAGGCCTACTGTCTGCTTCAGACTCTTGGGTCTCTAGCTGGGTAAAAGCCTCATGGATTCAGCTAAAACAAAGCGCACACTTGTAAATATGCAAAAGATACTGGTGATGGCAGTAACTAAATAGTCACACAGTCTCTTTGTTTTTTTTAAAAAATATCACCACAAGTAAATTATTTTTAGGACTAGAGAGTATATAAAGTATTAAATTGAACCAGACCCATGTGATCATGATGACAGTATAGAGGGCACATTTTCTTCCTTATGCAGTATTACCTGTCCTGGTACATGTGAATGAGATCAAGTAAAATGGATTGGATTTAAAAAGGAGGGCATGGGCTGTGGAGGTGTATGCTGTGACTGTACCCAAATGGGCCTTCAAAGTTGCCAGCGGAACTTAACAAGGCACCTTTCATAGGAACAGCTGTTCCTGAGCAGAAGCAGTAGTCTGCTAGATTTGCTTCCTGTGTTCAGGAGGAAAAAGAAAAAAGTGTAAGAAGCTGTGAGATTGTGATTCTAGGTCAGCATTTCTTTTGACTTTTTATAAAGTGTGTCAAATATTTATTTTTGTTTAAGTGGAGGCCCCAAATTACTAGCTTGCATATAGAAAAATGAATCTGCTGTGCATCTATATAAGGGTTGTATGATATTATATATAGCATCAGAGATGTACAGATTTCAGTTTGAAGCAAGTGACTGACTCTGGAAGCTGTTCCTGGTGAATTTAGGGAATTTATAGTTGTGTTGCTCATGAGTTTATTTTTGTACGGGGACCAAGCAGAGGTTTGAGATGATGCATCTTCCTGGTTCCTGTGCATAAATAATTAACTTGTGTGGTAAGAAAGAGTGCTGATAAAATACGACACAGGAAGAGACTGCAAGAAGAGACTGCATCTAGAATCTTAGCCCCATATTGAGGTCCTCTGTAGCTATGGCATTTCTGTTGGATGTTGGTCCAGTGTGTCCTTAATGCACTTACTGGTTTTGACAAGTTTTACAGATGGTTTTAAGACAATTTAATACATTTTTTCCCTGTCTTTACTGTTAAGAAAAACCTTTTTTATTGTTAGTGTTTATCTCTGATGTCAGAGTGAAATTTTCCCCTTTCTAACTGAGAGCAATTTGTTGTAGGATTATTCATCAGTCTCCCACATATCAATATTTACTGTAGCAGACTGTATTCCCTGTCCCATGGTAGTCAACATTTATATGTTTGAAGACAGTTGACATTTATGCCCTCTTCAAGCTTTGTTACAAGTCCACTTTATGGGTAAATAATCCTGTCCTCTGCTCGTGCCTGGATTATCTGCAGTTAGAGTTAAACGCGTCATGAGTGTTAGTGCCCAGACCTGGATGCTGCATGCCTGCTCAGGCCCTTTTAGGGCTTCCGTGAATAATTGTTTCATTCTGCTAATACTGCTTTTTTTTTTTTTGTACATTTGCATTTACCATTTTTGGCCCAAGTTGAATGTGGCGCCCAGATCTTTTACTGTTACGTGTGATTCTTGTGACTGCCACTTCTCACACTTGCTGGGTTTGTTATTGTCATTTAGAGTGCTTTACTGTTGTCTTAGAGGAGTATCCAATATGTTTGTCCTGCAACAGTTTTAAGAATTGGCAAGATTTATTTTAATTCTTACCTTTATACAGCAACTTTGCACTTTATGCAACTTGATGTCTGTTTTAAAACTTGGTAAGTTGGCTCTTCTATAATCCCATTGCTGAGATAACAATGGTAAGAATTGATAGAAAATAATCACAAATATTGGGCTGCAGGCAAGTCCCTGCTTCTTTATATGAACCTTTACTTTTTAAGCAGAGGTTTTAAACGAGGTGTTCTTCATTGGGAACTGCCTTGTAGTGCTTTTGACAACTCAGTGGAGTAGAGAAAAATTACGTTTGCTACCATTCCTCTATTCCCACAGCTTGTTACCCTGTCACCAAAAGAAATTAAGTTAATCTGAAGTGATTGACTCTTGACAAATCATCTTGGCTGTTGCTGATTTTCTTGTTATGTTTGGGGTGCTTTGTGATATGCTAGCTATGTTGTTTTTATAGAAGTGTAAGAAAAGCTTTGGGGCAGTTAATTCTTCAGTCCTCTTTATTTTCCTAATTTAAAATGAGGAATTATATTTGTCTCTTTGTGGAATTGTCTTTTGATGCCCAGGGGTAACAGGGATGCTTGCAGCCTGTGCTCAAGTATTTATTCCTTGGCACATTGGGTAGGGGCCAACCAATTTGAGAAAGTCAGACTTAACAGATTACCCTTTGGTCTGTTCTTTGAGCAGCTGGAGCTAAACTTTTAGTGACTGTGTCAACAGTTGTGGGTATTTAATTTTCTGAACCACAGTAATCCCTGTTACTGAAGTCCGAAGAGAAAGAATAAAATAAAAATGGTTAAACATTTCTTCCTTCTCAGGATAACTGCTTCATAGTTTCCCTTTCCAGGCAGGTTATTTTTTTGAATGCAAAGTTATTGTTTAAAAAAAAAATAAAAAGGGGAAAAAGATAAATACAGTAGTTAGGAAATTGTTTGTTGCCTTTTTTATCTTTACAGGAAATTAAGCATTTCCATAGTGTGATGCTTGATATCAAAAATGAAATAAGAAAACATTTTTTCCATGAAAATAACAGCTGACCACTGAGTTGTTCAGAGAGTGGCACCAGCAAAAGGAATTAAAACTTTGGCAGGGCAATTTGAAAGTGACTCTAGAAATAAATGCAAACACTGCACTCACTTGCCTCAAACATAAATTATGTGTTATTATATCATATTTCAAATTTTTGAATTTTTCAGCATTTATGAAAGCTAGTAGGTGTAATTTTGGCTTTTAAAAATTAAAATATTTTCTGAGATCATTGGATTCTGAATGTGTGTTTTTTATCTAGTTATTTTCTAATGCTAACAGGGCCACTGTGCCTGGGTTTAGCATTTTTAATATATTGCTATCTTGTATGTGCACTTTGTAGTGAGTAGGTGTCAATGCTTTACAATAGCCTTTGGCGTCCGCCCCACTTTTATTTTTCTGAGATCCAAAAAACAAAAGTCGACTTCATTTTCTTGGATTTTTCTTTTTTTTTTTGGTCTTGTCATTTAGGTATATTTGGTGTTTTATTATTATTATTATTGGACTGCATAACCCCCCAGGCAGTTTCACTTGGTTTAGCTGCTGTGCAGGGCACTGTTCCCTGCTGTCCTGTGCTGGCTTTCCAAGTTCTCCTTCCTTAGCGTGAGCAGTAGAAGTAGAGTGCCAGGAAGACACTTTGGTCCCTTGCTGAAGTATTTTAGCCTCAACAAAGGCTGTGGGTCTTTGTTCCCTCCACAGAGGTGTTGTGCTGTTGGAGGCACTGGGTTCTAGGATGTGTTTTGGTTAGGAACAGACCTCCTGCTGGAGCCTGCGTCAATAATGAACTGTACACAGAAAACGAGCATAGAGAAGAAAACAATTGTAACAAAAACTCTGGTCTGAACACCTCAAGCATGGAAAATAGAAGTGGAGGGAATTAAAAAGGATTATGAAATGGTTTTCTTTATTTTTCCTCTAAGGAGTGTGCTTGGTTTTGCTAGTGGGAAGCACATAGTTAAGCGGATAATAAATGTTGACTGCACTGTATTATCTGTTAGGTGTGTTTAAAGAGATCTTAAATAAAAAGCTATATAGTATTGTCACAGCCTGGGTTATTCTGGAATGCATAATACACATTTGACATGCACAGCTATTTAAATTAGGAAGTTATGAAAAGAGAAATTTAGGCAAAAGTTACCTTTATACAGGAATCTAATAATTAAGGAGGAGGAAAAAAAGCTAAGGAGAACTGCTCTAAGGATTCCCTATGGCAGCAGCACCCTTAAAGAAGTGTGGGACTGCCCGCCTGCTCTAGCGTGTGCAAGTTCTGTCTTTGACACACAACTCATTAACTGTAGTGGGAACCTGCGGTGAAAGTAAAGGAAAACTGCAGAAAAATGTGTTCGTCAAACCAATGTCAAAAAAGCACTTGCTGTAAATAGCAATACCTATACGCTTATTTATATAAAGTGCTTTGCTGTTCTCACACCTCTTTCTTTTGGGTGTTTTCTACTTGTTATCAGACAGCATCATCAGACAGTGAGCTCCAAATTCTGTTTCCCAAGCTGGAAAGTAAAGGTTTTGGTCTATCTCAAAAGTGGGTGGCGTTTTTAATTTTGTTTTCCACAGGTGTTGGTTTTATAAAGGCACATAACACTTTGGAAAGCTTGTTCTGAGGAAACAGGCCTGGCACCAGCTCCGAGAGTGAAGCTGCTGCTGAACCTGGTGCTCTTTGCTGCCTCCTCTCCTGCCGACCGTCACCTCTCGCTTTCCACCTCCCTGGTGGTCTGTGGCCCTCCCTGCTTTCTGCGTGGGCTGTGAGCTGCCTGGGACCCTGCTGTCCTCCTCTCGGGTCTGCTCCTGCTCTCCCTCCGTTCCCCATGGTGGCTGCTTTGCCGTGGGCCGGGTTTAAGGCACTGTTGTGCTCTTGGTTTCTGCACTCTCCCTCCTTTGCACCCCCTCATGTCACCGTTTATACCGTGCCCATTTGTGCTTGCGGGGCTCTCACCAGGAGGTGATACTTGCCAGTCTGGACACAAACGCCTTTTATTTCCAATATGAGGTGAAGGATTCATTTTCTGCCTGCCTTACTAATTTGCCTTGTTAAATTTTTTGGCATCTCTTTACTGATCCAAATTTTGGATCTGTGAACTTCAGATCAAACAGCTCCGCATGTAACTAGCAATCCATTGACAAGTTTAAGAGCTATTAACTTTCTTTTTCCAAATTAAGTTCCTTAATAAAGGCACAAGCTAAATTATTTTGTTGTGCTTTTCTGTCTCAATGAAGTCTTTGTAGCTAGTAATTTGGTGCAAACTTGATGGGGAAAAATATTGCCTATGTAACAGCTTTTCCATCAGAGACCATGTGCAGAACAGGGATTAGGAAATGGTCTTTCTGCAGTGGGTGCCCTGCTAGTCCCGGTGTTGTGTGCACTGTTGAGTCACTTAAGAGCTTTTGCTTGCCTGATGCCTCAGCAAATGGGGCAGTTTAGCACTCACCAAAGGAGAGATGAGTGAGGTTGGTTCTGGGCCCTCTCTGTGGGAAGTCCAGAAAGGAAAGCTCTCCCAGCTGCAAGACAGGGACAGTTGTGTAAGAGCAAAGTGGGTTACTACATAGAAAGACTGATATTTTTTTTCCCTAAAATGCCTGCAAAATTACAGTTTAGACCATTTTAAAATGAGGGCATTAAAATGAGTATTATTTACCTATTTTTGTTGTGTGCCGGGAACCTTCCCGGAATTAAAGCTGAGTTCAAGTGGCATCAGCAAGTGCTGATCCCTCGAGCTGCTCCTGCTGCTGGAAGCGAGTGGGACTGAGGGGTAGGAGACCCAGGACTGGCAAAGGGCTCTCGTGCAAGTCCTTCCCAAGCCTCGTATTCAAATCATTTTTTCTTTCCTTTTAGTGTCGAGGCTTGTTTGTTAGCATAGTATCTCTAAAAGCATGTTAGTGCTGATGAGGGAAGAATTCCCATCCAAAATGCAGACCCCTGTAAAGGAAGTGGAGATGCTTGAACAACTTGAAGCAAATGCTCTGTGGTTTGTGTATGTGTTTGTTTAGATAAATAGCTTTTAGCAAATGTCTGCTAGCTGCTTCCTGTGAATAAAGGGAGTTTCCATCTAGAACTCTCTAAGTAAATACCGTCTTTGGAAATTAAAACTGTTGTTTTTTCCCTGTTACGAAACTTAAAACTGTAAAAGAACCCATTAGTTACTTGAATCTCAAGATTTATTCATTGGTGAAGGGAAGAAATGTCCTTTGTGTCAGTATGGGTTTAAGAATTACAAGCTTGTAGTTCATGAAGCGCTTGTTGGGGAATCTGCCAGCTTCAGATAGAAACTTCCTTGCTTCTTTTCTATGATTTTTAGCACTATCTGAACAGTAAGATTTGGTCTCTTTGCTCATTGCCTAGGGTGAATGGTATATAAGTTTTAAATGTCAGTTATAAGTTTGAAACATCCTCTTAGAGCTGCACCATGGAGCGTGTTTTTAGCCTGGCGTTGGTCTTCAGGAGGTGTTTGTGGTTTGCAGTGGCACGAGTGAAACAGCAGTTCATCTGATTTAACGTCCGTGGCTCTGTGGGAAGGAATGGCCAGCCTTAGTGATTACCCCCGCGATGGAGTGGAAGCTTGTAATCTTCTGTCTAAAAAGCAATTTGCTGTCAAATAAGCAATGTGGTTGTTGGTCTCTCTTTGCATAGTGTAATTGGAATTTGGAAACGACGTGCAAAATTACAGGCTGTCTCGTAGAAGACAGTTAAGCTCAGAGGGTGAATTAAAGTTGATGCAGGAGCTACACCTAAACAACATAGTACATATTGTGATGGTGCTTAAAAGGTACAAGAAACTTTTGGTCACTAGTAGCATCAGATTTGATACCCCAGGCAGTGTCGGGCACTTTGGGTGGCAGAGTGGATAATATCAATTTACATGTCCTGATTTTGTCCAAGGAAATAAGACTAGTTTAGGGTCTTTTGATGGTTATACTTTGTCTATTACATGCCAATTTTGATTTAAAAAAAATAAAATTATTCTAACGACTAATGAGTTGGTTCTTAGAGCCCCCGCAGAGCATTAGTTGCATCTGTGTTTTTGAAAACCTGCTAGTAACCCTGATACTATCAAATTGTTGTTTGCTTTCATTGCAACAATATGAGATCTTTAAAAAGAAAGTGTTACCATTTTTCTTTCCCTGGTTTTGTACTAGCCAATTGTAAAATTGCATCCATTGCCTCTGGGTTTGGATGTGATCTGTAGGAACTGCTAAAATACTTTCTCTAAAAAATTTTGCAGATAATGAGCTCTTAGCATTCATGTGCCATCTTCTGCATCTCTTGATAATATATTAGAAAAAAATATTCCTTAATTGCTGCTGCTTCTCCTAGCGAGAAGGCACTCAAGTCACTGACTTGTACTGACTGCAAGTTTTCTTGCCATTATTTTTGTCTTGGTTCTTTATTTTCCTGGACCTTCCTGCAGCTGTTTCCTCAGCTTTCTTTATAAGAGGAGACTGGTACACGAATCCGGTTCGTCCTTTGCACCATCGCACTGACCTGGGCGCTGGGGTCATCGCACTCACCCTCTTTCTGCGATCGTGGCTGAATTTCTTGTCACGTGGTTACAGATCATATAGCAAATCGATTATAGCTTCCAGTGTTTTGTCTTGAGAACAGTTGTGAACTGTAGTGTTTAGAGTGGCCACAGCAATTTCAAGTGCCACAGACCTGCCGTGGGATGTTCTTCAAAGAGTCGTGATCTCTAGAGAGACCAAGAAATTGTGATATTTGGCAAGAAAATATGACTGGATGTAGCATTTACAGGTTCAGGTTGTGCCATTGTTAATGTTGTGCCATTCAGACACGAGCAAGCCGTGGATACACGTGGATGTATTACTGCTACCTAGCTGTACCTGGAGATACCTCTGCGTTTTGGCTTACACCTGTGTGGCTCTGTGGAAAGGGACCAAGAGTGAAATATCGCTGGAGGTGTAATGCTTCATCTGTTGGACAGGCTAGTATGTCCTGAAGACTGCGTTTTCCTAAATGTTGGCTCTTTATGAAAAGCAGTGAGCTATAGAAATTAATCTGTGGGGATAAGGAGAAAAAAACAATCCAGAAGTACAGCAGGCATCTGATGTTCAGTCTTTTGCCAAATAAACAGATTATGATGTTCAGAATGAATTAAACTACTTTAATCCAGTTGCAATTTTCTCTTGGCAGTAGATTAATGGTTTTAATTATCACTATGTGGCATTTTGCAGAGATAGAAATTAAAGTCTAAAAAACTTGTAGTCTTGATCAAAACAAGTAATAAAAATAGCAAAAGGTGATGGGAGAAGCTGGATTTTAGACAAGCAGCATATGATTCTTTGCTCTATTGGAAATGCACTGTTTGCAGAATTTTTGGGGGGAGCAGTATCTGTTGGTTTCATTTTTCTCCTTGAGTAAGAGAACAGAAGTAGGTGATGCCAGTCACAGACAGCAACGAACTCTGTGCGGGAGGATTTAGCGCAGTGAAAGAGGAACCTTGTCCCCGATGGGTAGGGTTAATGTGCAGAGAGGGAAGAGAGTCTCCAAGCAGTGTATGAAAGTGCTTTGGAAAGAAAATTGAGACATTTCATGGATATTTCAGTTCGAGCACTAGAAAGCGATTGCATAAAGAAAGCGATTTCCGCGTGGCACGAGGATTAGATGAAAAGGGGTGAGATAGGAAGGCCGGGAAGGAGGGTGCAGCGGCCAAGATAAGGGAGACGCTGGCGATGGCCTTGCTTTTTGGGAGTTGGTGAGGAAGGCGCCCGCTTCATGAATAGCCTCGGGGAGTGGAGGCTATTTACTTCATTTAAAGCAGGTCACGGTAAAGTGGCAGATAACGGGGAAGACGATGAGATCAATGTTGCTTATTGAGCTGCAGGGTGGAAATAACGTGATCGCTCTGCTCAGTGTTACTGAAACGGTGCTTTGATCACTGGGGTGACTTCAATACTGATGACCTGAAGGGTTCCTGAGGAAGTAACTGTTTAAACTGCAGCAGCTATTTGGAGAAACAGCGCGAAGGGAGTGCTGCTTGTTACTGTGTTTTGTGCTTGGGAAATTCAGTCTAGGAAACATGTTGTTCCTATCAGCCTGGAGGGTGTCTTGCAGCATCATGTGGCACCTTTCCCATTTTCTCTTTTTGTTTCTTCCTCACTCATTTTACATGAAGAAGAATTTCTCAGGCTATTATCTGTTATCCGAATACTTGGGTGTGCTGCAGGTACCAAGAGATTATGATGTGCTATAAATTAATTCATTTTTGTGTCTCCGTCAGAGCTGCCAGCATTGATTACATAGGGTCTTGGTCAGCTAAGCACCAAATTCATAGCCATTCTGGGAGCAAACAACTTACTGAAATTTAGGATATGGAAGTAAAACTGTTGTCTTCAAAGTATATTCATAAAGTTAAATATTTCCGTTTCTGTTGCACAGAGATAGTTTAGAGGGGAGGAAGTTCCTTTAGCTCCTGTAAGTAAAACTATTTTCATTATTATTTCTGTTTTTGCCTTTTTTTTCTTTCTTTTTTTGGTAATAAAGCACCATCTGTTCAGTTGGAAAAAAAAAATGTGGCGTGCATATTAACATCCATCAAGAAATTTGGCATGTGGGCAGTTACAAAGATGGCAAGAGCCATTGTTGCTGCAGTTTTACTCATTATTAACGCAGTACTTTTTTCTCCATTTAAAAATGACTACGGCATTCAAGTGGCTAATTTGACAAGTGCTGCAAAAACCACGTGAAAAATTAATGAGTTGTGTGTAATTGCTGCATATGCAGTGAGTAACTGTTCAGGTGCTTTTGTAGGTGCTTATACAATATTTAATTCAGCTACAACAGTTTAATGAGTTTCATCTCGTCCAAAAGACTTTGTGCTTTGCTGCTTTATCTGTAGAGCAGCAGAACCATCGGAAACGCTCCTGAAATGCTCCTGAAAACGTGAAGAGCTGGGGCGGAGCTGGCGGCCGCCAGTCGGTGCCAGGAAGCAGCGGCAGGGCCTGCGTTAGCAGCGTGGTTGGGATGGGAAAGTGCCCGTGCGAGGGGGATCCCTCCAAACCTCGTCTCTGCCTTGCTCCCTTTGGCTGGCCTCCTGCCCAAACGCTGGTGCCCACCAAGAGGGGACTTTCTGGGTGAAGCTAAATTAGGACACACAGCGATGTGGGGCACACGGCGCCCATTCCCCTCTCTGGAAGGCATGTGGTGTGTGGGGCGGAGTGATCATTGATCTGAGCACTGAGTATCATGAAAGCATCCAGGAATGTTCTTACTTGTCAAAGCAGAGCTAGGGTAAGTGCTCATTGAAAACTCACACCATAGAGGAGCTCTACTCTATAGCCATACTATAACAGTGGCACCTGAAGTGTGAATACAGAGGCTGTTGGGGCCTTCACAAGACGCACAAACCATTGGAGAGCTTCTCTCTGCAGCTCCTGGAAGGCACCATGAACCTGGCAGGAGGACTAGCCTGAAGGTATTCCCTCTTGGGCGTCCCAGAGGGGCTGCAGCGGCGCCAGACCGGCGCTGTGCTCTCCCCATCCGTGTCGCTTTCGCACCGAGCTCGCGGTGCTAGTTTAGTCCTGCCGGCCGGGCACGAGTCTGTGTCGTGGAGCTCGTGGCGTCCACCTCCCACGTGTCCTCAGGGCCGAAGCGCTGCCGCTGCCCAGCCTCCCTTCGCTCCCAGCCTCGACCCCGGGGGGTTCTTGGAGGGTGACACCGAGCGAAGTCACCAGGGTGCTCCTGGATGTCGGCTGCACTTTGTTCAGCCTTGTGCTTGAGAGCAGGAGGCAGCAGGGGCCAGGTGACACCGCTGTTTATATTTTTATTGGTTTTTTTTCCTTGGCATATATATGTGAACTTTTATTTCACACACAAGATGGGATTAAAAGAACATTAATAATGTTGCCCAGTTAAATGTTCAAGTTGGGAGATGCTACAGTTAAGGTTGCTTATGTAACCTTAATTTGGTCGCCCTGTGTGCCTGTAGTATGATTCAATGTTCAATTAGATGTTTCTGTTGTTTTTCTGCTCTTTCCCGTCGCCTCATTTAATGCACAAAACCCCCAGAACTTGTCTAATGATCACCTATTCAGTGTGGGGTTTTTTAATCCCCCTTGTTGTTCAACATGCGGCCTGTTCCTTTTTTGCTCACAATAGTCAAAATCAACAAAACAACAGGATTGTTGTTGCTAGAGCTATCAAACTTTTTATATGGCCCTGTAGTACCTGTTTCGTGTATACTGATGGATTTGTTTATTAACCTGGGGCGTGCGTCTACCTCAGCTTTACAGATATGAACACAGAAATAGAGCAATAAAGCAGGTAAAGGGTGGCCACCAGTTTTCTGAATACCCCATTTGAAATGCTGGGGACGTCTGCCAGGCACAAGCTTGTCCTTGCTGCCCTCTGGCTCAGCCGGCTGCACCGTGGTGGTTCCCTGTGTCGCTGCTCTTGCTCTGCGAGCCCGCGTCTTGCCACCGCGTGGGGGTTCCTTGCTCAGACTGCTCCTCCTCTGGCTGTGCTTTTCTCTTCCTTCCTTGTCATCCTAAGCACCAGTTTTGAACCCTGGTCCTTCTCCAGCCTCCTTAGCCAGTTCTCACTTTCCCCGCCTGCTTTCTGTTGCAGTCTTATCCACAGGGCGATCCAACCTTTCTTCTGCATGACCTGTTTCCCTATCAGTTCCTTACTCGCTTTTATTTAGCTGTTAAAAACGCTGGTTTCCACTGGCCATGAGTGGAATTCATTTATTTTTAGATTTATTTAAGTCTACAGTGAAATAACCAAATTTGTGGGCGTTTTAATAGTGATGGTGATTTTGGTCATATCAAATGGAGCTCTTCCTGGCAGAAGGAGTAGCCTCCACTTGCATGGTGCTGTGATGATAATCATAAGCATGGTGCTGTAGATATTTAACAGTCTTTTTTAGTAATGGAAAAATATTTTATTTTTCTGTGATTTCCTTGGGTGAGGTAGAGGGGAGGCAGAAGGGGAGAGCAACCATGAAAAGGGGATAATTTTAGCCTGACTGATGAAACCTTACTGAAGTGATGAGTAGAAATAAAGGATTTATGTGACTGTAGAAAATGTTAATGTCAGTACTGATTTTACAGCCAGGATCTCTCTCATTAAGACTCTGTAGGGAAAAGTCCACAGATGTCATAACTAGATGCAACTCAGTTGGAATCAACTGCCTTACATCTGGCTTCTTTACCTGGGGCTTTGATCCACAACATGTATGACAAGAAAATGTATAATTTTAAGGGGGGAAAAAAAGGTGTAGCCATTTTGTTAAACATTTATACTGTTCCTTATCTCTCTGCACTGAAATTCTTAATCTGCTTACGCCATATCTATGAGAATGTACATTTTCCTTGAATATATGCATGCAGTGTTGTGAAACAGCTAAGCTATTGCAGCTCTGTTAAACAGATTTTTTCAAAAATACACGTTTTCCTGCTAGAACGTTGTTTGACAGGCCGTATTGCGTCCTCTCTGTTTATTATCACTTTCTGCTTTGTCAGTTCATTTGATATAAGCTCTAATGGACATCAGCTTTCATTTGCATGTAGCTGTGAGAAGGCAGATCCAGTCTAAACCGAGTATTGAAGAGATGGGCTACATTATGAAGACAGCTACAGTTTATGTAGTAACTGCTGCACCGTGGATGTGTTTTTCTTATTGCAGATTATGCTGTACTGTTCTCCAAGTGCCATTTAAATTTACATTTTTTATTTGTTTGTTTAGAAGGAGCAGGAGACCTTGAATATGATGACATATTGTAATAATTCTGTTAGCATAACATATACCTTTACTGCTCTATAACATGAAATGCTTGAGGGAAATGTCTGATTAGGAGCATGGAATCTCAGATGAAGCCTGAAGAAAGATCTTGTTAACTTTTTGTCCATTACAATCAGTCACTTCTGTGCGGGTAATATACAGGTGCTTTTGCTGCTATAGTGTTTTATATTTGTCTTGATTACTGCAAAAGTTTTAGTTAATATTCGCGCTGGAGCCTTTCCATAATCGTGTGGTCCTAATGAAAGTGTAATTCTTTTTGTCCTAGTTTTATTTAGATAAAAAACTTCTAGCTATTTGTTCCATGTACCTTTTCAGAAAAGTAATTTCAGCAAAACTGATAATATTTCTGTGAATAATTCTCATTCTCTGTAATGAAAGCCTGCTGATCTGCCCTTTAAAAGAATACTATTTTTTTTTTCTGTTTTGGTCATTTATTATTTTGGTGCCTCAAGCCTTCTCTTTTTCCTGCAAAATACCTGTGTACCAGAGATCACGTAGTCTGGCTCTGACCTGTAACACAAAACCCAAACCTTCACCTGAATAAAGGTGTTCATACTGTGACATAGTAAAGCCTCTTAATGGCTCATTTATATTATTTGCTGGAAAGCTTTCAGTAAACTTATAAGGAAAACAAGTATTTTCTCCCTCTATTACTCAGGCATACTTGCTTTGCTTGATCCCCACAGATACTGTTTGCACAGCAGTAATTCATATGGCACTTTCTCTAATGGCAATTAAATGTTACAGCCATTTCAATGAGGGAATGCAAGAGCAGAGATAGGTGGGGCTTGCCCCTCTAGAAGGGTTTAGGGTTGTTTTTCTTTTTCCCTTTTTACTGCATATTATTAATATTCACTTATTACCTAGCTTATTTATTACTGCAGCAGGCAGGACATAGAATAAGACCGAGAGGTGCCAAGTTCCTCATAAAACAAATTCTGCCCCATGCACTTCATGCAATTTTAGCAGACTTGGCATGGAAAAATTAGAAGCTTATTATTAAGAACTTTGTAAACAAATTAGGACATAAGTTTATGCACATTTAAAAATAAGTTAGACTAATCCAAATTGTGTAGTGAAGGGTAAGTGAATGTAAACGTGCATGTAAAAGCTGTGATGCTTTCCACTCTGTACTAAGTGCCCTCTCTCTTGCTCATTCTCGTGCTTGCTCTCAGTGCTTGTGCAGGTATATAATTCTTAAAGAAATTGCATCTGATATAATCAGGGAGCTTTTCTTGTAATATTTGAAATGTATTTGGTATGATATTTATTCCTTCTTAGGGCTACAGTGTTAGGCAAAATGGGAGGAAGCGGTGAATGGGAATCAGTACTGGAAACCTGAGCCAGGAATGGCCACAGTGTCAAATTCAATAATTTTACCTGGCCTGAACTGTCTGCATCAGTATCTTGACTGTGTTCTGAAGAATCACCCTGAGAGAAGAATGTGAAATAAATATGTAAGAGACACTCATTCCTTGTGCAAACACTCTGTATTTTCTGGAAGTAAAAAAGCAGACAATATCTCTTCTCTTGACACACAGACTTTGAAATCAGAACTGCACTTGTACCAGATTGTCCATATTTCAGAAAGATAAATCTCCTTGTGACCAGACTGACCCTATTATAAGTCGCTAATTGAGAGATTAATTCAGGTACTCCTGCCGGAGGGCGTATGGGCAAGACTGCTGCCCGGGAAGGCATCCAAGGATACAGCAGCAGAGGCTGCTGTGCTGGGAGGAGCAGTGTTGCTGCCCACCGGAGAGCTGTCTGGAACCAGCGTCAGAAAATTCAGGTGGCTACAAGAGCTGTGCATCTGCTAAACCCAAGGGTTGTCTGGGCCTTATCTTGTAGGCACGATACAGTCACATTGACTGGTTTTTTTGCTTAATTTTAGAGATCCCTTTCCTCCCCAAGCAATACAACGTCAGCCAAACCTGCAGGTGGATCAGTACCAGGAAAGAGCAGAAAAGAAAAATCGGTTCCTTGGGCAAGTGTTCCCTGCTGCCTTCCTCACCGACACTTCTTGCATTCAAATCTTTCTTCATTCTGAGTCCAAAGGGCTGTCTCAGACTGAAGTCTGAAGAGCAGCAGGCTTAATGAGTAGCTGCAGTAATTGAAAATCTGTAGGAACCAGGCTGCTATAATGCTGTATATACCCAAGCGTTTTCATGGAACTGTACTTCTATGTATTGAGAAACAGTCAAAAAAATCTGAAAATCTATTATCGGAATTCTTTAATTTCAGCAAGCCACTTCATAGAAGTGATTTAGTCAATGCATTTTTTTTTTTTGCGTTAAAACAAACAAAAAAACTACAAACTTTTGATGGGTATCCTAGAAGAAAAAGCCACAGAGATTGGGGTTGGTTCATTGTTTTTGGAGGGGGAAAAAAATCATGAAATTAACAAGGAAATGTCTTTTGGATTCTGTTTCTACAGGAATCTTTATAGTTTATCTGTGAGTAAATGATTTGGAAAATAGGGTGAATAGTGAGACTGAGAGTTGTGCTTTCGTGGTACAACTTTAGGAAACCTAGAACGGTCTGTGAAAAGATGTGATGTTTTGCAGAGTGATTAAAAACAGCAGATGAAAGTCAGCTGTGTCAGAAGAACCAGTCCAAATTATACGTGAATAGTAACGCGATCATAATCGGCTACACCAGAAAAAGATTTTAAGTTTTATTCTGGATTTGAGTTTTGCCAGTTCAGATGCTGAGCTGCGAAAGCAGACTAATGACCAAAACTCCTGAAAGAGCTTCAGGAACTTGAAAGTAATTAATTTAATGAAAGATGGAGAACAAAGTGGGAAGCCTTATTTATGTGACTGCATGCTCTTTGTAAATACTTGTGTGGATAATGTGTGATTTTTCTTGTCACACCATCTAAGGCAGAATATAGTTCAATGACAAAAGATACTGAGAAGGGCAAGCGGAGCAGTCCTGGATGGCTTTTGCATAGGGTGAAAGTAAATAAATTATGACTCTTCAAAATTATGCTCCCTCATTCATCTGTTACAAATCTTAAAAACTCTTTGAATAGCAGGGAGAGGATGATTTGTTCCTTGTGTCTCCTAACATGAGATCGAGGAGGCATCTAATGAGGCAGCAAGTTATTAAATAAAAGGAAGTACCTTGTCATACGACACATCATTAAATTGGAGAACTCATTTCTACAGAATGATGTAGAGGCCAGAAGTAAAAAACAATTTGATAAAAATATTTGGATAAAATAATGGCAACTAAGTCGTCTGTTGGGCTGTTAAAAATGATGCTTAGGCAGCGTGTGATGGTGAAGCACCTGCTCCATGATGGCAGGAAGTGGGGAGGATGATGTGTCCGCGATGGATTCCCCCTCATTCATCCTCAGGCTTCCACTCTTGGCTCAGCCTCCGTAGCAGGTTTCCCTCCCAGCTGCATGTCCTGCTCTTCAGCCTGCATGAGGAGGAGGTGGTGGGGAAGAAGGGAGGGAGAGGCGGAGTGTGAGTCCTCTTCCTGGACCCTGTTGTTGGATGGTTGTCTTTCTCAGAGTTTATTTTGAAAATATAAGAAAAAATTGAAAAGGGAGTAAAGTGCATCCTAAAAAAACCCTGGAAACAAAATGCTGTCAGGATTTTGTGTTAGACTTGTGGGTTTTGAATCTTTAGCAGTACTTGACATTTGAAACCCTATTGAGCAACCGCTCTCTTTGATTTGCTACAAATTCACAAAAGTGAATTGTTGCTGGTAAAAAAAAGATTGTTCAGATCTAGTTCTAGAAATCACAGTCCTCTCTCAGCCTTATATTTGTCACAGGTCCCGGCGGCAAAGCCCAGGCTCCGTCGCCAGCGGCCGCAGAATGGCGTTGCAGCCGCCTCCGTTAGCCGGCCGTGACAAAAGCCGGCCCCCGCTGGTGATGGATCCCAGCGGGGAGATGTGGGGCGCCACGCGCCAGCAGCTCCAGCGGTGATCAGCTCTCCGTAGCCTAGGCTCCTAGATACGAACCGGAGTTGTGGTCCTTAGGCCCCCGACACCCACACACGCACAAGCGCACACCACACGTATCACATTCAATAAGGAGAACACACTCGGGGGTCCAACGACTGACAACCGTTTATTGAGGGGCTAAACAGGGACTATATACACTTTGGGCGTACATGCAGGGGGGAATGATTGGACGAGAGTCGGCCGCCCCTCATCCTCTCATTGGACCCCGCATGATCCCTGCTCCGGCTGACCCTCTGATTGCGGGTCCCAGCTCAGGGCGGGAGAATCCTGGAACTGCAGACTGTCTTGACATAACTGCAGGCCCTGCTGATTCTGCAAGGCCACCAAGATGTTGTGAACAAAGAGGCTAAGACACAGAACAAAGAGGCAAAGACTCTGAAAACAAAGAGGTAAAGACACTGAGGACAAAGTAGCAAGGAGCTTAAACTGTTRCATCTACAAGGACACTTCAAACAAAGAAGTAAAGAGCTCAAACTGTGGAGCAAGCAGGGAAACAGGATTTCTAAGCATGGGAATGAATGAGTTCAATAGGACCGAGCAACCTGAGGGGGGGGTGGAGGGACTCACTGGTCCCTGCCACCCCATCAACTATAAGCACATATACATTAAGGGGAAATACGGAGGTTAACCAAACCCTGCTCTTATTTGAGCATCAACAAGGGGATAAGGAGCCGTGCACTGCAACATATATTGATAATATTCCCTATATTGGTGTTTTCAACAAGCTATGTACTGTCTCCCTTGAGAAAGGCAAGGCAATGAAGGCTGAGTACTATGGGGGAAGCTCCTAGCTCTTGTTTTTCTGTATCGGTAGTTTGGACCAAGGATCTCATTTTTAATGATTAAAATTTCTTCTGCTAGTCTTCCTATTACAGGTCAGTGCAGGACAAAAGCAGGCTTTAAAGTACTCATTTTTCTAAGTGACAGCAGTTTAGCATTTGGCCGAGATACTGCCTAGGAAAGGCATAATGCAAATGAAGTAGATAACCTAAATAGAAATGTTATCCTGGCAAGTGCTAACATGCAAGTGGAAGCAAAGCTAGTTTTGTTTTGACTTGCTGTTGAAACACAGCAGCATCTTTGTGTATCCTCAAACTTAGATTGGAGTCTTTGTAACAAAAGGCATTTTCCTCTATTCTGTTTTTTTAAAAAATAAGAATATTTGGGTTAACTGGGACTTGCACAAACAACATAAGAGCTGCTGAGAGAGTTAAAAAGTCTGCTGGGCATGGCCTGCGTGGGAGAGGATTCCTGGTGACTTGTGAGAACTGCTGCTTGGCAGAATAATGTCGTGCCTTGCTTTATTAGCACCCTGTGCTTTGTCCCCAGCGCTCCCGTCAAATGACTCCTCTAGAATCTCATTCCTCTGAGGTTTGTAAGCCTGGATGCTCAGAAACCTTAGGCTGTCGTATGTGGTTAATAGAAAAGAGCAAGCACCAGGAGAGGATAATTCATTCCCAGTGTTTAGGCTCCCAGCTGAAGTTTGCTGAATTGCATTTTGAGTGATTATTTCAATTTCCACTGCTTAAATAGAGGCTACTGTTTCAGGCCTCAATGTAAATCCCTCTTTCTAAACCAAAGATATCCATGGCCATTTGATGGAATTAGTGAAAGGATACCATAATTTCATCAAACAGTAATCACATACTTATATTTACATAGAGAAGTAAAACAGGAAAGAGCAAGATTTAAACTTGAAAAATGTGGTGCTTCTCATCAAGTGGGACTTAAGTAAAGCACTTAATATATTTGTCATAAGAAATTGCTAAAACCTATCTTCATTGCTTTAAATTACATTCAGGTGGTAAAGAATAACTCAGAAGTTAATGATGAGGAGTTCTGCCCTAGAGGAAATGATTTGAGTTGTTGTGATTATTGGAGTGATTCATCCAGGAACAACACTATAGGACAGTAGGAAGAAATATTTAAATTTAGAGCATGGCCCAAAAAGGAGGAGTCTGAGGATAAGATTTGTTGAAGAGACAATGCTAAGAGATATTATGGATGTAAAAAGAATTGGAAAATTGGACAGGAAAAATTGAGTGACTGTCAGGACTGGAGTGATAGCTGTGTCTTGGGACTTACTTGAACGTACTGCAAGTTTTGTGTGCTTGAGGACCAGTGATAATTTTTGCTATAAGCTGTATATTTGCATTAGAAATGACAGATGAGGCTCATCAGGTTACTTTAACTAATCACATGGCAGTATGCCACCAATGTGATGCATCACAGGTGACTATAATATTGAGAAGAGTATAGAAGAATTAGAGGAATTAGAAATATGAATATTTTAGTGTTGTTATGCTAAGCACTGGGATGACTTATTCTGTAGTTTTGTGGATATTTAATGTAGAAGATCATAATTAAATATAAAATCATACAAGTAGTAGTACAGAGGAAGGTTACCAGGTCGCCATGAAAGAATGGAAAACTTTACAAATCTCTGCTTGTTTGTAATGTTATAAGTGGGGCTATACTTACCTGAGCAAAGTGTGTGGTATTTTTAATTATTTTATATACATTTATTTATTTATTAAGTAATAGCTGGCCATTGATGAATAAAGCTGATATATTTTTGTCTCACAAATTCGAAATCTATGACTTTAACCACGGAGGAGCTTATTCTCGTTGCAAGGTCTTGCTATAGACATCTGTAAAAATTAAGTCAAGTTAAATGTGTGTTTCTGGTGCCGAGTTTAAACTATCCCAGTCTTTGTTCTTTATTTACCTTGTTAAAGAACCAAGGCTGACTTTGGATGTGAGCCTGGACTCTTTCAAATAGCAGACCTATTACTTAGTTGCTTACACCAGAGTCTCGTCCTTTTTCTTCTCCCAGCTCTTCCAGGAGCAGTAGGAGGAAAGTAACGTGTGTTAGGAAAAGGCATGTCAAAGTGTTAAATTATAAGCAGAAAAGACCTTAATGATAGAGCAGAAACATTACCACTTTGATGTTGGGAAACCAATTAAAAAATATAAAGTTCTACTGAATTACTCTCAGGTTTGTTTCCTCATATCCCGCTGCAATATGCTTGCTGGAAGTGCCTTCAGTCATAACATGAAATATGCTACTTTAAAGGTTAATGTATTACCTAAATGTTGTCAGTAAGTATATATGCAATGTAGAAAGGCTGTCAATTCAAATCAAATATGAGAATATATGGGTAGGCTAGCTTTATATTTACTTTGAAACTTATGTATGGAGCTCTTAATTATCCACATTACCATATTTTTTTTTTCCTTCTTGAAGTAGCAGGCAGAATGTTAATGCTGTCCAGCATCAGGTGTTTTGTTTGGCAATGAAACTAAGAGTCGTCCTTCAGACTGTTCAAGAGAGTCACATAGACCTGACAAACAAACCAAGAAAAGAGGCACTGAATGCTTAATTACTGCAGTAAGGAATTAATACCTTGTTCTGAAGACTCCCAAATTATTAAATGTCTTGAGCTGACATTAATCATCCCTGCTGGACTATGACAGTCTTTATAAATAGACTCGTGGTCTCTCTAGGGTTTTTATCCATCTAATTTCTTCGCTGGCAATATAGAGGAGCCGTGAGGAAAAGGTTGCCTACTTCATGGATAATAATGAAGCCTTAATGTTCACACACTGGCTTAATTGACTTTGGAAATATTGTACAGCTGGATGGAACGTGTATATTTTCATTCCATTTTCCTAATTGTTATTTTGGAAAGTATTTTAAAATGTTTTAATTCTAAAAACCTAACATCTAGAATCTGACTGTTCATAGTAGAATCACAACAAAATTCCTCTTCATATTAATAATACCTTTGCTTGGCTTTGGTAACAGTCTGCCTCTCTTGGGGTTACACTTACAAAACTTTCTCTAATAAAAGGTTGTTGTAAAGCTATGTGAAAGGTTGATATATCAAGAGATGCTGTAGGTGATTGGCTGGATTTTAAGTAAGTAATTTTATAGGGTTATTAGTTTCCCTTTCTGTTTTCTTCTCTCATGTCTTGTACTTAGCAGTCCACCACCTCTTTGGTCAGCTTATGTAGATAAAGAGTAAAATGGAAATACTTTGGATACTGTCTTCTGGTGGATTTCCTTTACGCTTAGATGTATTTCTGAAATATTTGATAATATAGTGAATATTCAGTTATTATAAATAGTGTTTTTGAAAAATCTTGACTGGGCTAATTGGTTATTTTTTATTGGTAATTTTTTTTCAAACCATAGACTGTAGAAAATCATTTGTTGACTGTAAGGGAGAAAGAGATATGTCTTTGTGATGAGTTACTGAAACGGCAAGCTAGCATTGAGTAATAAATATGCCATTATTTGTTGCACAACAAGGGGGCTTTGACTCAGAAGATTGCTTGAGAAGTAAATAAATCAGCAAGGTTGTGTTGACTTGTCCTTTTTTGCAGTGATGGTTCCCTGCCCAGCTCTTTCCTGAGCAGAGAAGAGTTGGCATCAGTTTGAAGCCATGACAACTGTTCGGGTGTTTTTCCCGAGGATTTTGCTTGGGAATGAACCCTCTTTTCAGGGTAGTTAGAAAATGCTTGCTAAGGAGTAACCTCAGGAGCCAAATTCCTTTCTCCCAAAGTCCCTGTGGGCTTTGCTTGGGGGATCAGAGTGAATCCCACTTTGGTTGCTTTAGTTTTCCATGCAACCCTGCTGGTGTCCAAGGGGAAAACAGCCAGCGCAGAGCGTGTGCTCAGCCCTGTGGGGAAGGCTGCCAAGTCCCAAAACTCGCTGCTCTGGTTTCTCCTGTCCCGAAGCTCCTCCAGCACTGCACTCTTTATCAGAGGATCCTCGTGCCTTACAGCAAGCAGCCTATGAACATGGGTGGCCATTGGAGCTAACCTGTCCATCGGGTGTTGATGAACCAGAAGCACCCAAGTGCCGTTGTGACTAAACAGGACCTTTTGACTGCCTCGCAATATCCCAGATTTTTATACTTTTTTTTTTTTTTTGCCTTCACATTAATTTCCCAGTGAAGGAAGAGGGCATTAGCTGCCTGTGAACTGGAGCTGGTGAAGGAAGAATTTTAAAGAACCACTCATCATTGTATGGCTTTCGTTGCAGCTAAATTGAAATGATACGGAATGGGAAGTGGCAAGGATTTTAAGTCATCGGTGATAAATTGGGATGTTTGTTCAAATCTAAATCTTTTGCCAAATTGAATTTACTTTTATGTGATGGTAAAGGCCAAATGAATCACGGAGGGTTGCACTGTGCATAGTGGTTTCATTATAGAAACCCATGTAAATGTCTCAGTCTGTGGACAGTTATTAATGCTGCTATAATCTAGAGGTCTGCATCGTGTAATGAAACAGATGCCTAATGGATGGCGTATTAATCGAAACTCTCCAAGGGCTAGTTTGGAGCTGAGGAGCGTTTGCTTTCATTTACATTAGGAAGCTGACTGTGTGTTTGAGTGTCAGCGTTGTGAAACTGCATTGTAAATCTCATTGTAAATTGTGAGGAGGGCAACAAACATACGTTCTTAGAAAAATAATCTGCAAGGACAGGGAATTTCCAAGTTGAAATATATTACTTTTTTGGGAGACTGTTTTTTGGGAGGGGCACTGATAAAGTGTAATTAAGAGAGGGAAATAAAATACTTGATATGATATGAGTGGGTCAACATCTGTGAAATCTTCATTTTTGACTAAGTGGATTCTGTTATTTGGTTTCATTTTATATATATGTCAGAAGGAAACAAGACGAAAATGAAGATGTCTGCTAATACACCAGGTGATATATCTATTAATTCATTAATGTAACCTTACCAGACTTAATTTCTTGGAATTTCTTACTGCTCATATATTTTTCTAATTAAAATGTCATCACTTCTTTATCTAAAGTATAAAATTAATAACTGTCAAATAATTTGAGATTAGTTCATTTTGTTAAATATATATTCCTGCTGTAATGAACAAAAGAACCAATTGCATGGAGCCTTTTCTCACCAGCGGAGTTGATGCTGTAGTTTAACACTTGATATTTGCTTGTGGTTACTGGAGTTTGTCGTGGGCAGCAACTCATGCTGGACTGCGTGAGAGGAGCGAGTAGGTAAGAGGGGAATGGATGGAGGGAACTGCTTTCCCTTCTCTTTGTTTCTTTTTGGTGAACTGGCCCAGGGCGCTGACGGGAGCCACCTCTCTTCTTGGTTGCCCTCTGGAAGGAGCGGATGGGCTTTCCTTGGGCTTTCTGTTATAGGGAGGAGATTTTAAGCCCTCTTATCTTCCATGTGCGCATATGTTAAGGGTGAAGGAGGTAGCCCGGCCACGGCCAGTGAGCAGGACTGCGTGTGTGCAGGGAGGCCCTTCGCTGAAGTCATTCCAGCACTGTGAAGCTATCCGAGCATCCAGGAGCTCCTCGGTGCCAGGACCCGTGCGGTCTACAAGGTGTGTGCGGGGTGGGGGCTAACGCACATGCCTCCCTAACGTGGTTGCAAGGAAGTAAGTAGATTTGTGGGTTAAAGCATAGGCCGATGGTGTTTTATTGGCAGCGTTTAGAGATGGCAGGCTGCTGTGCTCGTCCTTGTTGCCGTTAGCTGATTCCTTCCCCTAGTCTTGTGTGTATCCTTTAGCTTCTAACATACTCGAGGTCTCATTTCTGGGAGGGTGCATGTGATGAAGCATGTGGAGTATTTGCTATACTTGAGTGTGTCAAGAATTTGGTATGCTGAGGGCTCTCCTGCAGAGGTTTCTAGTAGCTCATGCGGTGCTAAGCCAGAAGGCATTTCTGCTGCTTTGTCAAGCAAGCTTGAGGTACCAGGTAATTTCTTAAGAATAAAAGTTACTGCTTAGAAGTTTGTGTTTCTTCAGTCAAATGTTCTGGAAAAAAATAAATGCTAAGCATTTTAGACTTGAGTTTTCATCTGTTTCCCCATGTCTTATATTTTCCAACAAAGCTTTAATTTCTAATATTTTCCAAACTTTGTTGGGTTCATGGTTTTATATAGAAACACATACACACACGCACATATATATATATATAAATAGATACATTAATTGTTACCAGTTTTTGTTTCTACTAGCGTTTGCCAGTTAACTTTGAAAGGAACATCATGCTGTGAGCAATGCAATTCTAACTAATATTCGCTAGGAAATATTTTTAAAAGTGCCAAAATAAACATTATATTGTTCATTAGAAATGACAAATTCTACTTCTGTTGTTTTTGTTGAATAATCTTCTTCAAAATTAATCTCTAATTATGCTTTCCTGAACTGTCTTAATTTACTGCGAATGGCAGATTGTTGTGAATGCAAAGTGTCTGCAAAATGCATGCAAGAGGCAGGAGGGCAACTAATTTACAGCCTAGGAACCTTTTTTCTCTGTGTTTTGTAAAGAGTATTTTTGAGTAATTTGAAATTTCCCTGATTCATGTGTGACCCGGTGGTTTCACAGAAAGAGCAATTTATCTCTGTGTCACCAGAATTAAAAGAATGGCTGTCGTGGTGCAGATAACTTTATTTTAATTGACATGCGCAGGATGCTGCTTGGCAAAAGATCACATCTTTCAAAAGCCGTTTTACATGACATTGATTTGTAAATTGCTTCCATGTGCGTGCTCATAATCCTTAAAGTGCACTGCTTTCTGTAGGAAACATTTCTGCAGTAATTCTCATGAATGTGTTGCAAAGAGAGGAAGATGACAATAGATTGTAAACATTCATAATTTTTTACGTCAGTCAGTTCAGTGTGTAGCATAGTTAACATGCATTGGTATGCACTAACTCTTTAAGTAAAATACAGAATGTATTCTGTCTTATTGTCTCATTCAGAGTCATTATAAACCACAGATTAGAAATGGTGGGATGGAGAAAGATACTTGACTGGGCAGTAGACTCAGCTATGTCACCTAGCTCTGAAATGGGCCCTGCTTTGATCTGCAGAGGACCCGCAGAGGTTTCTTCCAACCATTGTGGCTTTCTCATGCTGTGAAAGCTAAATTTATGTTCAGTTCTCCCAAGCCCTGTAAGTGCAGTCCATAGGCAACTTCATCACTGCGGTTCCAAAGCCAAAACTCTATCAAATTGAGTAAGTGAATAGTAAGGGTCACTTGGCTAGCGTTTCCAGCACTGGTTAGCTGAATTCTTCAAGAGAAATTTATGGGGAAGGCAGACATGTATACATACTGAGAGGTGGGGCTTTGCTTTTGTGGTGCACTAGTTTGGATAACAGATTCTGGCGCTTCTGGCTCCACTGCCATGCAGTTTTGCACCCTGATGGACAGATGCTGCAAAATCTTTATGGCCACAGAAATGAAGGAACACAAAAGCAAAGCACAGGAATAAAAAAATCAGCTTCTTTACATTAATGGCAAAATACAGCGGGATGTTGTGTGCATATTTTTATTAGGCTGGGTGGCTAGAAAAGGTCGGATGACTTTTCTTGCTATTGATGTCCTTTGTGTGGAAAACCTGTATTTCTTTCAATTGCTTGTCCACGTTTGTACGAAGGCCTTCGGAGACAGCTCTAGAAATTGAGGGCTGCTAGAAATGGGAAGCGTTGTGGTGGTTCACTCCATGGTGTACACTCCTAAATTTTACAAAATTCTTTGTTTTCTACTACTGCTTCCCAAAATGCACAATGCCATTGTTTTGTCTCTTGGGATGTGCATTAGCTACAGTATTAATGGAGATTATAACCTCTTTTGTAGAGAGGAGGATGAGCTCCAAAATGCAGAACTGTGTAACAGCTGTGGATACTGTAGTTATTTTGAAATAATGGCTTGAAGAAGGTGATATTTAACCCATGAACAGCACGACTCTTTCTAATCACAAAGCTGAATGAAATGTGTGAGTAATTTTCCTCCTTCCCGCCTCCTAATGGAAAAAGTTCATCAGATGTCTGAAAAACATTCTGCTCAATAAATGGAAGGAAAATGTATCTGGTGTGGTAAGCAAAGACGATTCTCAAATATAAGCCTTTTCTGCCCATGATATGGGTGCCAGTCTGCACTGGGCTTTCAAGAACGGTTTTACAGTCACAATAAAAGTAATGGGGGTCTTGTTGAGCTTCTGTGGTGTGTGTCTCATTCTGGCCCTTGCCTGTTTGTAACAAAATAAAGAACAGAGTAGTGCACTGTTCTGACTGTACTCCCAGCATTTGGGAACTTGCTTTCCCAGCCTGCTGCCCAGAGACTGATTTTTGTTTGTATTTGACTGCTGCTTATTTGCAGTGAGAGAACATGCTCTAGTAGATCCATTGGAGAGGGGGCAGGGGAAAGGAGGGTAACCCGGGCAGAACTCGAAATCTTGAAATTGTGACTCTGAGTAGCCTCTTAACAACATTAAGATCAAGTAACAACCTAAAGTTAGTCAAATTAATTGCCAAATGTAACACCAGCAAGATAATAAATGCAAGGACAGTGATCAGTATTAGTGTTGGTTTTGAGAGGGCTTACATGGAAGCTCTGTGTCTCTGTGCTTGTCAGTGCCCAGCTGGAAGGATGGCAATAGTTTTGTTGTCATATTCCGACTCTGATCACGTAGATCCATTCTGTGACACCCTAGGGTACCAATTTCATGTATTTTCCAATTTAGATGAATATGGCCCTCCTCTAAATAGAGTGACAGCCTATTAGAAGATACTGAATGCTGGCAGATAAAGTTTGAAGAGAAGCGAGACTAAATTTATAATATATTCTGAAGTTGTCAACAACTTATATTTTATATTTCAGCGTTACTGTTTGTTGCCTGGAGTAAAGGATTATATGTTGCTTATCACGCAGGCAGAGTTTGTGGTTCAGAGAGTTAAAAAACAAGGAGTAGCAGAGGCAGTGTATTTTGAGATGTATGTAGTGAGTTATGCATGAGATACAAAAGTTCTTCTTATATTTCAAAATGAAAATAGAAGGGTAAAATACGGTAGCTTTGAAAACACGGCCTCCGTTTAATGTCGCGCCACGTCTTCCACATGGCAGGCGCGCGCTTCCTCCTGGCCCGGTTCAGAGAGGAGACAAGGCTAAGGGAATGAAGAGCCCTCTCCAATAAAGTCTGTATCCACTGATTAAAGACTACGTCAGTCCGAAATTATGAAAGATGAATATACAGCATTGAGGCCGTGTTTCATGTCTGGAAGCCTCATACTGGCATTTTGGGCATTACATGCTCTAGGAGACCCTGCGTGTGCAGGGGGGTTGGACTAGATGACCTCTACAGGTCCCTTCCAACCCTAGCCATTCTATGATTCTATGATGCTTAGGATTAAAAATATTACAATTAAGGATCAAGAATATTATCTAAATACATTGCTATAGTATACTAAAGTCATTCCTCTTTGCAGAATGTGAAGTGAGAGTCTAAAGTTAATAGAGATAAATTGTTTTTAAAAAAAGTGGGAGGAGAAAATAATACATGAATCTTCCTAAGCATTTAATGTGTAAAACTTGCCCGCGTATTTCAACATGTGTAAGAGCTGAATATTCCAAGTGAGTGGTTCGAGTACTGTGTTCGTGCAGCTGCACTTTCACATGGGCCGAGTGTGAGTTTCAGGGGGGGCACTTCGTAAGGGACCGGTGAGTTTCGGGAGATCGGACCTTGGTTCAAACAGCCGCGGGTTCTGCGAAATAATCTTCTAAAGCAGAAAATACCTCTTGTGCAAATGGTGGTGACAAATATATTTTTTGTCCTCTGAAGGTAGATCTATTCTTTTAAGAATATTCCTAAGCTCATGTACAGAATTTCCATTGAAAGAAAGAACAATTGTTTTTATTTAGTTTTTTCCCTCATTTGTAGTGAGTGCATTAGGACCATTCACAGTACTGTTCTTCCTTCTCGTCCTCAGCACCAGCTCGGTTTGGCAAACCTGGTATTCCTGATCTACATCTTGACATCTCTGTTGCATTTTTGCTTTATCATTCCCTCCGCTGCCACAGGGAAAAGAAAAAAGCTCGGGTTTTGTTTGATCATGTTTTGTGCCGTGTTGACATTTGTTGCTACTGCTCATTTCAACAAGCAGCTAATGTGTGTAGACCGTAATAATTATTTTATATCTGATTTTATCTTGCTACAGTAAACCATCTCTGTAGATATGCTTTTAATTTATATATATCTTTCAAATACTGATGTGTGATTAGTTGACTTGGCAGTGGGCAAATGGCCTTGACAAGATTGACTGCTTCTAACCAGGCTCTGTAACAAAATATTCCAGTAATAAGTGTAATTAAAAAAGTCATATTTTTTTCTGCATATTTTCAGCCATTTAGATAATTCATTTTTATAGCTTTGCCAACACAATAATTTTGGATTATTGCAGTTTGTAGTGTAGCATTTCATGAGGCTTTTCCTGCCCCTCTTTCTGTCCCCTCCACCAAGTGTTAATCAACTAAGAAATAAGGAGACAAAATTGATGTGGAAAGTTCTGTTTTCCTTCTCTCTTTTGAATTTCTTCCTTACCATTAGTCTTTAATCCCCAGAGCTCTGCACTAGTCATTTCTATTACTTCATTTGTTTTGACCAGCTTTTGTACTATTCCCATCTTACTCATCTCTTTTTTATTTGCTGGAGTCCTTTGCTGGGACTTCAGAAAATAGCTTGTGAGGAAGAAGTGCTTTAGATGTCAGTCGTGTCCTCTGGCGTGGTTTTTTCATGTCAGTAGCTTTGGCTGTAGAACATAGCTCAATTAAATAATGTCTAAAAAAATATGGAAGAGTTCAGAATTGGTTTGGAGTCATACATGATAATACTTCGGCAGAATTAAACATATATGTGTATGTACATATATAAAAGTATATAAATTTAAAATTAAAATATGCCTAGATTATGTTAAGACAGATGAATCTGAGGTGATGATGTCCTTATGCTCTCTATATTTTATTTGAAACTTGTGCTTTGATGTTCTTTTATCCAACTTTGCAAAAGTACTCTTTTTGTTGCAAAGATAATAAACATCACAGCTTTATTTTAAATGACTGCATTTACTTACACCATCATAACGAATGAATGAGTTAGGCCAGGATCTGCTACGCTGCTCTGTAGAGGCAAGCAAGGAGTTTCTACAGACCTTGTTCAAACTGGGACCCTTGGAAGTTGCTGCCTCCTCCGCAGACTGTGCCCTTGGGCAGCGTTCATCAGAAAACGCCCAGGGCTTTTTGCTGTGCTGTGAATGGATGGAGCTCTGTGATGGTTTAGAGCATCTGGATACAAACTGCTGCCTCTCCGCAGAGGGAAGTATCAGTCTAGAAGTTGTATTAAATGACAAACTCTTGGTAGGTCACCTTTTGTGTTGGGTACACCAAACAGAGACCGTTACCGTATGCCTGAGAGCTGTTAGGTGGGAATGGTTTCCTCTGGATTAATTTAAATTGTCGTCATGCTCTTTGTGTGCTCCCACAGCATGCTGTTCACACCAGCAAGAAGCAGATTGCTAGGCATAAGTCTGCCCTATGTTTTAAATCTGCAGTGGTCAAAATGCAAAGTATCGTGGTTGTATACAAGTTTCCTAAACTTTTTCTGAAATCAAGAGATTGCTCTCATGAGTATGATTTCGTGACTAACTTCTTCTCATTTTAGTGTTGTTAATTCTTTCCTTAATGCCGTTCTTTCCAATAGGAATCATTGTCTTACTTGCTAACTTGTTGGTCTTCTGCCATTCTGTGCTTTCGCTTTCCCAGTATAACCCTTTTTAAAATATCAGACCATGCTGCTTTTTCTGAAGAAGTGGAACAATATTTTCCAGCAGTAGTGTTGCTCTTGGTGGTACCAGGCCCTTGGCTTGGATTTGGTTGCATTTTCTCTTCCTCCTCTGAACTGATTGCTATGAGCTATATAGCTTTGCTTCCAGCAGCTACACGGGGTGAGGCTTTCGGTGCCGTCTTAGCCCATCCTGGGCAGAGGATGTTGCAAGGAGTTGCCAGACATCTGCTCGGGTGCAGGCTGCCCTGCTTTGACCCACGCGGGATCTGGAGGTTCTGAAGAGGCTCTTGTGTTCCTGCCTGAGATCCGCAACATTCCCCAAATTCTGCAGGGTCTCTCTTCCAGGGTTATCAATCACTGTGGCTAAACAGTGAAAAAAGCAGCCAAGAAAGCTCTGATGGATGGACGTTGCAGGTCACATTTATGTGTCAGGGGAACTGAGACTTCAAAATAAAGGCTTAAATGGGAAAACTGGGCAGAGAGGCAGATGTTTCTCATTTCGCTAGCAATTCTGAGATTAAGTGAACTCATTCATTCATACGTGCCGCTTAATCAGCTGTGTGTCCTTCTGCCTATCCCTGCCCATCCTGGTGTCAGGAGATCCCCTTTCCTGCCCCTTTTCTCAGTTGCTCAGTTCTCAAATGTGGCTCAGCTCTGATGTGCTGCATGCCCTGCCATGCCCTTAGTAGACCAGTAGCGTCAAAACTCTGGCCACTGCTGGCATAAATGGGAAAATATGTTGAAGTGCATCAAAATTAAACAGGTTTTTGCTTTTCTTCAGGTATTTCCCTTTCATTTCTGATGTGCTAGGTTTTACACATTACTGTCTCTCAATTTTAACTTGTAAAGGTAAGACAGCTCAATAAAAGACGGAAAGACAGTTCAGAAAACGCTGCATCACTGATAAATAAATAAATTGTAATACCACTGTTTGCATACCAGAGTGGATCTTAAACTGTATTTTGTACTTTGAAATAGATATAAACCTTTTTGCTTCGCAAAATGCACTTATTTTTTGGTTTGGAACCCCATGTGTTCAGTAGTTTGAGACGCAAGTATTTGAAAAGCAAAACAAATGTAGCATCTGGTGTGGCATTTTATTTGGTTTTGTTCCAAGTAATATTGATAGAATAATACGAATACTTAAATATGGTAAACAACACAAAAAATCTTTAATTAAAGTCAGGTTCAGTATTTCTCATACTCTTCTAGTCATTCTTTGCTCTGGAGATCGTCTGCAGAGATTTCCAGTAGGAGTTTCTCTCTTTCAGTGTGTCTGGCAGCTTTTCTTTTCCTCAGAGGCAGATATTGGAGGCTGCTCTGAAGCCAGCACTGATAAAAGCCCTTTTGTTTTTGGGGTTTTTTTTCCCCCCCACTGTTCTCCTGGGATTAGCCCATCACCCGTCAGTGGGATAGTGTGAATCAGCAGCGCCCCAGCCGCTCCGCTGGGAGCTGAAGTGAGGGAGGGAGGCCGTTTCCAAGGGACGTTTCCTTCCGAGGAACCGAACCCGAGTTACAATTGGCAGTGATTTGGCAGTCAAAGTATCGAAAGGGAATTTTTACGTGTCTCAGAATGAGAAACCACGTTATAGTTAAAACTGGGTCCTAAAAAGGCTGATATGCTCTAAATGCACCTAAGATATGAGGACCTAACATGAGTGCAGTGACACCGTCCCATACATGGAGATGAAAGAGGAATAAAAATTTTAGACTTGACATGCACCCTTTAAATGTTTTTGATATCATATGATATAATTTCTAGGTATATAACAATCTCGAGTGTTATTAGCATCCCTAGTGTATACTTTGCATATGTTTGGATATGTTTGCAGAGTGCTTACATTCCATGTAGGTTGCACTAGGTAAGTTCTCAAGGAAGGAAAGATCATCTAGAGGAAGCTTTGGGCAATGATGCCATCTAAAGCCCGAGACCCTGAGCCTCCAGGATTCAGTGTGGGACTGGCATTAGTCTAATATGTGCAGATGCCCCTATGAAAATTATTTAAATTGTCTCTCTTATGGAAAATAACTATTGCTGTGGAGAGAGTTATAAAGATAGTGAAGTCTGGTACAAATAATCTTAGAGGCACATTTTGTGTTCTTTCATTTGTTTCATTTATTTTAAAGCCTGAGTAAATTTGCCAAACATCGAGGAACAATTTTTAAATCAAATACATGCTGGAGGACAAGGTGGAGACTCCCCAGTTTATATGGGTAGAGCTGGGACTTCAAGAGCAGTCCTTGAGGTTCCTGCTTCTGTATTGATGTAAGATCCTAACATAAGTGATGGTTCCGAGTAAGCGGCAAATGATGAAAATAGTGTTAAGGTGATGCAAGGAGGCAAACTGGAAGGATTGTGAAGTAGTTTATGCGAAAAGGTGATTAGCTCAGATACAATTACATTTTGGCTTGCACAATATGCAGACATTTAAAGTTAGGAGCATCCTATATATTTAAATATTTTATAATTAAAAAATTCAGTTAACTTAAAGCAGTGAGGAGTTTGTATATTGAAAATTTAATTATGATGCAAGTCTAGGTAGTGTCGAATAGGACCAGTTTGGGCCACATTAAGTCGGTCTGTTTTGTCCACATGAAGATGTGGTACATATTATCAGCAGTGATCATTAATGTTATTAAAAAGGAGAAAAAGGTCTAGAGATGCTTCACTTGCGTGGATTTCTACTGCACCTCAAAGGATATTTTATTTCTTTTGAGGATAGTAAAGTGCATGTATGGTACAGCTGATTGCAGATCAGTTTCTGCCTCATATATTCAATTATTCTATTTCAAATGCTAAAGGAGAAAAAATGTTTTTCAAAATGAGCAATAGTCCCTGATAGGGACCTAGCAGTTTTAAAGCTTAAAAGTTCAACTGGTTTAGCTACAGAAGCATTTTTTGTGCATTTTTGAAGGGATTTTTTTTTTTTTTTTTTTTTGTGCTACTGCTGTTTGGCCTTCAGGTTGTTTGCTTTTCGTTGGGTTTTTTTTTTCCGAGTGAATATGTTGAGAGCTGTGTTTAAAACAACACAATCTCAGTGGTAGGGGTGTTTTTGAAAGGCCAAATGCTTATCTAGGTGCCACCGAATGCTTTTCTCCATCTGGTAGCATGCAGACAGATGGTGGCAGGGGAAACATGGTGTTCGCTAGCTGTGGCTCATGTAGCATGGGTGTGATGTTTGGACGTTTTATTTTCCTTGTGATGGGACAGCTGCGTATCGGTATAACCATCTCTTCCATCCTGAAAACAACAAAAGGACAGACAAAAGGGCCGTGTGTTTTCAGTGGATATTGACTTTAGGAGCCTGTTAGGACTCTGATTGTAAATGTTGGGTAATACTCAAATATTAAAGCATAATTCAAATGAACATCACAGCAAACTCTGAATACTCCTGGCGTTTAAAAGTCTGGGAGTTAAGTGTTTGGGTTTGTTGCCCATCCATCCACCCAAGTTTCATTTGTGAAAGATATAAACCTTAATAAACCTGTATTATTTATCCTTCAATCTTCCAGTCTTAGCTAGATCAGGACTGAGTAGGACTTCACAAGATTTCACAATATGATAATGTCCAGGAATGAGAAAGAAGTAGGTGTCCTTTTTACTTGCATCTCATCTCTCTGTTTCCCTTTTGTATTTCTCCAGTTAATGCCTTGCTGAACTTTCTTTCACAAGGCTGTTTTTGGTTTGGTTGGTTTTGAGATGAAAACATAAATTGAAGACAACTGGAAAATTCTTTTTATTATTACTTTAACTTTTCTGAAATTCATGCAGTTTTGTGACATGTTTATTTAAAGAATGTTAAGAGGCATCAATTAAAATAAACATGAAATCTTCCAAAATCACAAAATATCCATAGATTTTTTTCACAGGACAATCATGTTGCTGATAATGGCTTTTCCCCCCCACCCTGTCCTGGGAAGTTCTTTAGTTCTGCCTTCATCCCTTCATCACGACTGCTATGCGACGTAGCAGTAAATGCAGGCGAATGGTAGGTGTGGCAGCGCCTGGCTTGCCAATTCCTTCCCTGGCACAGAGGACGTTTAATGAGCAGAAAGAAATTTCATTGAAATCAGCAAAGCAGAGCCCAACTACCTGGTACGTGTGTGTGTATGCACATATACATACAAAGGAAAGACAACAAGTGGTTGTGTGGGTTTGTTTTCTTTCTATTTGACATTTTGGTTTTTGTATTCTTGTGATTGTAGCCCCTTAAATGAACACTGATCTTTTTAGGCTTGCTAAGAATTGGGAGTTGTTGCGACTCTATTCTGCACAAGTTTAAAGACTATTTTAGCATTATGCAAAACTTAAGGTACTTAAGGATGTTGTCCTAAACAAGACAAGTGCATGATGTACATCTTGCTAATGAAGATGCCTACTTAGGCTGCCTTAATGTAATTGGAGCACTGCTGGACTATCAAGGCCAGGCTGAAATAGAAATGACTGGTGGAAAAAAATCCTGTTTGGGTAGGACAAAGAGGTTAAGGAAAATTCATGCCTGTGTCACTAAAATCTGCAAGAACTGAACTCCAATGAGACCTTAGAGAAGCCAGGCAGAAGCTTAACTCGAGGTAAATTAACAGGAGCCATGCATCACTGATTCCTCTGCTCACACCTCGCCTTGGTTTCAAGTGATCTTGTCCGCAGACGAAAGGAAACTTCATAAATTCTTTTTCTGGCGCAATTAAGCTCCTGTTGACCCTGTCAGATCATAGGATTTCCAACGTACTGCTTAGACCACCAAACTTTCCCCTCAACTTTGTAGAGTAGAGGTTAGGAGTGGAGAACTGTCCTAGCTCTGCTTTCCCTTCTCCTTTTCCTGCTGCCCAAGGTGATTTTAAATGCCTTTCTAAGTACACTGGGTAAGGGACAAGGCAGCAATTATTCCTTGTCAAATTTATGGCTACTTGATTATTTACATCAGCTGAACGAGGCCAAAATCAATGCAAGTTCTTTTGTGCTAACAGAGGAACTTCATTTTATCTCTGTCAAAGACCTAACTTGCCTCAGCAGCTGCTATTGTGAGAGGAGGGCACAGCCACCCTCCCCAAAGACCTCGGGCCAAAGTGCCAGCGCAGCTCTCCTGTTGGCACGGGCTCACCCAGACGGATGGTTCTACCTAAGGAAACCGAATCCAAAAATTCAGTACTCGTGAAGTATGCCTGTTGTTTTCCTCCTCAGTCCTCTGTAAGATAGCTGTCTGAGTTTTAAAATTGAACATTTTGACTCCATCCCTCTGAATCCCACATCTTAAGAAATATACATTTTTGTTTTTATCATTGATGGTTTTTCTTCCTGTGCTGTTCTGTAGAAGTCCGCTGTTTATGCTGCGCAGTAGATGAAACTGTCACGCATTAGATAAACCATCAGAAAGTCATGCATTGAAGCTATCTGGCTGTTCTTGAGGAAGGTATTTTCTCTCTCGTGTTTGGCGGACATTGTGTGAAAGTTTTGCAGTTCAGGTACTGTCCACATGTCATGTAGCTGTGTGTTGAAGTGTTTATGAGCATGCCAGACAATATGGCCTATGTGCTGCATGAGTTCTTAATGTTGAACAATTGAGGTATGTAATGATAATTATTTTTCCTATGCCACAGGGCTTGAGTAGGGCCGTAGGGCCTGCTCAAAACTTGTTCATTCAACATCAAATTCATACATTTCCTAAACTGTGATGGCAGCCAAAGCCGTGCCTGTTCCCTGAGGAGGTGTGAGAAGGGAACGCGCGGCTTTTACCAAGTGCCAGAGGAAAAGGTACAACCCGTTATGGGAGGAGATTCCTGTAGCAGGTGTTAAGTTGCAGTAATAACAGTGAAGGCTTCTTTGTTGTCCGAGATGTCGGACACAATAAAAAGAGGCATTTGTCACTTACAGTGACCTTTTGGAGCTATAGAATATCGTTCTTTGGTGGGCTTTAGCTCCTTGCAGGCGATGTCTTTCCCTTGTGCTTTTCTTGGCTTTAGTTATATAAACAGTAGGCTTTACTGAGGTGCTTCCTGCCTTTAAGGGGGGGCTGCAGCTACTCTGCGCCCTTGAGAGATGATGCCAGGTTGTGATAACAAATCTTTACAAATATGTTCTCTCTTTGCATGCCATTTTTTATGTAGGGAGTAAGAAGCAATGCAGGAGAGGCAAAACCTGTGAGTATAAAGGCATAAGTATTGTGTATTACTTAGTAGCTAATGAGGAGTGTCAAAGAGCGGTTCAGTTTTAGTCTGTGCTGGCAAGAAGTATTTGCTAGAAATGCTGGCAACCTGAAGAACCTACTCAGGGCTTATATCTCTGAACATCCTTCGTTTGCTTTTCTTTTTAAAGAAAGAATGGCTCAGCACAAAAGGTCGGAATTTGCATCCTGCTAGTAAGCATACAAAACACTTTTTTGGTAACTAACCAAAGACCAGTATTATAGCTAAATATGTTAGTCACTGCCTTTAGCAAAGCCCATTTTTTTTTTGTAGGAAAAGGTAGAAAAACAAGATGGGGTAAGTGTTAGAAATAAACATAGCTTGCACATTTGCCTCATTCTACCAGATTGAATTTTTATAGCTTGCTCTTAGTTCAATCTGCTAAAGAAACAGGGCTTTTCTACAGCTGGATAGACAGAGACCTCCTTTTCTTTTTTCATTTTTTTCATTTTTTTAATTTCTTCCTCCTTGCTGTATCTTACACAATAATAGTGTTGCTTTTTAAACAAGCTATGAATGCATATAAGCCGCTGGGTATTTTTACTGTACGCTGCCCAAAAGGGGTTCTTTTTCAGGGCCTGCCATTTTTTAATGACGTTTTAAAAGGCAAAGCAACCTTCAGGAAGCTGCTGCATGCTTGGGTGATGCCAGTGCAGTAAGGTGACCTGATGCACGTGTGTCCCGGAGCAGCTGCCTCTGCCCTTCACTCCGTGCCTCTCCCTGCGCATCCCAAGCCTCCGTCCTCCAACACAAACTCCCCAGCCCTTGCAAAGAGTGGGTGGATTCCTTGACTTTAAATGAGACTCAAATGGGAATGAAAATATACAGTAATTTAATGCAAATGGAGCTTATGAGCAATGTTAAACAAAGAAAGCACTCCCTTGAATAAATTTGGAAAACCTATTTATTTCTTGTAAAGTAACCAGTAATAAAATGGGGCTAGAGAAGCCTTAGGCATGCTGTATTTAAATAAGCTCCTTATTCACACCAAATCTAGAGCTGTGGTTATGGATAATGCAGCTTACAATTTGTTTCAAGAGTGAAGACCGTGTTACCATAATTTCGATTGTAAATGCTCCCTCTTCGTGTCAGCGGGCCCCGGATGGGGTCTCCGTGTGAGCCTCCTGGTTGGTGCCGCGTGCGCGGAGGTGACGGGCGCATCGGGTGGCTGCGGTTGGGCAGCGGTGCGGAGGGACGGGCGCGCTGGGCTGGGCAGTGCCGGGCGCCCCACGGCGCGCGGGACACGCGGAGGGAGAGGCTGCGCCCCAGGGCAGCTCGAGGCAGCCTCCCTGCGCCGGGCCCATCCGAGCTGCTGGGCCTTCCTCACCAGCACTGCCCTCGTCGGCGTCGTCCCAGAGCCGGGAAGCAACGTCCATGGCGTGCCCCAAGGCTTTGGGGCCCACAGAGACAGCGGGTGCAGCGGCTTTGGGCATTTCCCTTCCCCTTTCGTACGTGTGCAAGAGTAGGGTTCCAGTTTTCCCACTCTCTGTTCCTTCTTCTTTGAATAAGCAGCCTTGCCTCCAACTGCTCTGCTCGCCTCCAGCTTCTAAACCGTTCATGGGTGTATGCCTGGAACAGTATTTATTGCCAGCGACTTTCTGCATTTAGTAATGTGGTGAGAAAACTCATGCTAGTTCTCCTCTCTCGTCCTATAACAGGCTTTAGTTTCCCAGGAATTTTGCAGAGGGACTTGACAAAAGCCTCCAGTAGCCCCAGCGCTGCTCTTCCTACCTGGGCTGAGTTCCAAGTGCTGCAGGTCGCCCAGCCTTCATCTCTGGGACCCCTCTGTTTTCTAGGTTCTGCACCGAGCAACCCATGGCCAGAAAAGGAGTCCAGTAAACTGGCTACAGTTATTGGAGTAAGTTACAGAAGAGAAAGCCTGCTTATAAGCCAGGCATTAATACAGGCTTTCTATGTGCGTAAATCCAAACCCTGATGAGCCCAGAAGTGTCTCCTCAGTCTAACTAAGAGTGGACTCTGGCCAGGCACTTTCCATCTCTCCTTTACATGCTGCTCAGAGAAGCTAGGCCGAAGGCAGTAAACCTAGAAGGCAAAAGCAAGCAAAAAAGGAACAGTAAAGTGGAAAGAACCTTCTGCCAGCTCACCACAGTCCGTCTCTGAGTGGGGATTGTCTGTGCTCACACCTTACAACTGCTGTGCAAGCTGACTTTCATTTAGGGACAAAATTATTTTTTGATCTGAGCAATTTGGACGCTACCTTTTTAAATTTAACCTGAAGTTTTGCATTACTTTTTTGGCATTTGTCTCACGTATCAAAATACAATTAGCTTATTGACAGTGTGCATACATATAAAGAGAGATGTGTAATGCAGCAACATGTTATCCCTGTGTTGGAAATGTTCTTGTTCCTTTGTGTGCGTGAGCCAATGAAGGTGAAAAAGATTGTGCCCGTTTTTGTTTTGGTTAAAAACAGCATTGCTCATCAGCATTGAGCATTTATGGTCCTTGATCACAACTTGGCCCTTTAAGGCTTTTTACGTGAGCTATTTAGAATACATTCATTTAAGCATTTCTGTACTGTGACTGTTTCCATTTTCAAAAAGCAGTTTTATATAATCCAAGCATTTTTATCTTGTTACGTGTTCAGTGCACATGCAGGTAAGCACATGAGAAATGATGTGAAGTAGACAAGCTAATTGGAAAAATCCAATTACTTAAAGTTCAAAAATCAGAAACCCAGTGAGCCCCGAACCATCTAATTTTCCTTCTGCTTTTGATGCACAAAATATTTTGTGAAGGTCTGCTTGATAGTTGATAGTCCTGCTCACTTTATTTGCCTGCTAGCTATGGAAAAAAAAATTAAAAGAACCTTCGTTTTATGTAGCATGGCTTAGCTGATAGCAGTAGGTGCTGTTCTGGCTGCCAAACAACTGACTGCAGCATGCCTTGCCTTGCTCAGCAGAGGTTGTTATGGGTCAACCATATAATGAGATTCTGTGATTAATTATTTTAGTATTTATTGCTTTGTATATCGTCAAATTATTTACTAGCATGGATTATTATTATTAGGAATATATTTTCTTACCTTTCTATGCTGCCTTTGAGACTCAGACTTTAGGGAGTTGATGAGTCAAATATCAAAAGGTGACAAATGAACCAGAAGATGTCTTGGGATTTCAAAGTATATATATATGTGTGTGTGTATATATATGTATATTTGTTATAAGCAGGCTTGGGCAATAAGATCCCCTCCTTCATTTTTGGGAGGTTGCTTGGGAAGCGTTTGGATTGGTGCTTGTTCTCTTCCTGTAGGACTTTTGGTGACCAAAGCTAGAAAACCTGGAACTTTGAAAATTATCTAGAAGCTATAAGTTTCCTAGAAGTCATAATGCAACTTTCCTAGAAATCATAAAATGTGTATTTAAAAAAAAATTGGAGAGAATACTTGAAGTACTGGTAACGTTGTATGTTAAACCTCTAGAGGCAAATGTTGCTGTCTTGTGCGCTGTATTTATCTGTAGTGCCAAATCTAACTTCAGCAGCAGCCTGGAGAGAAGGCATGAGGTGCTCTTGTTGTTACCGAAGAGGCTTTTGCAGAAAGAATGAAATAAAGTTGCCAAGAAGATGCAGAGCTCTCTGCCTGGTTCCAGGTCTGTCGTGCTGATTGCTATGTGTGGTTATTTACAATGCAGGACTTTGATGTCCTAGTTGCTGGTTGGTGACTTGATTAATGACATTTAGTTTACCTGTTCTCCTTATCAATGAAAAGAATTGCTGACTTCAGGAGGGATCAGATTAGTTGCTTCCTTTTTATATGGCTTAACCTTGAAGGCGAGAGGATTCTTCTGACTGAGAACATTCTCATAGTTTCTGTATATGTGTACAGTGAACAGAATGAAGATGTAAATGTAAACTGTGATATAGATATATACTATATCTACTATATGGAAGCAAACCAAATAGAAAAAAAAGGAAATTAATTGGTTGAAAGTGCCTAAGTATTTCAACAGTTGCTTCTTCATTTTCTGATTGTATTGCTTTGCACTTCTTGATAGCTGTGGAAATCCGGTGTCTTTTCAAAGTCGGCTCCCTCCCTTGCCCTGTGCTTGGGGAAGAGGTGGTTTCTCACCCTCTCTTGTGTGCAGACGTGCCCGGTGAGAGCAGCTCGGGGCTGCAGCAGCAGCAGCAGTGGCCCCATGGTGGAAGTGGCTCTTGGCCCCTCGTCCATCGTCTGCGGGCTCTGCGTGGGCAGTGTGTTCCCTCCCTTCAGCAAAGCCCCGGCCACGTTTCACAGGGTTTCTGTAAAGGGAAGGGAAACCTCCTGGATTTGGTTCTGTTCTCATTTAGGTGCAGCTAATCAATAATTAGGTATAGCCAACAGCCTCAGTTCTAGCATTATAAGCTAGATGTAGGAGAAAGGAAGATCATTTACTCTGTTTAAATAACATACCTGGAAAGCTGGCTTTGGGGATCATTACACAGTTACTAAAAATAATCAATACTTTCTGAATGCCAACCCTTAAACTTAGTGACATGATGAGTTTTTAGGATTTGATCCTATGTTTTGAAAATTAATCTTGATGAAGGCAAGGTTGCCCTATGTCCAGTCATAAGCTTTTAAAGTAAACCATCAGACTTCATTTTTCTTCATGCACTCCCAACAAGAAGTCTCATCCAGCTTGACTAGTGAGGCTCCTTGCATTCCCCATTTGGTGCAGCGCTCACAGCACTGAAGTGATTTAATGGTATTTTTAAGTCTTAATGAGACATCTCTGTAATCACTGGCATTGGTCTTTCTTAAGAAACTTTTAAAACCTTGGCTTTTGTAAATAGAATAGTATTCTTTGATGTTTCTTGCTAGTTTGTGAGTGACATCCTGCAGTTTCATAAAACTTTGCTGTCCATTTGTCTGTTCATTTACTACATTCAAAAGATTGGTTTCTTAAGGCTGTTCTGCTATGGTCTGTGAAATGGGATATAGCACCCTCCCTATATATAGATTGGGAAGATTTTAGATACAAAGATGAAAAGTATTTAGAATAATACAAATCATATATTTTATTTTTGTCTTAAATACAGAAAAGATGATGCTAGTGGCTCTGCTAGAATTCCAAAACATGTTTCTTTTAATATAGCAAGTGTCTGACCCATATTCAACTGTGGAATTAAAGGTTTGTGGCTGAATTATGGTTTGTGGTAAAGCAAATTTTCACCACTGAGTTTAGTGTTAGCACTGGACCGAAAAATGACTGTGACTTAGAGAAGAATTGGATCCAGGAGATGCTTCTGCTGCACGAGAGATAAGGCCACTTACTTAACTGAGCAGGTAGGATAAAATATGGGCAGACTGAGTCTAGGTGGCCTGTCTTTGCAGTGTGATTGTGTGATTATTGTCACATTATCCTGTCCTGATACTGTAGGACAGAAATAATGGCACTGTAACCTTGTCCAGTGCTTGAATATGATGTCTTTGCTTGAAAGCAGAGTAGGAAAAGATTGCAAAATGCATTTGGAATGAGATTTTAATCCACAAGTACTGAGTCAGTGCTGTAAAATTGAAGGTGTTGCATCAACAATTAATGATGAATGCTAAAATTAAAACACTATTTTCATGGTTTTTCTAGGGGTTAGATTGAGAACTTCTAAGAAATTTTAATTTACTTTTAAATTACTGATCAGCTTTTCATTGGTTAGTTTTAAAATCTTGAGACAGGTATTCTCTACCATGTAATAAATGATAGATGAGCCCTATATATGCCATTATAGAAAATAATTTACTAGATGCTTTTAGTTGTGCTTGCATTGTTTGTAGGTATAATGAGTTTTTTTTTCCCAAAACTACAAGCCACTAGGGAACACTGAAAGTAACAAAAAATAATATGTAACACTCCAATTTTCAGCACTGGAATGTTAAAGTCCTATATTTTTAATGTGGGAAAGTTGACATTTATTCTAGGGCTGGGTTAACACAAGCTCTAAAATCTTTGCCTCAGGTCTGCAGCTTTGGAAATGTATCACATTATATTGCCACTAGGAATCTCCCTCTTTTACGCTTAACATTTTGAATAAAAATAAACACATCCAAGAGAACATGGCTTGCTTCATTTCTGTTCACAGTCAGCAGAAAGATACTGTGAAAGACTATCATGAAGTGCCATATGGCTTCCTGATTTCCTGCTCCTGGTGAACCTTGATGATGAAATTCCTACCCACCATATGAGTCATTTTTCTTTCATACTCTGTTGCTTTCCTCTTTTTGTGCAATACTTAATGTTTTGGTCAATCTTATAGGTGCAGTTAAATCTCATTCTCTTGTTCAGTGAATTTATTCCCTGCATACATACCTTTAACAGGATTTCGTTTAGGTATATGCCATGTATGGAAAATTACTGATTTTTTTTCTTTTTTTTTCTTTTTTTTTTGTTTTTGTTTTGTTTGTTTGTTTTTAAAATATTTTGTCATTAGGGATGGATACTTCTGGGAAGGTCGAAGAAGTTTAAACCACACATCTGATGTGTATTTAATTCCAGCAGTTAGCATGCTAGGGTTGATTCAGAAAGCTGAAAGCCAGGGTTGCGCAAACACCCTCGCAAAGAGGAGCGCGAGTATCACGTCACCAAGCCACCAAATCCTTTTACTAATCTTTCTGGCAGTGCAGCACTGCTTGGCCCCAGGACTGTGTTGTTCCCATCTATAATGGTAGCAAATTTTATTCTTGAGATCTTATCTCCTGTCTCTTTCTGAAGAAGGCCTCAAGTCTATCTGTTCTAACTCCCCCAAAATAAAAAGGATATTGTGTCAGTGAATATGGCAGATACTGTAGAGAGATGGCTACTGTACGTGACTTGTTGTTTCAAGAAAAATACATTCCCAAGAAGGTAGGAAAGAAAGAAGCAGCTAACCAGTGGAAGGATTTAAGAAGAACATTGCAAATCCTTTCATGTAATTACCATCTGTGTTGCAATCACTACCCTAGCAGCTACCACAATTAAGAGGGTATTCAGGCTACTCTATTTACATGACTTCTGATTGTCTTTTCCTGCCATTTGTTTCTCTTTGTGGCAAGAGCTGGTTTGTGCATCATGAATTCTTAGTCCAGAGCTTTCCTTCCCGGGCTGATCAGGTTGACATTACGTATTTTGCTGGGCAGGAGAAAAAGTCCCAGTGTTTTTGAACAAGTAAACTTTCTCATGGTCCTGCCCGAAGTCACATATTTTGAATGGGACCAGGAGGTCCTGATTTGTTGTAACCACGTGTTGACCTCCAGGTGCTTCAAGTCTCGAGTTTTGTAAGGAACTCTCCTGCTTAACTTGGTCTTCTTATTCTTATTAACTTGGTTTTGTGAGTCACATAAGACGTAACTATGCCCTGTGTGTTTACAACCTGACTCATTCACTCATAAAACTTACTGCTCTTCAGTTTTTTTCATGTTTTTCTTCTAAAATGGCCTTTCCACCTTTCTTTTCAGTTTGGATTCCAAAGTCAAATAGTGCTTAGAATAACAGTTTTCTTGCATTTTTGCACACCATATTCTTCGTAGGATCTTTGCACTTAATGTAGTCTTGCAGAGAGTGTTATCTGTCTTGCAAGACTTGCTGATATTCTGAAAGTGAACTTTTGAATACTGAGATCATGTCAAAGACAATCAGATCTCTTTCCTTTCAAAGATAATGGAATAAAAGTTTTGTTCTTTTTTCTCAGATTTGGCTTCATTGATTCTTCTGCTTCCCATGTGTGCAGTTCTCTAATACTCACTTTTGGATTTATATTTGATAAAAGCAGGATTTTTTAGTTGATTCATCACAGTACTGAGTATTTGGATACTGTCCTGCTGCTATTTTTAGAATCTCTGCATTAAGTTGTGCTAAGTGATGAGGCTCTTAAGCCTGGATTTAGAAACATGCTGCATAGATCAGAATTCTTAAAAACTTATACTGGGCTTTTTTTTTTTTTTTTTTAGACCATTGATAAAAATACCTTTTTTTTTTTGTCATGATCTCTGCATTAAGTAGTTTTTCTTTAGATATGTCACCAATGGATATAAAACACTGTTAGCTGATTACATTATTTTTATCCTACTTCATACTATTATTTAAGCTGCTAGAGAAAATGGTCTGGTATCAAAACGGATTAGAAAGTTCCATAATGCGCCATCCTCTGCAGTAGTGTTAAAATGTTGTAGAAATTTACTCTTCACTGGATTAATTTCCATTTGCGGATTTTTAGTATCGCAAAAAGTATTTTGGAAGTAAACGCTCTTCGAGTATGTTGCTGGTGAGCTTGCTTTTATCTGGGTGTGTTCTTGCATGAGAGCTTATGCTGTCAGGAGCTTTGGATCCTACGTTGTCACAGAACTGCTTTGCTTGTAGGGGCTGTATGAAACGCTTGTCAACATAGAGCTTATTTTAGCTGTGCTTCCACAAATATAGAATTTCTCTAAATACTGAAGGTTCTTTTTTATGTGGAAAAAAAAAAGCCTATGGAACAGTTGTTATTTAATGCAGTCTTCAAAGCCGTTTTGCTGGAAGTGTTAATCCAGTGAGGTAGATATTTGAAAATCTTTATAAAATTCTGCAGAAGGGTAACCATCCACCTCAGAGGGTATTTACCATTACAACTTGCAGTTTCGAAGGATCTGAAATGTAAGTTGTTTTTTGTTTAATAACATAGGAAATTGGGAAACATATTACAGTTCTCTAAAGATGAAGAATGAGAATAAACATAAAATTCATGTGAATATTTGGATACAGTCCTGGAGTCAGTGTAGCCTCATAATAATCCAGTCCAACATCCGTTTTCATTTTGTGTGTAATGGCAACTCGCAAGTGCACTTAAATGCAGCTTGCTGCTTGTTTCACATCTCTCTGCTGGCAGAAGAGCAGAAAGGAGCCTTGGCGTGGATGAGAGCTTTGTTATCCCTCCTGTAGGAAGAGAAAAGAGGGATTCTCAAATAGTTACATCTTTTCAGGACACTTATTCTTCCACTCTAATAGGATTTTGGCTTCTTAAAGGGTCAATATAGAAAAGAGAAGAATGACCTTGGTTAATTCACTGCTTTAGTCTAGTGTATGTTTTCAATCTTAGGAGGGACCACTACATGACGTTACAGAGTTTAAAATGAGCCTTCATTTTAAAAAGAGGAGAAACTTGCTGTATTTTATAGAAGTGGTTTTATGACTTTAATTTTCAGTGCATGGTTTTCATACTGACCGTGGTGGGACTACACGAACGCAGGGAGGGCTGAGGGGGTTTTGCGAGGTGTGCTGGGAGGCGGCATGTTGTGCTTTGCCTGCATGCTTTCTTTGCTCCTGTTTGGGCTTCCTGTGACCATCCTGTGATGGTTCGTAGAGAGGGAACGGCCCTTCTGCTGGCCTGCGGTGCCCGGACTGGGCTTGGTGGGTGTGCTGCACGCCAGGTCTCTACGCTGAGGTGCTTGCATGGTGCTGCAAAATGCATGAGATCACTTTTGGGAGAAGAAAAACAAAAAAGGATGTACAGAGGATGATCCTTTGGGGAACTGGGGCAGGCATTGTGCTCATTTTAACTGGGAAGTGTTTCCTAGTGATGTGTTTTTAGCGCCTCTAGATAGTGTGAGAGGAGGGGATGGTATTTTGGAGACAAATCAGGTGAAATTGCAGCGGCGTGGCATGCGTCCCCACGCGCCCTGCCAGAGCGGGTGCGCCGGGAATAGCCCAGACAACATCGGAGTTTGTTCCTACTGTGTGCGACAGTTTTTGTTCTCTTCTCCAATACAGAGACCTGTGGGTTTTCAGTTTGCTTGGAAGATGCTGTAGCAAGAGCAGCAGCTGCCTGGTTGCTCCTGTCACTAACCTGCAAACCTCGGCAGATTGCTCTGGGCTGGAGTAGAGTCCTCCAGGACTCGCAGTCACTTGGGAGTCACAGTGTAGATTTCGTTTCAGAGTGGAGATGTCACGGATTTCAGAGGCCTGGAAAGAGACTTTACTGGGTGGTGATTTTAAGAGGCTCTCCTTTAAGCTTTTCAAATCTTCTGAGGAACATAAAACGTATGGGATGTACAGAACAGAGAAGAGGGAGAGAAGTACATTGGCGTCTGCAGCTGCACGGGCAGTCGCTGTTGTTAGTAACTCCCCTGAGTTGCTGGGGAAGTGTCAGAGCACGAACATTTAGCAAATGCTGCAAGTGAAATAAGCGGGTGAGAGATGAAGCCTGTGAGTGAGGTTATATGTGGAGCAAGTAAAATCATCCGTGATTGCTGCAGGATTAACTCCTGCTGTACTCATAGCGGGGCTGTTTGCTTCCGTCAGCAGTGGAATAAATTCCGACAGCTTGGGACTGCCTGTCAGCTGAGCGGTAAAATTATCCTAGCTGTGCCTTCTTCTGAGAGGACGCTTCCTAGCTAATCCGGCAAGCACATTTGCAGTTTGTGCAGTGTGCCAGCAAAAACCCATACCAACATGTTGATCAGTATAACTTGGGAAAGTAAAATCCTGCTGCCTATGTATATACTTTTTTTCCCAAAAAGCCTATCCTTAAGATCTCAAACCGTACTGACTGCGCGGGTGTAATCCATTAGCCGGGAAGGGTTTTGAAGCCCGCGTTGTCGTTCGGGACCTTACTCGTTCCCTCACCAACACTGTGGTGAGGGGCACGGAGAGCAGAGGCAGCGCGCGCACCCCGAGGGTGCCGGGGCGCCCTGCTCCGCTCCCGCTGCGTGGCGGCTGGCGACAGCGCGCGGGGCGCTTGCCAGCGGAGCGCCGCGCTCGTGCGGGAAGCACACGCGCTTTCCAGTGGGAATGATTTGAAATCCAGTGATTTCCTAGTAGCCAACGCGGAGGTGTCGGGTTTCCTGCCCGACGGAGTGCAAAGGCCTCATATGAAAACAATCTGCGCGTGTGGGGAGCCGCGCGGCGCGGGCACGAGCCGCGAGCTCCGCGAGCGCGCGTTGGGTTTTGCAGCCTGAAGGCCGGGTAGCGCCCGGCCGTGCCGCGCTGCTGCGGGCGCAGGACGAGCGCCCGGGCCCGGGTGTGTAGAGCGGCCTCCCCAGCGGCACGGAGGCGGCCGTGGAGGCTGCTCCGCGAGGGAGGCCTCCAGGAAGTGGGAGTGCGCTCGGCTGGAGCCTGCACCGGGGGTGCGGGAAGGGAGGATGCCGCCTACAATAATAAACAAATGCTGGGAATAGATTCCTGCGCTGCTGCCAGAGCAGCAAGGACCAAAGGGTGAGGTCCCCAGCGAGGATTTCAGCGGTGGCGGCGTGATCCTGCGCGGGAGACTCCTGCCTGCACAAAGGGAGCAACTGCTGAAGTTTCGTTCTGCTGGGCCTGGTTCCTCCGGAGCTGCAGCATCCCTTGGGCTGAGCACACCGTCGAGGAGCTGGGACGCGGCTTGGTTACTGCCCTAGCACCGCCAGCCGGCGCGTGGCCCAGGAAGGGACCGGCACGGAGGGACGAGGTGGCCTCCAGTCCAGTGCTACTGCCTCGTTTGCCGGCCTGGCGCCTGCCCCATCCAGACGGGGCTGCCCTGCGACGCTGCCTTTGGAGCTTTCCACGTGCAGGAGTTTCCTGGGGCGTTTTTGTTTCGTTTCTTCGTTCCTCCCTTACATGGGCTGGGCGTGGATGGAGCGGCTCCTCCTCAGCACGTTGCGAGCGCGTCGCCGCTCTTAGGCAGGGTAACTGAGAGCAGAGCGCGGAGCCCGCGAGGCCGCGGCCGAGGCGCTGCGGCCGGGGGCCGACCTGGCCACGTGGCCGCCCGCGGCGCCATGGGAGCCGGCTAGCGCCCACCGGGCTCGGCTCGGCCAGGGGCGCGCGCGGGTGCCGCGGGGCGCCATGCCGGCGGGCTGCGGGGCGGCTGCGCGTCCTCAACGCTGCCGAGCTGGCCCGCGAGGCGCTCCGCGAGAATGCGGCCTGCGCGGGACGCTTCGTCATGATCGGCCTGACCTTAAGCCTGCGGGACCTGCTGGCGCGGTTTGAGAAGGTACGGAAGGGGCCCTGCCACGGACCTGCCTTGAGACGCGTGCAGCGACGAGCTCAGGCCGCGATAAAGCCCTGCGTTTGTTCTCAGCGTTGTGGCGGAGGTGCCTGCGCGCCCCTTCTCCGACTGCCTCCCGCGCATGGAAGGCTCATGCTGCCCTCCTTGCCCATTTCAAGTCCCACAGGATTCATCCTAGAGCAGTTACTCCGATCATGACCCTTCCTTGAAGCGAGTGAAGGAAGGTTTGGGGCTCTGCTGAGCCATAAATTGAAGGGGGCTTTCCAAGGTGTTGGTGATATCACTTCACACAAAGAAGGAGTTCCATAATTTGCTGTTAAATTTGTCTGAAAAGTGTCTTAATTGAATTGGAAGATGTGCTGGTTTTATAAGTAGAGTAACTTCCCCCGAGTGTGCCAGGTCTCCACGTCTTCCCTCTGTTCTTGCCTTCTCCAGTCTAGTGCTGCTCCTCTTGCCAGGAGGCTTGGCAGCAGGAGTGCTGAGGGGCAGGAGCCTTGGCTGTGCAGCGACTGCACTGACTAGATACAGGGATGGAGACAGGAAGCTTCTCAGGCACGTTGCCGTCATCCACTTGTCAGCACTTCAGAGGAGACCCGAGTCGTGAATCTGTAATCCTCTAGTTAGTTTTCCATGCTGTATTCTCTGGTTTCTTTTGCAGTACGCTTCTCTACCAAAAATGGTCTTGTGCTAAACACCGGTGTTTTCCAACGTAACAGCAGGTGAAAACACGTGCGGCGTGAATGCCTCCCTGCTGGGTGAGGCGCTTTCTCCTCTCCCCACTCTGTCAGCCGGGCGTCCCTGTCCTCCTGTCATCGCTGCTCTTAGTCTTTGAAGATTGGGTCACTTGCTAGAGGGCAGGGTGCTATTTTTCTTTCTTTTTTAAATCTTCCTCCCGTGTCTCGAAGCTGCAGCCGTTTCCTAACACTGTGCTGTCGAGAAGGTTTGCTACCAATGTTCTTAATTGCTTTGTACTATACAAAGCCCTGACGTTTACAAATTCCAGGCTCTCCTCTGTGATTCTGGATACGCCAGAGTCTTATTTCTTGTCAAAGGAACTGATTGTAGCAATTCTCAACAAAAGCACAACTTACAAATCTCACAACTGCCGTGGTTTTTAGCCTAAAGCTTACTGTCGTTTTGCCTATTGTGCTGGAGTTTGTAACATGATTTAGGAGAATGCTTTGGTGCTGGAGAAGAATGTTAACATTTTTGTTGCTGAACTTTGATCAGAAACTGCTTATTGAGCAAGATTTCCATATTTTTTTCTTAATTTTTTTGAGCAAGTTCCCCTCTCCCCTGCCTTGTCTCTCCCTCACATGACTTCCCACACACCCATCCTGTTCCTTCTTGCTGCGGCGTTTGCTGCCAGGAGAAACAGCTTTATGGCAGTGATTCCGGCTCGCGAGCTCGCCCTAACTTTTGGTATCCATTAATGTATGTCGTAAGGAGAGAATTACAAGTGCTGTTCCTGTGGTTGCAGTGCAGAGCCAGATGGCATTTGCACAAGCGTGTGGGACACCCCCTTCCTATGCAAAAGCAGAGTCGTGTTACGTTCCAGTGGGCTGGGCTGCCCGGCTTTGTTCTGTGCCACTGCGTGCCTGCTGCAATTAGTGTTAATGGCTTTATGATGCCCTTCAGATGTTCGGGCTCTGCCGTGTGACTCAGCCACAGAAGCTGTCAAACACAGGCTGCCATTCTCAGCCTTAAGTGCATGGGTGTCCTCATGATTAAAAGAGCCCTTGCCCACACCATATGTCACCTGTAAAGGTATTTTCTATTAAATTTAAGTGCAAGTCAAGACAGCTTTTTGGAAACCTGGAGCTGCAGTGCAAGACTGTTGGTAATAAAAGCGTGTGAAAAACAGACATGGGAAATACCCGAAGGCTTCCCTCCCTATCCCTGGCCCCCCACCCCCCAAATCCAAAAAAAAAAAAAAAAAAAAAAAAAAGGTGTTTTTCTTCCTGGACTGTGTAAAAACGTAAGTAGTGATTGAATTTCTGCCACCTCTCAACCCAATTGCTTTTGCAGGTTGCTTTGGTCCTTCTTACCCCGTAGGCACAGTGGCTGTGCTGAGGGGCAGTGTGGCCCCACATCTGTCGTTTTAGAGAGGTTTAATGCCTTCCCTTAAGCACGGTTCTGCCAGCGGTGGATTTATGATGAGGGCAGTTCTGCCCAAGTGTTTTGCATCTCGGCTGCTCTCCTGAGCGTGGATTCTGCGTAAGCTCCTTGCCCAGCAGCGAGAGCCCCCGCGTGGTGCAGCACATGGGGTGAGCTTTTCTGAAGCTGGCACTCACTGCAGGGCTGTGAGCCTCTCCTGAAGCCAGAGGAGAGGCTCCCTGGCTGACACGGAAACCCGAATTCCCCCCACACAAGGGAATTCCTTTTAACAGTCTCTTCTTTACAACTGCTTCCCTCTCCCTCCCATCACTTGCTTTCCAAAGGAGAGAGCACTGAAAGTGTCCATTCCTGTGGCAACAGCCGCCCTCATATGCCCGTCTCGTGCCCTAATTCTCGCTCCCTCCTTGAGGGCTATTGGAAAGTGAACGCTGCAAGTGGAGCACGGGCTAAAGGAAACGTCTGACGCAGCAGTGTCCTCGGAGGCAGTTGGCAGCAGCAGGTAAAATATATCTGATTCAAAACAGAATAAGCAATCTGCTATAAAAAGCTGCCGTGGCCTTGCTACCTGCTAGGAGAGCTCAAGAAAGGGTGGGCTGGCTGGTGTCTGTCCTCTGGTTGCCACTGCGGTTTTTCTTCCAAGCCGTTTCAGTGGAGGAGCTTCTGCAGATGCTTCCCTGGGCAGTCCTGCTCTGTAGAGGAAGGCAGCGAAAGTCGCACTTTGTAACTTTGATCATGCTGGCTTGCACGTTGTCAGTGAAGGAGATGGGCCGTTGTTCTTGGGAGACTTGCATGTCCTTCCAGTTGCACCCAGGTGCCCGTCCCGCTGCAGCCACGGGCCGTGACTTGTTGTGGGTCTGAGGAACACAAAAGCTGTCCTGGCAGCATGGCCTGGAGACTCCTCACTGGGGACACGCGCCCCTTCAGTCTGGAGTGTAATCCATAATACTGCCATACGTAGCGATTTAATTGTTTATTGTTGATTTACATTGTTCTGATGTAATTGTGTTTTTTAAAAAAGTAGTTATTTAGATTAAAATGTTCCAGACCATTCTCCTAAGAGAGGAAATTGTGTTTTGCATAGCATAGAATATAGTAGAAGCTTGACTAAGGGATCTTGATGATAGAATCTGTAACATGATGGGAACATCTTTTTATTCATTTTACATAATAAAATAACTTCTCTGCATTATATCTTTATATACCTCAAGTAAAATCTCAAGTACTCTTTATAGTCAAAATGGACTAATGCAAATTTTTGCATGTTTTAAGATGCATCTTGTTTATTCCACTTTAATTTTGGGTGAGAATATGGAGTTTTCTTCAATCATGTTTTTAATCTTCAAATGAAGGGCTTAGGGCTGTTAAAGGAGAAAATATTTTGCCTGTGATGGCAATGTATCAACAGATAAAATTGAAAAAGTAGAACTAAAAATAGTAGAGTTGAGGGCATTAGAAGGTTCTCCGGACCCTATCCTTCCCTGTGGTCTAGATGGGAGCCCTTCATCTGTACTGGGCTTCCTGCACATAAAATATCTTTATAAAAACGTTCGAGATCTTTTTATTATCGTTGTCACTGGGGATAATTGGCTTCTCCTTTATCTGTCTCTTGCCATGAGCCATCTCTCCCCTTACACGTGCCTGCTGCACTTCTTTCATGCACATGCCGAACTGAGATGCCTCGTTTGGGTTTTTCTGCCTTTGTCTTTGAGGGCTCTGATGCGGTAGCACTGGTTGACTTCAGTAGCAGCTCTGTTTTGTTTATCCATCAGCCGAAAGTGCCTTTTCTTCCTGGAAAAGAGAAATCGCAAACAAGGAAGCGAAGTTAATTAGCAGAGTTAAACTCTGCTTTGTGCTGCTTTATCTCCTGCTGTTGGGACTCAGGCTGCTTCGCAGGGCTCCGCTTGCCTGCTGGAGCTGACAGATCACGTTCTGCACAAGTCCTACAAGCAAGTGCGTTCATGGGGGCTCTGCTCTCTTACGAGAGGTTGCTGATTATTAGATATTTGTTTTCTGAAGTGGGGGCGGGGGAGGTTATTTGGGAAATCTTTCCCATGTGGAGTAGTGAAGCTGAGGGCAAAGAACCCAGTTGCCCAGTGCTGTGTCGTGGCTCAGCTGCAGAGGCAGAGCTTCGCTGCCTCCCTGCTTCCCCATCACCCTGGCTCTACATGTACCTGGATTTTAATTCCCTAACCAACAAAAGATTCGATGCCATCGTGGCTCCTGTTTGCAGCTATCCATAGCAGAAGTGCATAGCAGCTGTGGTTTGAGGCAGACCCACAACTTGAGGACAGGAGGTGACAGAACCCCGCCATTTGCCTCCTCTTGGCCCTGGAGATGGCCAAAAGGCACCGGGGGCTGCCTACAGGGATAGACCCTTTACGGGACACCGGGGTTGTTGAGCTTCTTCCTTGCAAAGAAGTTTGTTTGCGCCTGCATCAGGTTTCTGTCATGCTCTTTGCTGATTAATCCCACCGAGAGAGCCAGTGTACAGCCTGGCTCCTCACATGTTCTTATTTCTCTGTTAGACTGAGGTACAGAAAGCACTGGCAATGGTACAGGAGATTTTGTTTGAGGATCTTATGTTTTAAAAATAATACTGGCTCTGGGTAAATGAAGACAGCTACTATAATGTGTTTTCTGAGGTAGAAATGAGATTGGGAGAATAAAACATTGAATTTAAAAGGGCAGAAAAACGAGCAACTTAAGATGTAACTGAGAGTGCTATTTTTTTTTTCTTTTTTTTCCACGAAATGCAAAATGTGTGTCTACCTCTCTACATATCACATGTAATATGAGATACTTGAATTGTAGAAGTAGGTTTTGAGTTCACTATGGTCATTTAATTGTGCCTTAGGGACACAAGTTTTAGTTAAAAACATTCATTACATATGTCAAAAAACCATACTATATGATTTGCTTAGTTGTGTGAAGTTTCTGCAATGGTTTATTTCAAAGAGGAACGAAACAACGTTGTTAAGGCTGAGTGTGTGCAGCTTCTGAACAGGGAGGTTTCTAGTGCATTTGCAAACAGCACTGGCTGGAAACGTGGAAAACAGTAGGAAATTAAATACCATAAGTGATTTTTAAAAAATCATATTCTTGTTTATAAGTGCTGTTTCACAGCAGAGTATGAAAAAGCTCCTTTTGTCACGTTTAAAAAAGGGGAACCTTTATAACGAAGTAAATGAGTGCAGGTTTTTGTATCTCTTTTGCAGATTTTGTACGCCTTGGAAGAGAGATTAAAGAAAGAAAGATTATTCGCTGTGGCCTCGTGGTTTAAGAAGTGCAGTAGGAATAACATCTGTCATGCTTTAAACACAGACCTAAGATGTCTGGGCTTTTCCTCTTGATATTTCAGGACATCCAGGCTGAGATCGATGCCCACAATGACATCTTCAAAAGCATTGACGGAAACAGGCAGAAGATGGTGAAAGCCTTGGGAAACTCCGAGGAAGCGGCTCTGCTCCAGCACCGCCTTGACGACATGAACCAGCGCTGGAACGACCTCAAGGCCAAGTCAGCCAACATCAGGTGAGTAGTGGGAACACCAGTACACGCGTGGCGATGGCTGCTGCTTTGGAAAGGCTCCGGAGCTTGACTCTGGCACTGAGGTGAAATCTGGGTTTTCTGCTAAGGGACCTCGAGCATAAACCTGATGTGCTTGCTGGCAGTGGAAGCTCAGCTACTTGTTCTGCTCTCTCCAACGCTGTGCATTTGCAACTTGCTAATTTGTGCTAAATCTTCCAGAAAAGTAGGTTGGCTCTTTCCTTATTGCATATCAAAAGCAATGTCATTGAAGTAATACTGTGAAGTTAAAATTAGCGAGGAAAAATCAGTGGTTTTTTGTTGTTGTTTTTTGTTTTTACCACTGAAACGAGTACTTTGATAACGCATCACGAGGGTCTATATCTATATTGCTAGCAGACTTTTCTGACAGCTTTTCAATTAAAAACATGTTTAAAAGCATATATTAATCAGGAAAAGTCTTTTAAATTTTTTGACCCGAGCAGTGCTAAGTGAAGAGCTCAATGTTTGTCCAAGTGTAGACGCTAATAAAATCTTTACAATGTCATTCTGGAAGTAGATATTACCATACTCATTAATGTCAATAAAATTCCACATTAAAGTTAACTACACAGCAAAGCCTGTATAGAGCTTCTAATTGCTACTGCCTTCCTGTTGATTAAAGGAAATTGTACTTTTACTAGAGCAGAACAATGGTAACCTCTCATATTAATTTTCCAAAGGCCAGGAAAACGAGTTGAGCCTGGAATTTAGGCAAACTGTGACGTGTGCTTTTCATCTCCACTCATCCCGTCCCCAGCCTCCTGGACGCCTAAGCGTAGTTGGCAGAATCTACTCAGGCCCAGCCCAAGGGCAGAGCTGGGGCCAGAGGACCTGAGCACGTGGGCAGCAGAGCTTATCATGAACAGCCCTGCCACCTCACAAGGCCATTAGTACAGGTGTTAAATTAGGGCTTTTATGAGCTGTGTTCACAAGTAAATCAACCTGCGAGAGCGACTAAAGCATGTTCGTATGTTAATAGTTTAATCAGCAAGTGTAAAGTCTGGCAATAACAATTCAGTTGATTGACCCTTCATGGGGTTAACTGTAATTTGGGAGAAATTGATGGTGAAATGGCCTTCCAACCATATACCCGAGCAATTGTTAGACTGCAGCCTGCACTCGGTGCTTTCTGTGGCGGTCTGAAACGTGGCCCACTGGGCAGCGTGCACGTGTTTGTGCTGCTCTGCTGCTGTGTGTAATGCTGCTGAGCCATGTGCCAGCGAGTGAAGGGCAGGGAGAAGAAGACTGGAAACAAATGCGAGAGAAATAAATTAACCTTTCCAATTGTTGTTGCCTCTGAACAGAGGCAGGTTTCTGATTTCATGTTTTTTCACCTGTTTGTTGCAGCTCAGTTCTCTAACTTAGGCAAGAGCGGTGAAAGTCTCTGCTGGGAAATAACAAGCAGCAGAACTGGTGCATGCCCTGTTCTTCTCCAGTGTGGCATGTGGTTTAGAGAGCAAGATAGAGCTAAAAGTATGAGAGGAAGCAGAGGATTCTCTAGATATAGACCATCCAGCCACCAACCTTTCCTAGTCCATGTGTTCCCTTGTCGCTTAGCAGGAAGAGTGTTACCAAAATAGGAGAAGCCAAAGCTGAGGGTGCATGCTGTCAAGGGTCAGCCCAAGGGGAGCCGTGTCAGTGCTGCTGCTCTACAAGGTCCTGTTCTGCCCGGGCACACGGGATGGAGAGAGGGTGCTCTGGGTCTGGCCAGCCTGTTGGAGAGCCTGGATTTTTCCTGCTCAGCTGAGATGCTACTAGGAGTGCTTCTAAATACAGGGAGGGTGATGCTGGGGAATACTATTGCTGCAACTGGTGCTCAAAACATAGCTTTTTATCAAAGTAGACAGACTGTTAGGCCATCACTGCACCCGGCAAGTCCCTGAAAATTGGCAATTTATTTGTCACAGGGACACGAGCACTTGAAGCTTTGCTTGCAGACTGTGTGTTGATAGAAGCCCCGATGTCTAAACAAGGCAAGAAAGGTGCTTTTCCAAAGCAGAGAAGGAAACATTTCCCAACTTCGGCATAGTTTGTTAACTCTCACTCTGTGATAATGCCTGTATCACAAACGTACACATGCCACTAACACATTGCACTGAAATGTAGTCTGGAGGATATCTAGGGACCCTTTCTCCTAGGCAGATCCATGCCTGTCCCTCGGGAGCACTGAACATTTGCTCAGCTCAACTGCTGCTGCTCTTGCCTCTCTCTTTTATTTTCACTGTCACATGGATAAGATTGGAAGGGCACCATTTGGGCAAGGTACAAGCTGATATTTGGGGTTCCCCCTTTACTAACTTTTCTGGCCCGGGTGGTGCTGTGTCTTCAGAGCAGGGTTTTGCAGTCCCTTTGCTCTCCTGCACCCCCTCTCTGCCCCCTGAAGGCTGCTTTGCAGAGGGCTTCGAAATTATAAACTAGTGTTTTGCTTCTGTTGTTAATCTGATGGGTACATGAATACTCATCAGGGTAAATTACAATGAATTTAATTTAGTATTATATGCTGCATCCTTCACATTAATGCCAAATTAGTTTGTTCACTGTTAACGTTATTGCAGGGAATGTTAAATTAACAGTGAGCCACCATTACAGAGTTCTTTAAACACCTAACTAGTAACAGTTCCACTTCCCCTCTGCCCTTTCAAAACTTTAATTCATTTTGTATACAAGAATTCAGCCAAATAATTAGAACGGAATCATGCAGCTTCAGACCGTGCCAGGTTTTAGAGGTGAGAGCTGCTTCCTTCCCCTTCCTAGATACAGTCAGAAGTCATGAGGAAGAGATTTTACTTTCAGATGTATGCAGAACTCTGGATATAAACATATTAATCTTGGTTTGTTTTTTTAAAAAAATCGTATGATCATGTTTTATTGCGGGTAGCTGGAGGGTCTAATTATTGCGAATGCTCAGGGTGTAAATTTTCAGTGGAGTTAAGTACCTTGTGCAGTGACTGCCTGCACGGATGTGGTTAAGAGCACAGCAAGGAAGGTGCCTTGAATGCAGTTCTGGTTAGGAAGCATTGAAGAGCTGAAAAGAGGTGAGAAGAGAGCTGAGAAAGTCCATTTTTACCCTAGAATTGAGACACCCTGGACCACGGCTGTGCAGAAGATGCCAGAAGGGAGGACTCTGGCTCAGCTGGTTTTAACCCATGGCTACAAGCAGAGAGAAAGATACTAGTGGCAGAAACAAGGGAAGATAGAAACAGTTTTGCAGAAACCTGTATGCAAAAGAACATCACCTCCAGCATTTACTTGTAAATTTTTTCTCAAGTAACTACCTACATACTTTCCTGAACAGAGCAGAGCAGGAGAATGGGTTCTTCTTGCAGAAGCTAGTTCTTCATTTACTGTTACAGTGATGTATTTTTTTTCTCTGTATGTCCTTTTTACTCTTTTACACTCTTACTGCCTACTTACTTGTTCATCTATCCCAGAAAAATGCCAGCCTACCCAAACGTAAGTTTGCCTTGAAGTAAGCCTTGCAGCAGCCTTTCAAACCAGCTGCAAATTCATTGGAGCAGCCATTTAAGCAGATAAAAGCAGAGAGAGCAGTTGAAAGTGCCGAAATGCAAGCTGGAGTGATTCAGAAAAAGAATAAAAAGTGACATGTAAAACAGAAAAGAGAAAATCGAGGGGACGAAATAGAAAAGTTGGGTTCATTCAGCCTTCAGAAGCAGACAGGAAGGTGCAGAGTCAGTGTCAGGCTATGCTGAAAAAGAGTCAGGTCTTCTCCATCGCCTGGGTGGTAAAATCAGTCATTTTGTACTGGTACAAGCTAACAATACGTTTTCTGGTCCCCAAATGAAATCCATAAGAGCACTGAATAAGTGAAGTGGGATGGCTGGACCTGACCAAAGATAGTGCTGCAGGGAAACCATTTAATCAAGGTAGTTTTGAATATGCTTGAAATGAGTGTGCTGAAGTTTGGAAAGGCTGTGCACTTCACCGGGGGACAGATGTGCCCTGAGTTACTTCTTCAGTAACAAGTTGTCAGCTAGAGGGATGTGTTAAATAACGGGATGCTGATGTTTGCAGCAGCACAGTGAACTCGCTCCTCAGGAATCTTCCCGTTCGGCACTGGAGAGTCAGGTTCTGGCTTTAAAGAGTTTGGTTTTGTGCTGCTTCAGCTCACAAAATGATGCTCATGCTTTGTGCACTGCAGGAGTGGGTTCCTAATAAAAGAAATCACTTTGTGTTGCTCAGGTGTGGAGTCTGCAAGGTTTTAGGTAGGTCCAAACAGCAAGTGTATATTTGTGTGTTTGTTATCCTGGTTTTTCTTCCTCTCCCTGCTTACTTTCGTTTTCTGTGGAAAGTGTTTAGAAATGTAGGTTCTTTTAACATATCAAACGTTCTTTGCAGTTAAATATTTGAAACCTTCCTACCCTAATGATAGAATGTTCTTATTTTTTAGTTCAATCCCTTTCTTTTTTATGACACTCAAGGCTTTAAAAATGTTTTTATGTTGTTTTGCAGGGCTCACTTGGAGGCTAGTGCGGAGAAATGGAACAGATTGCTGACATCCCTGGAAGAGTTAATCAAATGGCTGAATACAAAAGATGAAGAATTAAAAAAGCAAATGCCCATTGGAGGGGATGTTCCAACCTTACAGCAACAGTATGATCATTGCAAAGTGAGTTCTTAAAATGTACTGATAGAAGTGCTACTGTAAAGGATAGGATGAAGTGGATTTACATATGGAAGAGATGATAAACAGTTTAGCATAGTGTTTATTTTTTAGAAAAATGTTTTGCTGTAGATCTTCACTCCTTTTGCATTAGCTTCTCACCAAAGCGCAACTGAGATATCTCCTTTAAAAATGTTTCAGAATAGTTTCTGATGCATATGCTTAGCTCAAAACTGCTTTGTGACCTGTTTGCTGATCTTCTTGGATGCCCAGCAGGCATAGATGTTGTCCAAGTAAGGCTAAAAAAGACCTGTGTAAGTTAGAAATGAACATGAGTTACAAAAACAACGTGAATGTAAATTCAGTAGAATTATGCAAGATGGCCTCTATGTTTTAGTAATATCAGCAGTATTAGAGGGTCTCCCCAGCCTCAAGTGCAGATTTATATTACAAAGATGACTCAAAAGTGTTTGAAGAAGTAAGTTCAGGCTTACCTGTACTGGTGTTTCAGCTGTCTGGTTTTGCTAATGCCGTGCCACCATGCTTCATGTTACACTATTAATTTGTAAGTTTGCTTTTGACAGCAAAATCTGTGTTGCATCTAAAATGTATTCTCATTTATGTAGAACATAAAGTCTGTGTAACCAACTCTAATCAATAATCAAGTAGGGACATATTTGCCACTGGACAGTTTCATTCATAAGCAATGTTTTTGAGGCTTACTTCCAACATACAAGAGTTTAAAGAAATCTGCATATGTTTCTTCCTAATTTATTCTTTTAAAATGAATTATTATCATAAACACAGGGTTGCTGTTTCTTGAGAACTCATCACTTCCTGTTTTCCACTTAAATCATCACGCTCAGTTTGTAGGCACATCTGCTCTGAGCTTTTTGTAATGATCAGACATTGTTTTATTATTGTGGAAGAGTATTAAAAGACTGGAACAGATCCAGTGAGAGATGGTGGGTCTGTACAGATCCTTTTCTAAGGGTCTGTGCATGTCTCATGCTGGATTATAGTATATAGCTGATCATAACAAAAAGTACTGCTGGCGGCTCTCATTTAAAGACCTCAAACTGATTTTCAGAAATGGTTGTTCTTATTCAAGGATTGTAGGAACAAGGATGCTAGATGGCTCCTGGGTGATGCCAGTGAACTGCAGCAGTGGGAGGGAGGGAAAAGCCCTATTCTTTTGTCTCTATTCTTTTGTTTTAAAGAGGAATATTTTGGACGATTTTTGTTATAGGTTAAGGTAAAGCTAATACCTTGTGGAATACGTGTGGAATACATGCATTCAGGAGCTCCAAGAGATTATCCTTTTGTTTTTGAGAAAGACCATATTCTTTTGTCACTTGGCTTTTGCATTTACTGTTAACATTAGATTATAGATGTCCCAGTCCAGTATTTAATAGGAGCCCTATCAATATACTGCAACAAAACAAAGTTAAAATAGCCCTGTGCATTTGTCGTGTTTTCTGTACATTTCGGTGGGCAAGTGTGCAGTATTTGGTTGCAGATATTTCTGACACAGAGACTGGACAATTCTTTTCTAAACATTATTTCAGGAATGCGGGGATTCCACTGTGTCATATGATTTTTTTCTGGGTTGTGCCAGGTACCAACCGCCAGCATGTGCTGTCTCATGAATGAAGCATTCTCCTGTGAGCTGGTGCTGATCACTGATTCACAGAGGAGGGAAAATAGATTGAATCTCTCCATTGATTTGCTTCTCTGTAGGGCGGCTCTTCAGTAACAGGCACTGTTACTGCTTCACTGAAGCTGCAGTTTACTAGTAAACTGGATCCAGTTGAAAAGTTGTATATTCTCAGGTTGAAAGTGAAAACTGAAAGGGAAAGGAGAGAGGGAAAAGGTACCCAAACACTTTGCAGCTACCTCTTCCCCTTCCTCTGTATAGTTAGGTGCTTGGTATGGTTTGGATGTGGAATAAATGTGCCCTTTTGGGAGGGATCCCTGTAAATGTTATGCCTGTGATATTTTCTTTCTTTCCTTTTTTTGTTGTTTTTGGTTTTGAACTCTTGTGCCAAATGTGCCCCTTTGGCAGATTGCTTTATAAAGCATTTGAGCTGACTCCTTCCCTGCTATGGGTGCTGCCGTGCCTTGCGCTGGGGTCGCTGGCCGCCGTCACCTGCTCTGCACTGAGGCTGCTCTCTCCAGAATGCACACCCAGCTCCTGGGTTAAGATGGAAGCTTTACATGGAGAGTGAGATGTGACTGTTTCATGCAAAGTGCTTCAGGGCTGCTGTTTTAGAAATCTTGAAAAGGAACTATGAGTTATGGTCTGTATCTTGGGAGGAGCAAGGCTGGAGGAGGATCTCATTGAAATAACGGACTTGGAATTTCACATTTTAACCATTCTCAGCATTTCTTTGAGTGTGGGCTGTGACGATACCCCAAGAGTGAAAACTCAAAAATGTTTTGTAGAAAGGGGTACCAAGAAATAGAGAAGAAGCTTAAAATACTTGAATTAAAAATCAGCCTAATGTACCTGTACCTGAGGCTGTCTTCATACTCGTGAAGTACTGAAAACTCTACTGCAAAGCAACTGAAGAGGCAAAGAGCTGTAGGGAGAAGAGTGCGGAGGCAGCTGGCATTTCTGCCTCTAGGGCCTGCTTCCTCCTCTGATTCCATGTTTCATGGTTTCTGGTGCCCATCCACGTGAGCTCTGGTTTTGCATTTCATTCTGCTCTTCTTCAGCCTGCTTTATGAATATTCATTTAGGATTCTGAAGAGTCTGACGTAATACTGCTTATCTGTTGGCTGCCTAGGTCATGCTAAAGAATATTGGTGTGGATATTTTATTCCACCATAGAAGAAATGGTGCAGAAGTGCTGTGAAGAATCAGTGGGCCAGGCTTGTGCATGTGGAGGTTGTGCCTGGGAGAAAGCACAGGAGGTGCAGTGACCTCCTGGTCCCTGGAGACGCACAGGGAACCTCACCTGGGGCTTCTCCCTGCTCTGTTTCAGATTGAGCAGGATCGGGTGCTCTGTCTTACAGATCCTTTCAGCGTCTGTCCGTGGAAGCGAGCGAGTGTCTAGCTAATGCTAAATAATGCATGCGTCCTGAATCACAGGGGTGCTTAAGTTGCCTTCCTTCAAGTCCAGACTGAATCGGGCTGGGAGCTCTGAGTGTTTCATTAGTAATTTTTACATCTGTAGCTGGATCATTAATATTTCAGATCCTCATCAGACGTTTGGGGGCTGCTGTCAATGTACTTAATGCTTCCGAGTTGGTTTGCTGAACCATGCAGACAGTGAAAGTTGGATGTATTTCTTCCAGGTTTCGTTAGCTATTGCCACTGCTATCAACAGCATTAGCGTAGCCAACTGGAAACTACTTTCTGCTTGTTGTCATCCCCTCAGGGTGCCTCTAATTCCATTGTTTACTGTGCCAGCCGGAAAAGACGGAGGAAAAACATTTTTCCAGCCCTGACTTCTCTATCCTCTTTTGATATGTCTGACTGACTTTGGGCAATGGGCTTATTCTTAAATCCTTGTTCTTAATTATTCTAGATTTGTTTTTCTTTTTCCTTTATATTAAACCTTGTTTCCATTATTCTTACAGTTATAATCAATTATTTGCAGCAACAACAACAAAGACAGTAGTATTTGATCATTTCAAAGCTACTTTAGTCTGTGCTCTTAATTATAGACTAGAAAGGTGTGGTGGGGGGAGGTTAATATGTTGTACATCTCATAACAAAACAGGCAAAATCTGGATCAGGCAGAGGTGCTCAGCTGTGTTGCTGAAATACTAATTTTGACCAAAAATGCAAACTTTGGAGGAAAGATTAAAAAGAGCCTGTGGCAGGAAGAGGGGAATCTGCAGAGCCTTTCCCTTAGAAGAGGAGCTTCAGTCTGGTCCTACACACTAAGGTGCAAGTGAAGCAGGAGCTTTGGTGCTCCCAGGGATGCAGTTCCTGCCCCGGTGCGCTCAGGGAAGGGGCAGAGTGACCATCCCCCTGGTCACGCAGCCTCAGCACTGCCAAGCAGTGCGACAGCTGCTGAGCTAACCTCGTAGGGCGTTAGGAGTAGGTTCTTAAGGACTTGGGCGGCTTTGAGTGTTCTGCGCGTTTGAGAATCCTGGATGGTGATTACTCGTGAAAAAGAAAGATTTCACAAGCTCAGGACAATTTCTTTATCTTTAAAGGAAACTTTTTTTCCCTCTCTTTCTGAGGTGTGATTAGGAGAAGTTGAAATTGTGAGTGAGGATATTTTGGGAAAGGAAAGGTGTAGTTGATGCCTGGAATTAAACGAGAACCCTCCCAATGGACCTGTCTGATTTCTAGCTGTTGCTCATTAAGGGTTTCCTAGAATTGATAGTTTTACATGAATGGTTCAGGTGTGGATCACTAACTGCTCTCCGGGACAATTTCTCCAAAGGGATGATGTGTAAACAGAAGCATGTCACAAACTGAGTGTTAAATTAAGATGTCAGTGCAGTGCATTTTAACATGAATAAAAAGAAAAGCCGCTTTTGGCTATGTTACAACTTGTTCTCAAAGTGCTGTAGTTCTGTGTTTTGTGACAAGTCAAGAAAGGTGCAATGGACCAGGACTTAAAAATAAAACAACTCTGATAGTGAAAGAAACAGACATCCTGCCAGAGTAAAGCAGGTTGTCTTGCTGTGGTGGCAGCAATTGATAGGCACGTTTTCAGTACAATAAAAAAAAAATATTTCTATGGGATAGCCGTCTTAATGCCATCTTCTCTGCACAGACACAAGTATATTCATCTCATGTTCTCCTTTCCATGAATACCTTGTCTAGGTTGTTTCACTCACAGACTCACTATAAACTTGGCAGACCGTGCTCGGGTCACCCTTGAAAGCAGGCAGCGGGGGCCTTGCTCTGCGGGTCCCGAGCTGCATCCGGGTGCTCCGCCAAGCGGAGGCGACCACGTGCGGGCCCGTCAGGGAGCCTCCTCGCACCCCATCCAGGCTTCGTAGCTGCAGATGCCACCCTGCTGCTTGGGCATCCGCTGGCATGGGATAAAGGATCTCTCTTGTTTTGGACCTGTTTCTAATTAATTTGTCTAATATCTTCTTGACATTGCTGATATTTTCTCCCACAGCCGTGTAAGTGCCAGATGCTCGTCAGCAATTCTGTTTAACCAGCCTCCCCCAGCAAACCAGGCAGCAGTAAAAGCAGAACAGAACCACCCCCCTACTCTTTGTATTCTTGATTGATCTCTTGGAGGCTTTTGGTTTTAGTACAGTGGGATTCACTTCATGACTTGGAAGCCCTGATCATCCCTCCTTTGCACTCTCTCCTCTCCCAGCATGACCCCAACCTTTTTAATCTCTTCTCATAAGACTGCTGCTGAATTCCCTTAAACCCCTCTGTTGTTCCCTGGGCAAGTTCCAGCTTCTCTCGAGGTAGTGACCAGTGCTGCACACTGTACTTTAGATACCAGCATTTTATGCTGCACACAGTAATGGCTCTGTGTCTTGTCCTCAGCAACTTTCTCATGATGCTCAATATTTTATTGGCTTTTTTGGTTGCTGCTGCGTATTGAACCAGTGATTTCAGAGAGCTGGCAGTGAGACCCCCCCAGCTCTTTTTTTCTAAGCTGGAACTGCTCGAAAGTGTTTAGGAGCTTCAGCCTGGCCTGTTGTGTATGCTTTTGTAGGATGAGGTTGTGTGTCAACTGTTAGAAAATGGTAGATGTTATCTGAAACCTATCAGATAAGCCCTCACTTTGGGGCATGGAAATACAGACTGGTACAAGGAAATGGGGCAGGACATTTCTTGAATGCAATTTTTTTTTTTCCTGAAATCTGTTTTTCCAACTTCAGAGAGCCAGGAAAATGACAACAACAGCAAAACTCAACAGTCGAGCAGCAGAGAATCTGTTTGTCCAGCTGCAGAGAGCCACTGGAGAGCCACTAGGATTCAGTGGCTGCTGCCATGTTTTTTCAGGAGATTTAATAGTCTGCACCGGGACAGAGCCGCTCCTCCCTTTCCTGTACTGAAACAAGCGTGAGGTGCTTCCTATAGAACCTTAGAATCTTCCCTCTTTGCTGTCTGACTTGTTCTGATACAGAGGAGCAGAGCCGGGGTGGGGGGGTTAGCAAAGCTCATCCCTAGTCTTTGGACCAGAGCTTGCAGGGATTGCTCCAAATCTTAGGAAAACCTGTTTACGTGACGGGTGCTTTTCCTTACGGATATTGTGCAAGTGCTAGAGAGCGTTACCCTCTTTCCTGTTGCATTCTCACAGGATAGACTTTCACCTCTGTCTTTGTTATTGGACAAAACAGAGCCAGGAGCATTAGTTTATATAATGTGATCCATACACTTAAATGGGAAAAAAAAAGGAAAAGAAAAGGAAAAAAAGGAAGAAAAGAAAACTGTTGTCACAGGAAAAGCCCCCTGAAACTTCAGGTGTGAGGCAGGACTGCAGCTGCAGACCTGGCCTGTCAAAGAATCCAATTTTTTTAAGGTATTTTTATCTAGATTTTACTTCCTGTTGCTGCAGGTGGGCTCTTTAGAGGAGAACACGGTTTGTTCTAGTTAACTCCTGAGCTGTTGGGTCCTCAATCCCTTGTTATTACAGGCAGTAATCCACCCTAGGAACAGTTGCAGGAGATGGGAAGAACTGTGTTGCCATGACAGCCGCCCACTCCTTGCTCATTCAGATCCCCAAGATTAAAGCCTGGACCTGGAAACCTATGCAGGAAACAGAGGAGGAAGCACTTTCTGCCTTTTTCTTTTATTATTAGTCTTATAGTCAATTTTACTTCTTTTTTAAAACAACAATGAAATGAAAGAGTGCCTTAGTTTAAGGAGCAGTAAACTTGCATGGTTATTTATTTACTCGTTTAAAGAAGCTCCTAATCTCAGCCCTTAGCAGTTCCCAGATGTTACCATACATATAGGTGTATGTTCTGACCTAGACTAAGTGCAAATCTCTTCCGTTCTGATTAGCTTGACACATTGGGGAGCTATTATTAGAAATAATTATTTATTGCTGAAGAAGCTTTGTGAAGTTCTGATCTTTCAATTTAGCAGCCAAAAGGCATCTCAATTTATCATGGTACTTAGGAGCTTTCTTTTGGGAAAAACTGCCTGAAGTTAAATTCAGTGTTGTGCTTCAAAAAGATATCATACCATATCTTAGATTCTACTTCTGCTTTTCAGCTGCTAGAAGTCTTTACTTACTATCTCTACCTATAGAAGAGAGTGTGTTTTTTTCTATTATTATTTTGAGGCTCTTAAATCATCCAGTTAACTTAAATCTGACCTTTTTATTGGACATCGTGTGCATGTGGAGCCTTATCTGAATTCTCAGTGAAGTTATCTAGAGCTATTTTTTTTTATCCTGAAGAGAGATCTTATCTGAATTCTATATCAAAAAGTCAGTTCTTTGCTATAATCTGCTTCTTTCTAGCAGAGTCTTTTCAAATCTGTATGAAAAATGTATGGAGAAAGTTTGAGTAGTCACCAAATAACGGCAGCATACGATTCAGATCAGTGTTGCTTGAAGAATGAGGAAAGTAACCTCATAAACTGAAGCTGGTTAATTGATATGAAGAAGATAGCACTGCTTCTTTTAATCAGATTTGGAGCTCGAGCGCTCCTCTTTTTGAGGCTCCTTTCTGATAACCCCTGAAGTATCGTGAATGGGTCGGCCACATCAGAGGACTGTCCTGTGTCTGCACAACAGTAATGAATGAGGACAGTTCACCGTAGAGAACAGTGCCTACTAAGTCCATGTCTTCAGACGTTCCTCGTGGATTTACTGAGGAAGGTCTGCTTTAGTAGACACTTTACTGACTTCCAGACAGTAAGTTCTGTTGAGGAAAATGTGGATGGGAAGTGTTGGCTTGTTCAAGATGTCATGTGTGTGTTGATTGCTCCTGTGCTTCTAGGCATCTTTTTCTATGAAGAGTGTGATGTTGTTCTCACAACCACCCATTTAGTACTGAAAAGTTATTGTACGTGTTTACTCGATGTTACTTATAATTTACTATCTGTAATGTGATAGAACATTTTAAAAGTTGCAGAAAGCTGGAGATTTCTTGAAGGTCATTTCTATCTTCTGGCTTGATGATGATGTAATGCGATGTCAAGGCTGGTCGTGAAGTGGCTGTTTTCTAAACTGATTGCAAGTCCTGTGTATTAATGGCTGTGTAGCCTGCTCTATCAGGTAGAGAACACTTGTACAGTAACTTCTGTGACAGGAGCAGCCTCTTCTGATTCTTCAGTGCATGATTATTAGTCTTAATGGTAGTTTCTGGTTGTTGGACGCGTCACACTGCTGCTGACGTGTTGCTGTGTTAAGCATGTTGCTGTGTTAAGGCAAGGGGCTGTTTGCACGTCTCTGTGTCCCCTTCCTCTGCAGGGCGCCTTTGGGAGGCTGCACGGGAGGAACAGAACTAGTGCCAGTGGTCACTGAACACACAGGCAAGGCCTGCTCAACACGAAACCTTGTCAGCTCTCGTCAAGGGCTGCTTTGCAGCAGCTTGCCAGTGCTAGTAACGCATGAGTTTCACAAGGCGCTTCTAATTTGTGGACCTTTCTTGTTAAATGGATATATAGTGTGGAAAGAATGATTTGGGCTGGAGTTTGGTGTCGTAAAGAGTTGTTAATCTTGTCTACTGCAGCAGCAGTGACTCAGTGCACACCACTATATATATATATATATATTTATAAATATATATATATTAAAAAAAAAAAAAAAAAGACTTCTCCTCCCCTTGAAACAACTGTTTTGCTCCTTACGGGCTTGGAGAACATTTCTGAAAGATAAAATGGGACCTTTTGATTAATGAAAGAACTACGTTTACAACTTTGCAGTCATTTTAAACAAGATACTCTATAAATGTGTGATTCACTTGAGTGTATTTTATTTTTCTGTATTAACAGAGACTTCAGAGATTCAGTAAAATCATTACTTTTAGTGGTTTGTGTTCCTTCAGTCAGTGAAAAGGGTCAGTGAGAGTTTAGGATTAGCAGTAAACAAAGAAAAGAGCAAGTGAGACAGATTAAAGGAAATCACTGGAAGGCATACATTATTTTTCGGTTAAATATTGCTTTATGTCATCTTGTAATACTTTTTCTTCTGTAGGGCTTTTTGCACGCTCTACATTTGTTCACTTGGGGATTAGCCTGATATATGAAGGTAGCCTGATATATGACTGGTGTGCGTCCTTCCTGAGTGATGAACTGTCTCAGATTCTAATGAGAGAAAAACTGCCCCAAGTGAAGAAATGCTAAAAACTCAACAGTTGGAGGTCTCCGAGAGGAGAGAGGGCAGCGAGCTGGCCATGATAACCATGTACCTGGCTGTAGGACCCTGCAAATTCTGTGTGCTTTTGATTTTTTTTCTGTTTTCTTTGCCAGGTAGGGGCTAAGTTGATTTAGTACCTTACAAAATGAGCTCATAGGGAAGAGCTGTTTTGGTAAATCTCTTTGGAAGTCAGGTTCCTAAGAGAGATCTGAGAGAAGCTTGCAAAAAGATAAACCAGTGGAAGCAAAAGTTCCACGCTGAGGCTGGGGCTTCTATAAGCTTTTCAGCTTTGCTCTTTAGTGCCCTAGGGCTCCCCAAGTAGCACGCACAGCTGTTTGAGGTGGGAGGTAGCTTGATTTCTACTCGGTCAGTTTTCATGGTCAGCAGCGTGGGGGTGTGTGCTGTAATTTTCGAATTACTCCACTATTCCTAAGTAGTTAATGATGGTGTTTGCTTGTGCCCACACGTTCTGCAGGCATTTTTTTTAACCCCAATGAGGGTGACCCTGTGCGGTGTTTGGTGCCGCTGGGGTGGCGTGTGCATTGCATCCGTCCACAGGCCTCGTTGTCGGGTGATCCAGGAGCCAGGCCCTGTGCTCTGACTAAAGGAGTGACTTCAAGCGACTTTTTGGCTTGTCTGCCCCTGCTGCAGCAGTGACTCAGTGCACTCTCGGTTCAGAACAAAAGTTATTACTGCAAAGTGGTAGCGTAAATATTGTCTCTTAGAAGTTGGGTCTCCCGTAGTCTCTCAAAGTTGGGTGCTTGACAGTCCTGGCTACTTTTCAGTGTGAATAAAAATACTTTTTAATTGTGAAGATTTAGAAAGCCATTAGGCTTGAGGCGTTAAGAGAGACTGAGCTTGGTTTTCCTATGTGGGGGACTATTGATCTAGTTCATGGTGAACAGCACTTAAAAATTCATCTATTTTTCTGCTTAAATGCACAAAGAAGGGATTCATGTATATTCATTGTAGCGATCCCACAGTTCTGTTGCAGTTTTTAAATGTGAAAGTCTGTCATGGTTTTGAGAGAGAATTTAACTTCAAACTGCTAATGATTTCAAGGTTGAGACAAAACGAATGTAGACAAAAGCATTATGCGGTTACTTCTCAAAAGTGTCTGGAGCTAATTTAGCTAATTTACTCTTGTGTTGACAAAAAAATGCCATTTTAATTTTTTCTATAGCATTTCAAAGCCCAGTGACGCTCTTTTGACTGTTGGCAGAAATGAAGAGTTAAGGCCACTCTGAGCATTATTTTGGTAGTAGGGAGGAATGAAGCTGTATGCAGGATTTCAGGATTTGTTTAGGAAGTGTTACTTGAGTGACACAAACTGGAACGTGTTAAAACCATACCCTTGCTATTTATAAATGTGAGGCCGTATTTACAAATTATAACAAAGTCTGGAGTTTATAATGTAAAAAGTGAGGGAAGAGGGAGGAAGACAAAAAGCTAAGAATAGTTGCATACAAAATGTGACCAATTCCCTTATACGGCCTTGGTAAAAATGAACATATTTGCTGGCTGAAAAGATGCCTATGGAGTTAACAAATACCTAGGCTAAGCCCAGCCCTAGTGAAAGAAGATGAGTCCTCAACTCTTCTACAGCTCCTCCTCTCCATTAGCAGAGGTGCCAACTCATGTACTTTGGTCTAACCTTTCTTGGGGAGGGGAGCGCAGTAAATACATCCCTGAAACATCCCTGCTTGTCTCAGCCCTCCAGTTCTGCCATCCTGAGGTGGATCCATTCTGCCCTTGGCCTTGGTGGCTGCGCGGAGCCCCTGCAAGAGCTGCCAGGGCCGCAGCTCCTCCGCGAGCAGCCAGGGCGGGCGATGGGCGCTGCGCTGGCACCGTGTGTCTGCTCTGCTGAGGTAGCCCAGAGCTCCACGCCGGGGGGAGCACCCGGTGACCACGGGTGGCGTGGGCAGGAGGAGAGACTGCGTTGAAGAGTCTGCTGCACCAAGGCACTCGTTCTGCACTGCAATAGCTGTTTACAACAGGTCAGCTTTGTTCGGGGCGATTTTCTGGTGATGTTCTGCTCTTCTATATCAGCACAGAGATAAATCCTTCTGACACTGCTAGCTTGCTTAGAGATTCTTAATCTGAGCATAGTTTAGCTTCAGCTGTGCAAACCATTTGTTTGCCCCTGTCTTTGCATTCCAGCTTTTCATGGTGGTGGTGTGGCAGCACCGGCAGAGGGAAAGGGCTTTTTCTTAGCATTGGGTCTAACTTGGTGGAATCAGCATACAGGAAGGAGTAAGCAGTGTTGAACACAGCATGGTATATGGAAACAGACCGTTGAACACGTGGTATATTTAAAACAAGCCCTCCTGCTCCCAAAAGCAACCCAAGAAAAGCAGTAGATGTGAATCCCATCGCTTAATGCTCTTCTGGAAATGTTCAAAGATGATTACGGTCTTAATAGGAATCTGTCTAAAAGAGGTAAACATGCTTTTTTTTTTTTTTTAATACTTGTAAATACAAGCGAAGAGATGCCACAGGCACCGCAGGCTAGTAATTTGTCTAGAGTGGAGTTTTTCCCATCTCAAACATCAGTGACTTCTCCATGTTGAGCAGATGCTAGAAAAAAAAAGGGAGAGCAATCGATACTGCAGAGCCAGTGTAATTTGTCATGTCACAGAAGCCAGCTCTGTGGTATAGGCTTTATGAAGCCTCCTTCAGTGTAGAAAGCTTCAAAAACCAGAAGCTGTGGGAGAAAAGTGAAGAGTAGAAAGGGACTGGGAGGAGAGGTTGACCTTGGTGATGGCATTTGCCCCCACACATGGAGACGTGGACGTGCTCTGAGAGAGCCCCTGTATCTTCATACCTTGAATAAATAGAGCTGTGTATCATAAAGTTGCTCTGGAGTGTATAGTGTTTAAACTGCAGCTGTTATACATCTTTCCAGAGAACTCTGTGATAATATCAATGGGTAGCACTTAATAGGAGGGTAGCTTATGAGACCAAGCAGAATGAATGCTTACCCTTCAAGGTAACCTGAGCACACTAGTGCAAGGCTTTTTCACTGGTATTTGTTTCCTGAAGAAATGCAGAGGCAATTTCAGTCCCCTCAAAAGAGTAACAGGTGACCTGAGTTGAACGGCTTGAAGAAGAGCAGTGCAGCACCCAGCCTGTTAATGATGTTGCTGTTTCAGTATGGAACTGGACTTCTACAACTGGTTCATGTGGCTCCTGCCAGTGCTTGGAGTGATGCAGACTGAGCAAACCCTGGTTGGCTTCTGGCAGGCAAGGGAAGGGGAAGTGTTTCCCTCTCTTGTGTTGGAGAGGTGGATGGTTGCTTCTATATGGTGGAGGAAAGCAGTGTGAGAAGCTGGGGAAATGTGCTGCTGCTAACAGAATGTTTCAGTGTTACTGAAGAATTAAGTAGTAATGTATTTAGTATGCAGCAGATGTTTTTGCACGTCTTTTGTCCAGCTGGAGACTTGACTTGTTTAGAATACAGAAGAAGTAGTGCTTCTTTTAGGGATATCCTTGCCTCCTTTCCCTGTGAATATTTTCTGCTGTAAAAAATGGAGGTTGTACCATAGCTAAGAGATGTGAATTTGACACCATGTCAGCATGCCCACTGTACGGCCTAGTTTTGGGGTGAGCTGAATAGTAAATTTTTCCCAAGTTATGCTGTAACAGTTTTACAGTTTGAAGATGATGAGATTTAGGTCACAGATTTCCTTTGCTTCTTCGAAGGAGGCAAAATGTCATCTTTAACAAAGACTGTGGAAGAAATGCAACTTTGGTATTTCACTAATAGCTCTACAAAAAGGTTCCTCAAATCACTTTTGTTTTCCACTGTTTTGGAACAGACCTTCCATTTATGTACACTTCCAAAACTCAACACTAAACAAAAGCTCTGTACAAATAGGAATGGTAGCTGGTTTTACGAGCCCGAGTTCAGCCATTCAATGGCAGAAGACCTGTCTTTATTTCTGTTTGCTTACATCTCTGAACTGTCATGGTTGGTGAACTTTTTTCTTCTTGAAAACAACATTTTAATTAAAAAATCAGTGTAGTTCACAGTTAGGTCAAAGACTGGTACTGTTTCTCATGTGTTTAAGAAAAAAAAAAGGTTGCAGGTTGTGAAATACTTTTTTTTGGACGAGTAGTGGGCTTTCTGTCATCGCTGCTTTGAATACCTGCGGTAGCAATAGAAACCAGCAAATCTTCCTCAAGAGGAGAGGCTGCTTTGAAGATGGAGGTATGAGGAGATGCTGGCATTTCCTGAGTGTAAATATATATTATTTCTGTTTGCTTAATTTATTTTCCAGAAGTGATTTCAAGAATGTCTAGGTCATGTCCTTATATTAAAAGTCTAATATAGTGATTTTTTTAAAAAAAATCTTTGCTTCTCCTGTCAGATTTTTAGGCCCATTCTGTCAACCAGTGAATTGTCAAGAAAAGAACCTTTTTGAAGGTGACCCCTGTATCCTGCTCAAGTGATTGGGGCAGGGTAGTTGGTAGAAATCGATTTAGACCGGCATCATCATCTGTTCTTTCATCTAGCTGTAAAAGCCATGACTTGCAGAGTAATTCCAAAGTGATTGCTATGTCCCAGCTTGTTGTCCTTCTGGTCTGCTAATTTTTGTCAATGACAAGGCCTGAGGGCCTGAAAGGAGCTGGAAGAAAGTAATTTTTGTTACGCTGCTCATTTTTTAAATTGTTTGGGTCTTGTGGGAGCGTATCTTGCCAGTAGCATTTCTAAAACCAGTAATGAAGTCAAGGATAAGAAAGGGAGCTCCACTCATTTCTCACTTTTCCTGAGCAATGGAGGTGGATACTTGAGTGCATCTGTCCTGAAGTAAGGAGCACATGGGTACTAATAACCTGTGCTTGCATCTCTAATGTAGAACGATCTATTGCATGCTTGGAAAGTGAGAATTGCAAGACTTATATGATTGAGTATATTACTGTTAATAATTCATCAAAATTAGGGCACAGTAGTCTATTTTACAGCTGCATGTGGGTTTATAGAAGGAAAACCAGAAAATATTTATGTACTAGGTAGATGATGTGATAGATGATGGCCTTTTCTTTTCAAATTTGCTTTAAGCCTTGCCCTAATGTTCAAGTGTCTTTCACTTTTAAAATGCTTAGGTCTGGTATAAAATGGAAAATTTGATTGTATGTGATTGCTGAGGCAAATATGATTAGCATCACAACTTGCTGGTTAATAATTTTAGCATTAACTGTGCAATTTTCTGTTTTGGATTTTTCCTGGAAAAGTTGTATATTCTTTCCTTTTTCTGCCCTGCAAATCTAGACCAGACTTTTCTTCAAAATAGAAAAAAGAAAAAAAAAAGTGTATGTTTTTCATCTTTTCGGGATTGTTGATGCAGGATGGTTCTCATGCTTTCCTAGTAAAGGCTGGTGGCATTAATTGTCCTTCAGGAAACCACATTGTGCTCCTTTGCTGTAAGACTGAACGTGCACTTACAAGCAATGTGGTCCTTTGAAAGTTGGCTCCAATGTTAGCTGTTAGATTACTGCTGCTGTGTGAAAGTGAATACTTTTTTCCTCCACCCTAGAAGCAAAAAGATTGAAGAGCTTCTGTTTCTCTATACTCATTTGTCCAGCCTAATGAAGACAGCACTGAGCTATGGAAAGGGGATGAAGGTAAAACATTCCTTCCCCTGTATCACCATGGATCTTCAAAAATCTGCTGGAGACCTGACTTATTACCTTTAAAAGGGACTGTGGATTGTTCTTTTTCAATTTTCAATAGATGTACTCTATACTGGATGTTCTCGTTGCCTGTGGAGTGCAGCCTACATGAATTCTTGTATTAAAGGTTGATTTAGAGATGTTAAACAGATTATTTTTTAAGATATCATTAAATTTATTTATTTCTAATTTCCTTTGTATAATAATGTAAAACGAGCATATTTTCATACCTTTTTTTAGTGTAGTTTTATTACAGCTATCAAATTTAATGATTCTGCTGCCCTTTTTTTAGCTGTCGTATTATAATGACTTTGGGCCAGTATATGCTGAGTTAGCGTAGAAAGTAGCTGGATAAGCAAAAGTAGCATTATATTTTAGCAAATTTTGTTCTTATCGTATTTTGGCTCTTTTTTGTTTTTTCTGCACTGAAGAACTCGAGCGCATGGCAATGAGACAGTGGTCTTGTTTACTGTCGTTAATAGGTCTGTGTCGGTATTGTCATTCGCAGAGAGAAAACTTGGCCATAGGATGGGGAAACCTCTCTAGGTGTAGCCAAACGTAGAGTACTGAATATTCATCAAGTAGCTTTTTTGGAGAGAGAGGAGATAAAAAAAATGTAACATAGAAGGACATGTGCTAAGAATGCAGCACACCTGAGAACGATCAAGACAGGGTCTCCACTGACCCTTTTGGAAAAACCCAGCACAGGTTTGATTCTTAGCACTTGAGCAGCTCGTTCATCTAGGAAATTGTGCTAACACTGAGATCTTTTCAGATTACTTGTAAGTTAAAAAATTAGGAAACTTCAGCAAAACTTATGTCTGCTTTTATTTTTTTCTGATGACTTTGGCAGCCACTGAGGGCTGCAGAGAGTTTTGTTTCATTTTTCATTTTCATGGTTATCATTGACCTAGAAACGCAAGTTAATAAAGTCTGCATTCAGTGGGCTAGGAAACACAAAATCCAGTTACATAACATTGTTGGTACCGGAAGGCGTATTGATGCACATTATTATGCATCTTTTCTTTGTAAGCTTTGCTCAATGAAGCACTGTGTTCCTTCCTCACAAGTTGGATTTAGATCCTGCAGCCTCTCCGGGGAAGGCAGGCTTGTAGCAGCCCTTCCTATAGAGCTGAGAGGTTCTCTTTGGGCAAACAACTGTGTGTGGAAATCTTCTCTTATTTTTATTTTATTTTTGGTTACTTTATTCTCTAAGAAAAAATTTATCCATGTATTCATTAATGCAAAAAAAATGCATGCATTCATGTCCTGTCTATATTAAAATTCAGCTTATCTCTACTATTATTATGTAGTAGCAGATTGTCTCTTAGTGCCCCAAGAGTCCTTTCAAAGTTTCTGCAAGGTTATTCTAAGTGGAAACTTGCCAAAAGAGGTTTCAAAATGTCTTCGATGATTTCAGATTTTTTTTAACTACTTCAGCAAGCATCTTCTTGCCACCAGTAAGCATAATTTACTGCTTTCTTTTTATTCTTTATTTTGCCCATACCTGGGTTCTTACATTCCTGTGGCTGTTTCTGCTGCTTGATGATGATGCTTTTGTGTCCCTGTGCATGGAGGGACAAGGTATTTGGTGCAGACGTGGTTGATCCCTGGGTTTCCCCATGCTTTATGAACCCCAGTGTGGCTGCTCCAGTTTTTGTTCAGCAAGAGAGTGTTAGTGTGGCAGAGAGCAAACTGAGAGCGTAGAAAGGCACAGTCTCTGCTATTCACTCATCTTCAGTCGTTTTTGGCAAGTCTTCCGTCAGTGATGTGGGATACACCTTCCAACACTATCTTTTGTTTAGAATAATTAAAATAAAAATCTGAAATGCTCCCATTTATTGTTGAGGCAAACAGCTTCTTTTTCACTATGAACTTTGCTGTCCTTTCCTTATTCTGGTGCAGGTCATGCTGTAAACTGGGGCTCTTCTGCAAAGCCCCACGTGTGCTGCAGATGTCTTCATGTGTCACACTGTGTATTGGGTCCTGCTTTTCTCCTTCCATCTTTCTATTTCCATCTAGATTGAATGGAAAGTAAGAGAAAGTAAATGCAGAGTGAAATGTACCATCTCAAATGGAGCATTCTTTATTTGAATGCACACTTTATCAGCGGGGTAAGAGCATTAGAACACTGACTTTCACAGAGAAGTGCCCAGAGACTAAAGTAGTGACTTTGAATTTGTTTTCAGGTATATTATACTAAATAGCATCTGGTGTGAAGGAAGAGCTTTTAAACATTCCTACTTAGGTCTTTCTAGTTCATTATTCAATGATACATCAGGGGGCACAGGTTCAGTCACAACCTTGGTCTTTGCATGATTTTTATAAACGATCTTCTTCCTAGTTCTCTTTTCTCACTCATCCTACTGCATTCTCCTCATCCTGCTGGATGCTATGGATGATTTTTACCATTTCTGTTTAGACTATAAAAATAACAGAAGTGTTTCAAGCAGCTGGTGCAGAATAAAGATGATGGAAACTGAGATGACTGAAAAGCTACTGGAGCTCCTGATGGGCGTAAAAAGCTACAGTGTGAGAAAAAGATAGAAGTTACAGTACCGTGCATCTTCTCTTCCTTGAAAGAGTATGTAATGAAACCTGATTCAAATATATTCTGGTTTTGAGAAACATCTCGTGTTTTCTGTGAAATTAGTTCTGCCTTCATTTGCCTTCATCTGCTGGAACTATTAAGCTGATCTGCTCCTCTAATTATTCAATGCAAGCCTATCAAATTAAAAAGGGGAAAGAAGAGGCTATAAACTGACAGTACATAATCTTGACAGTACATAATTTTGGAAACTGAAACATAATTTTAATGTTCTAACTGAACAAAGTACGTGAAAATCCATGTATGGCCAGAGTTTTTGTAGTGTTGTAATTTCTTAAGAGTAGAAAAACTTCAACTATGAGGCATTCCCAAAAGAAGTCTTGGAAGGCCTTGGTTTAGCAAATTCTTTGTGTATAACTTCAGGCAGTAAGTTAGAAAACACGAGCTTTAAAGAAGGAGAATTGAGTTGATATGAGAGATCATGGACTCCTGTAATGGAGAAAGGGCATGCGGGTTAGATATTCTTGGTACAACAATGAATGATATGCAATTTCCCAAGTCGTAATAGGAAAACCCCATGAGTTGCACAGTAACTGAATGAGGAACAAATGAAAATGGACAGCAAATCATTGACTAATGATTGCAGGAAATGAGGGATTTATTGAATCAAAGATTCTCTTCCCTAAGAAAATCAGCAGTAGATGACTGAAGGATTGTATGTAGTTCGTGGATTGCGCTCTGTCCTCTCCAAGACGTTTGGGAGGTATCCCTCGTATCTGCAGAGTGATTGCTCTGATGCTGCTGAGCAGTTCTTGCTTAGTGGGATTCTGCCGTAAGTACCTCAAGAGTGTGCTTTTGTGAGCCTCTGCCTATCACTAGGAGAGTTTTTTCAGGGCCAGAAGGAGGATTTTCTGAATTAATCATTCTTGGTTAGTGTTATTAAAGGTCAGCTTTTGTGATACTGCTTCAGCATACCAAATCTTAGGGTTTTAGTGATTTTTTTTTCTTCTTTTCTGAGATTCAAGAACTTCTAATTAGTGAGTCTTTTAAAAAAATCTGTGTCCTGGCTTATATAGGATTTAAGAGTGGATTTACAAATGAAATTGTTGAAAGGATAGGCATCTAACTTGACAATGTGTCATAGGTCTTTCCAGAAGGCAAGTAAAGCTTGCATTTTAAGTCACAGCCTAAAGCATATTGTAGTCATGCACTTTAGGGTTGTAGTATAAAACATGGTGTGTATGAACTACAACTAAAATTGCATCAAGTCTCTTTTTGTATGACCAATATGTCTTTACAGCCTCACTGTATTTTTATTTAGGTAAAGGAGCTATATGTGTACTCAGAGCTCTCATTTCCAATTAGTGTTCACGTTGGCATACTTATTGTGGCTCTCTCTCAAAAAAAATTACATCTATGTGTTTAATTATTTATTACATAGTTTAGCTGTGAAGTTTTGAATTGCAGCTTCAGAAGGTATGAAATGAAGACTAACACTCAAAGTCCAAAAGCCTTTTAACTTTATTATTTATTTAATCTATGCCCAAACTTTAGTGCTAATTTTCATGTACATTCCTCTAGCTCAAGTACAGCTAGCGGAAATAGTCCTGCAAGTGCAGCCTGTGCCATGTGCAGAGCTCTAGCAGGGTTTGAACTATTTTACTCTTGAGTGACAAACAAGGAAAAAGGAGGGCACCTAGTCATGTAAGTACCTGCTGAAAGAGAACTGTCCATTCTGAGTAGCCATTTGGGAGGTATTTTTTGCAAAACTGAATAAAACTTCAAAATGCATTATTGCGCTTCCTGAATATTGCATAAAAAAATTTAATACACTAATAAAAATCAGTATTGCAGCCTTTATGCCCCTCACTTTTTTCTTTTTAATGACTCTTCTTTGCTCTGTATTGCTTTGTAGATCTGATATTTCCAATGAAATCCTATTTTCAGTCAACTCTGAACTGATAAAATTTGAGCTAGGAATTAAAGTGGGGTTTTTTGTTTGTTTTCTTGAAGAGAGGTTTCTCTGGAAGGCGTAGGACTGATACACTTGGTTATTCTTGCTTGTTGTCTTTTCTTGCTATTCTCTTTCTTTGTCAAGGGAAAAAAAATTGAAATAAATTGAGTAATGCTAAAGAGACAAAAAAGGAAAGTGTGGCTGTGTCTGAAACTGTTTTTGTGTGTATGTGTCTGTAGCATATGAGAAGATATGAATAATCTCTAATGTATGAAAGTCTGTGGGTTTTTTTCAAGACACTCATTACTAAATTATTTCAATATTCAATATGAATATTTTGTATGCAAAGTTCCCTTCACACTAAAAGTTTTCTTTGTCAAAAGGTGTTAATGAGGAATAGCGTGGGTGATGTAGAACAGAAGATGCAAACAGGACAACTATATATTTTCAAAGTCCTTAGGTTGTTCACTGCCAGGGTAGCCTTGATCTTTGTATTGTTGCCCTTAGTCTGGACAGCTCTGTGGTGGGGATGGGAGTCTGAGAGTTAAATCCAGGGCCGGGTAGTGCTTGGTTAGAGAGCCAAAGCCAATCTCACCTCCCACCGAGCTTGAGATGTGGTTGAGCATCATCAGAGGAGGACAATGAACAGACCTATATTTAGGTAAGGAGGAGCAAGGCAGCTGAGGAGATCCATCCCTGGGTCATTCCTGGCTGGGGGGGATTTCTGAGCAGGTTCAAAATCTTGTTGCCTCCTTTTTCTTTTATGCTTTGCAGGTATTTAAGAAGCTGCATGGACTAAAAGAAAATAAGGGATTATTCTAAGGATTTACTTCACAAGTAGTACTGTCAAAATTGGCAAAATCTTTGAAATTAGAAGTGACGATTGCACTTTAATTCCGCCTCTGTGGGGATTCTAATACCCAGAAGCATCAAAATAAAGAATTACGCAGCCTTAATTGCACGATAGTGTTAATATCCTCCTACCTTCCTTCTTAACCTGGAACAAATTGCTACAGAGAGAAATACTTTCAGGCTTTGTAAAATACGGATGATTTTGAAGAGCTTTATTCTGATGTACGTTGCGTGAATGCAAAATATTGATATGTGCTCTGCTAATTCACAGGCTTGTGTTCCTTCAGGATTTTTGCTTTTAAGTGCTTCAGCTTCTAAGATACATATTTTATCCTGGTAGGGCTTTGTTTGTAAGTTACATAATGTGTTCTTTGTGGGGTATGCTGAGGCCCCCTGAGGAGGAGGAGGAGGCTGCTCCTGCTCGTGGTGCTTGGGTGCAGCCTCGCCAGTCCTTGCAAGCCCCTCATGCATCACATCCCGGCTAGGGGTCGTTTCTCCATTAGGAAGTGCCCTGCTGAGGCTTTCCTGTGCTCCTTGGTGTGGTGTTTTTTGGTTTGCTTCACTGTGTCATTAGGGAAAATACTTTGGATTTCTGGGGTAGTGCTAGCGATGCAAGAAAAGAATGGAAAAGACAGTGAGGGGAGGGCAGTAGTGTTTTGTTGTGTTTCACTCCACCTAGAAGACCTACTTCCTGTGCATGGGTAAGAAATCAGAAAGCAACCTGGGTAGAAGATCAGGGAAGGATTATCTGACTTTAGTTGTCACGACTTTGCAGCAGCTTCTTCACAGTCTGGAACTGTTTGTAATAGGAGAGTCTGGTGGCAGGAATCCCATTGCTAGTTCTGCTGGATCCGTGTGGAGCTTTTCATGCTCTAGATGCTTCTCTTCAATGAGTAAATTCACATGATGCCCTGTCGTCACCTTAACAATTCTCGAAAACGTGAGGATGCTCTGTTGGAAAGAATCTGTTTCCTTTTGTGCAAAGAAATGGCAATAGCCCAGGAGAATCTGGAGCGAGGAATCTGGAGAAAAATAAGAAGTTAGTTCTAGAGAAACGTTGTTCAACTTCCCTTGTTCTTTGTGCATCAATAGGTTGAGCCATCCAGGACTGCTCTTCCTCCTTCCCAGTAGTACTGGCTGCAGACATTTTCACACCGTGGGTTGGAATCTGTAGAACAGAAACCTTTTCTACTCTGTGTCCTTATTTTTCCTCTAGGAAGTGTTTTCTTTAGTGGAAAGTGTTCATCTTGTTATACAGTGCTGTGAGCTACATTTGTTCATCTGGAATGGGGACTGACTGCATTTTTATCAGTAAATAAACCTTGTTTTTAATAATAGAGGTGAAAAGAAAAAAAAAGTCGAAAAATTTCAGCACACTATATTAATATTTAAATATTTTTTGTACTCAAACTAGTAGAAAGTAATACAAAATAATTCATGTCAAGCATTTCTTACTATCTGGGATCGATTCATACTGTTTAAAATTGTGTGGAATAAAATGTCTTATAGAAAACATTATTACAGCTGATGATGTGTGAATACTTTGTTTTTAATAGGATAGTTACACTTAGCTTTTAAAGAAGAAGTCATAAGCACTGGGGAAGAAAATATTCTGAAATTTAATTCCAGTGGCATGAAAAGTGTCTCTAAGAAAAACTGAAATTGCTTCTGTGTACCAGGCTGAAAATATTTTTGCCTGTTTTATAGAATGTCTTTTTTTTAATGTATTCTCATCATCCCCGTTCTGATTACATGTGTTCTAAGTTTTAAAAATATTACTAAAAATGAAACAGCATAAACGGCAGCATTTTCTAAGGAATGTAAAGTGCTTTTGTAATTCTCATTAGCAGTTGTGAAATTACCTTTTGAAGTTTCGCTGGAACAATTTTCTCTTACACCAGCTACTAAAAAAAAAAAAAAGAAAACAGAAATCTGTTGTAGCAATCTCTATCAGCAATCATGCTAATAATGAAACTTGTGAAGTTACTTTTTTTTCCATAAGGTGAGTATAATATTTTCTTTCAGATTTTAACACACTCAGCTATCATCATCATCATCATCTTTGTGTTCACTTCATCAAGTTAATTTTAGAAAGATCTCTACCCTGTATCTATTTCTTGACATTTCTGTTTTGTAAAATGTAAATTTTATCTTGCATTCTGAATTAAATGTTGGCTATTATTCACTCAGTGGATAGGTCCGATCAGAGAGGCGAAAATGGAGAAAATGTGATAATGTCTGTTGGTCACAACATCAGGCTACAAATGGCCTTTTTTTTCCCTTTTGTAAAAGGCACTGAGACGTGAACTGAAGGATAAGGAACAAACCATTCTCAATGCTGTGGACCAGGCACGGGTTTTTCTTGCTGACCAGCCCATTGAGGGGCCTGAGGAACCAAGAAGGAGCTTACATTCAAAAACAGGTCAGAAAACATTCCCTTCCTGTTCAGAATGGTGAAAAGGAATGAAAAAATATTTACATATCTTTTGTACATATTTTCTATCCCACTTGCTTGTTTAGGCTTTACCATATACTGATTGCTTTTATTTCAAGGTTTTGTCTCAAATATTATTACTCTTTGGAAGTACCCAAGTTTTTAATGTAGCAAGAAGGAAAACCCTTATATTTCCTTCTCAAGTTATTGATTCAAAACACTGGTGCTATCAGTTGCTGATTTTATATTTATTCATTCAACCACAGAGTTCTTTCAAGAGCCATAGAAACACCCAGAACAAACGAAGGCAGAGCATTTAATATGTTACCCGTGTAAAATGCTCGCTTACTAGCAGGGGTCACCTTCAGTAATCTAGCAAGTGTAAATTCTTGTTATGCAGTTTTGTTATTGTTTTTGTATGTATATATTTAAGCCTTGTGCTATACAGATGGCAATAAGAATGTGATAGCAGAGAAGCGGATGACCACAGTAAGCTGCATAGCAATAGTGATGAAGCAGATGGTCTGCAGGTGATACATGAATGTCTCTTGTTCGCTCATCATGTTTCTAAACCAATTGAATGCGATCAGACTGGGAAGCTTCCTAGATGTACATTAGGTTTATTTTACTTTTCCTTTCATAGACACAGATTTCCATATGTCCTAGTTCCACAGTAGGTGTTCTTGTTTTGAGCAATTTATCACATTCTGTAGATTAACAGACTTTCAGGCCAAAAAGCCCCATGGCACTGGCACCGTCAACTCTGATATTCTCTGTGTCATAAGCAGTTAAATTTCACCCTGGACTGTGTCTGGTAAACTGTTTTATGGCAAGTTATGCCGCTGATCTCCAGAAAGATGCTTCTCTGTGTTTGAAGACATCCAGAGAGACACATTTTTTCTTCTGGTTAACCATTTTCAGTGAGAACTGTGAGCTTGTGTTTGCTTTTGGAAACGTTTAATTTTTTGTTTTTTTCTCTCAGACTGTCAGTCACTGGTATTGTCAACACTAGCTATAAATATAAGGAGCTCCATTAACTTCAGTGAAGTACTCTCAGTGTTACTAAGGGTGAAGGAATCTTGCTTTAGACTATAAACTCATGGTTTGTTTTTCAAGTGATCTTGTGCAGTAAACAGCACTGTAAAATCATTATCTAAACGGGTACTTTGGGCTGCTCTATATTATAAACAAAAACAACTTTTATTTTTAGAAATCACAATTACGGGAGCATTTGAGTGGCAGGTTAGCTACTCCAAAGAGACAAACGCGTGGAAAACATCCAACTTTCCATACAGTCTTTTTAGATACACAACAGCATAAACAGTGCTGTTGTTTTGTTGCCTGTTTTGCAAGAATTAAGAGTATGTTGGATTAAGTGTCCTGTGATTCTTGCAACATCCATCAATCTCTCTCTACAGAGTTTTCAAAACAATGGTGAAATCCTGCCACATGATTCTAGCACAGCATCAATTCAACCTCATATAACACCGTGATAAACTAAGACAATCTGAATAACCTTTTCACAGCCCTCTGAAATGCACAATCACTACTTAACTGAAGAAAGTATTACCATATTAGAACATCCCGTAGCTGTTCATAATATTTAAAAAAAGATCCTATCAGATCCTTTTCAGACATCATCTTTGAAGCTTTCTCTGCTTCCTTACAAAGCACACACTGCAAATTAAACTGAGTCATACTGTAATTTTGTCTTTGTATCAGTTGTCTGATTTCACCATATTTGTAATTGGGCTGTTAGGTAGAAAATAATACTGTCTAGGCAAAAGTACTCAATAATTTCTTAATTTTCTCCTTATTGTAGATTGGCTGTGGAGAATTCTCTATGTTCAGTCCTTGACTGGTAGACTTACTTGCTGATTCTGAGTATTCTTTTCCTTTACCTTCTTGCTTTTTTTTTTTCCCATTTTTTTTTTCATACCAGGAAATTATATTGTTGCTGAAAGGGAAGCAGTGGGAAAGATTTAGGAGAAAAAAAAAGTGATGAGAATCACTTTTGAACTTGATTATACAAGGCCTATTTTAAGGAATTTGTCATACATACACGTTGTTATATCCCAAGAGGAAGGGAATATATTTGTGAGATATCAGAAGTTGGTAAGAAAGTTAAGTCTTCAAGTAGCGTTGGTTTCATTTTCTTTCCTGGTTTGGCCTTGTACTGTACCATGTAATAGCTGGCACATTCAAACACTCTCTCTTTGTGTCCAAGAAACTTGCTTTGGAGTTAATTTTATTCTTCTTCTGTATTCCCTTCTGATCCCCACCCCATATTTCCTAGGGAGCATATCACAAATGATATGCTCTACCCTTTTCTTGCCTTTGAACTTGAGCATCTAAATGGTGCTGACTGATAAACCACCAGGGCAGCTGCTGAATTTTATAGATGAGTAGGATAAGGAAATGGGAAATATTCCTGATTTCAGCTTTGTTTTCAGTTGTCTGTGGTATCGTAGAAAACTTAGAGAATTGTAATTAGCTGCTTGCACATCTTTAGATCTATGGCACAGCTACAGTTGGCTTTTCAGATCCCTGAACTATTAGTGAATTTAGAGGCCATGGGAAACACAAGAAACTAGAAGTAATATTTCCTATCCCTAGGGTTCAACAGATCAATCATAGAGCTTTACTGAAATTCTGTCCTTGAAATTCCATTGATGTAGTGGGGGAGTGGAGCTAATTTTTTTTAGCAGATAACATAAATTGCATCCCAGCAGATTAGGCACTACATTGATTCCCACTGAGGTAGTGAATATTTCCAGGAGTCTGCAGTATTGTTGATGTACTTTAGTAGCTACCAGTCTTGGTAAGGCCATCAGATTCCTAGCCTTGAAAGCTGTTTATTGGTAGTGAAGGTGGTAAATGTATCATTTAAAATTTAAACTTAAATCATTGAAAGCAAGTATTTGCCAACAATTATCTGCACTTACAAGTGCAGAAAATCTCATAAATCACATCTGTCTCACAAGAGTCATGTCTTAATATGTATCAGTGTATTACATACATGTACTTCATTAGCACTAGCAGGAATGCAACACAGTCTTCTGTATCAGACATAAAGTTGGAACCTCTTTTTTTTTGCTTATTGAATACATTCAGATACCTTCCCTGATGCTTTTTTTTTTCCCTCTTAGCAAGGGAGAACTTGCAGAAAGAGGTAATCTCTTTTTTTCTAATGTACATATGAGGTGTCATTTCTGTTCCCAACCATGTAGGTGAGTGCACACAGCTCTTGCACACTGCTGGAATAATTCTATACTTTCTGCTACTCACCTGGACTGAACACAAAGTCTCTGGGTATGAAGAGTAGAGGAGATGCATGAGAGAGCAGCAAATTCCACCTGAGGACATAGTGGTTAATTTTATTGTTTGTCTTATACACGAGAACCTCATGTGACCAGAGAAGTACTCATTCTTTGCCCATACAGATGCTCCGTTATGGTCTTGTTTTATTTGGACTACTGGATGCTTCCCAGGTGGAAGCCACGTTCTTAAACGCTGACTGTTGCCTGCCTTTAAAGGCTGTGGAAGCCCTCATAGCCTTGGTGGCAAAAAGTCTTCTCAGTTGCTACTGACACCACAATTGATTGATGAAAATTCCCTTCTTAAGGTCTAAAGCAAACATTGCTAAATGACATTGTAAATGAGCATCGATACAGCAAATTGGAAGCTGCAGATTATTAAACAATGTAAAATATAGAAAGGAGAAGACGTGCTGAGAAGACTTACTTAGAAGCAATTGGTGAGCAATTCAAAAAGTGCAGAGAAGGGATGTTTTCTTAAAATCAAATGCTGTTAAAGGCCATCATCAAGCCTCGGAGTCTATTGCTTTGTCTGGCTTTTCCTTTTAGCTTCTACTTTTGTTTTATTTTGCAGTAAAATTTTTTTTGGGGGGTTTTATTTGAAATGCGGTTAGGGCATGTGTGCTCTCCTTTCCTCGTTCTCCAGTCTACCTGCCCTGCCATGTGTGCTGTGCAAAAAAAAAAAGAGAAAAAAAAGAAAAAAAAAGAAAAAAAATGCTGCTCTTTGGATGAATAACAGGCCTCTTACAATCTGCAGCTGCAGTGTTTGAAGAGGAGCATTCAATTGCTTCCTTGGTAGTTTGGAGTTAACTGGGATGTAGTGATGATGATACATCCGTCTTCATTAGCAGGAATTGTCTCTCCGTAGGAACTGGAAGAAGACTTAGTACTTTGGTGGTTCTGTAACATTGTTGTTATCTTCTTTTCTTTGTTTCTTTCTTTCTTTCCTTATTATGTGACTGGCTCTGCTGTAACAATTCGTGGAGCAATGCTAGCATCAGACTTTGACTGTGCAAAAACGTTTGGGTGTTGCTTTGAATCATATCATTCATAACAAAACAGCAGCTACTTTTTGCTGAAAAATATGTTTTGATTATACTGATTTATTACACTGGTTATACTGAAAAATACGCTGTTCTCAGGGTAGCTGTACTCCACTTTAACTTCCCAGGGGTAGATGCTATAGGAAGGCTAAATTTTCTCTCTCAAATGGAAGTTAACTCTTTATTTCAGCCAAAGTTTTGCATACCTCCCACAAGTGGCCGTTGAGAAATGCATTATTTAAGGGATATGTGTATTTGTGAGTATCGTTCTCATTTCTCTTTATCTGGAGACTGTACTCCAGAAATAGTCTTTCCAGAAATGACTACATGAAGTTAATAGCTGTGGGTGTTCATTTTCTCTGCTTTTGCAATCTTGTCTTCTACAGAACAGCAGTGATTGGTCTTCTATCCTGCAGATACTTCCCTCCTTCACTCTTGATTGAATTATATTTATCACATTTCTGATTTCATTTTCTCTGTTTTGCTAAAAGAACATCTAAGTAGATGAAAATGAGTGTACCTTTTGTTTATATTGACTGCATATGTAATAGATATTTGAAGCAGAGGAAAAAAAGGTGATGTGCTGGAATCTTGCATGGTTCCTTGCATGGTTGGGTGCTAACCAATTGTTATGTTTCCAAATTTGCTTTGTGTTCTTTAAACTTCCTATTCCTTTGGTACTTGGACATAAGGAGGTTTTCCATTGCGTTTGTTAAAAACAGGGAATATTTAAGAATATAGTAAAAATAAGTAGATAAAAAAAAAGGAAATTAGCTTAATTATAGGAAAACAGAAAGAGATCACTAGCTGAGATCAGAATTTAAGGATCAGGGAAAGCTGCTTTAAAATCAAAACTGCTAGAGCCAGGACTAGCTTAATTCGCCTTCCTCCTCCTTACTTAACTTTCCAGGGTATTTTGAATGTATGTAAGCAAGTTTTAAAAAAAAGAAAAAACAAGGAGCTTACATGCTGTAAAGTTCAGTCTTGAAAATGTTTCTTCTGAGGCAATATATCTCTGCTAGGGACACAGGAAACCTTGATACTTTCATCACTTTCTGACAAAAGGTGCTTATTAAAATGAAGTTGTTGCTTTACAGAAGCAGTATTTTTTTTTTCCTTCTTTTTCTGACTGACTCCAAGGTCAGTTAATATCTTTCCTCTCTGGTAAACAGATGGCCCAGTGAATATGGGCTTTTCTTACTTTCTGAGCAGCTGCTGAAGTGGAGATAATGTAATAAGTGCCATTTAAAAAAAGAAAGGAAGGCTGATCAATCAGAAGACTTCACAGTAAGTGGGGACAAAAAAGCAGCGACCAGTGTGTAGTGGTTTCTTTCACAGCATAAAGGAACTGTGTTTGTCTGTTGTGTAATGACGGGCTGATGAAAAGAATTCCATGCTCATAGGAGACATTTTTTTCTTTTAAGGTATTTTTCATGCAGCCGGGTACATTTCTACGCCATGCAACCACCCTCTTTGTGAATGTGGTCTGTGAATCTCTGCTTGAAAAATGTCATGAGTTGCTCATGAATAACTTGGGTTTCCATGATTGAAAGCCTCAAGTCCTGCAGTCATTTATCTCTCAAGCAGATAGATGTTGAATGGTTTTACAGCTTGTGACAAACTCCATCTGGCTTTAGTTCCACAGTAAATATTTTTTTAAGGCAAATTTGCAAGCATTCTCAACGTTTTCGTAAAACCATCTTGCAATAATTAGTATTTTTCAAATAAAATATGCAGCAGATACCCTTGCATGGTGACATTGATTTGACAAACATACCTCAAATATCTTTCCACAAATAAAGAATGTATATGTTCTCTGTTCTCTTTGAATTCTTGTATCACCCTAGTTGACTCCAATTTTCCCTTCCAAAGAAATAGTCTGTCAAGTGCTGACTTGTTTGAGCTGGCCAGACAAATAAAACCAGGTCATCCTTCCCCTTGTGTCTCCTTACTTACTGCTTGTTTGTTTTTATTACTTCTCCTTACTTACTTACTTGTTTGTTTTTATTACTTCTTTCTCATTAAAGGAGAGAGAAGCAGCCATTGAGTTTAATGTGTTTGCAGGAAGAGAGATTCAGCACTTAGTAGAGATTTTAGATGCTCCTTGTCAAGAGGACTATGATCTTCCATGACCTGTTGGTCATCTGATTTAGAACTATTAAAGCCTTCTAACTTGCTAATCCTGCAGGCAAAGCTCTTAGCTCTGGGGTCTGGTATCAGGTGAAGGATGATGATGAAGTGCATGACATTTGATTAAAAGTGTCAGAGTGCAGTTTGCGTATGTGTGGTGTTTACTTGCACGGAACACGGTGTTTCTGTTGCATTTGTACAAGGCCAATATTGCCCTTCTTTGTGCAGAGCTTCCCAGTGTCAGGCTTGCTCCCTGTTTAGGGCTGTGCAGCCTTTACTCTTGAGGCGTCCTCCTGTGCTGAATGCTGCCACCACAGGTCCCTTGCCTGCAGCCACACCTGAGCTGGCCCCTTCTCACTGGGCTGTAGTTGGGTATCACTGCTTTAGAAATGGCATATTAGTATTCATAGCTGGGAGTGATTCCTAAATAAAATCCAGTGGTAACTTCATTGATATCGCTAAGAAAGCATTTTGTAGCTGTTCCTTGTCTAAAAAAGTAGTTTTTATCTGTAAGAGCTTTTTGGGTTTTTTTACAATTTAAGCTTTCTGGGTTTTTTTTACTTTTTACAAAATCTGCAAAATTTTTGAAAGGTTAGGGCTGTAATGTCTGTTGGTATAGTTTATTGTATTGTGAATTCCTGGAGTTTGAGAGACATGACACAATTTATCACAGCCTATCTTTGGTCTTAATCTTCATTCTGGTCTGTCAGTGTCACAGATTGTGTTTTATTTCCGTATCTCTGTATTCCAGAGCTACCTACATAATTTATATTCCTCTGCATCCAGTTGAGCATCACAGCTTTCTGTCATAGCTGTTCCTCCTGAGTTGCTCTTCTGAACATCCTCTTGCCATTGGGTGTCCCTGAGCATGGCTATGTTCAGTGAGCACAGGGCACGGCAGGAGCTTTTTTGGAAGAACTTTTACAATTCTAGATCTCAAAATGTGCTCTACAACTTCCCGCCTAGGTGTCCGTCGGTGTCTTCTCAGTGGCGTTTCCTCTTGTTGATGGCTCTTGCCTCCTGTTCTCATCTGGTTACCGTAGGCAAAACGTCTTAAGAACTCTCTTCCTAACAGGTTGTTTTGTGCCTTCATGCAGCACTTGCATCTTTAAAAAAACAAATCCAAACCCATATTTCTTTCCTCAGCTTGCTTCCAGAGTCTGTTGCTAAATATTCTGTGCGTAGTCTCGCAGGTATCAAGACTGTTGGTTAACAAGATCTGAAAAAGCTGAGAGTAATTAAATGTGTGAAGTGGTTGACAGAAATTCTGTTTTTATCCAAACAAATTCATGTTACTTCTACATCTGTAAAAAAAAGGCATGTTGTATTAACTGTTTCCTACGTATTTTCCAGTATTGGGACCTATGGAACAATAATTTCATCATCAAATGCCTAGTCATATGATTTTCATAACAGTGTAGTTTTTACTTTAACATTCACCTAACCTTCCAAAATTAAAATTTTCAGTTTCCCCTGCCTGCTTTTTCTCTCCAAAGGTGAGCTAGACAAAGTTCAATCATTTATGGTGATAACATTAAGCACTACAGATCAGTGTATAGAAGGTTGTGTGACTCATTTGACTTCTAACAAAAGCGATGCTTTCATCTTTCTATTGTGTACCTAATTTATTCATAGACAACATTTGAAAAATGTTTTCATTCTAATTTTTTTTTTCCTGAAAAAATCAAAAAAACATTTTTAAAAGCTGAGCTCTTCGCTAGAGAGTGACTAGAAAACATTTGGCTTAGTTCTGGTATATGCCATGTCACTCCCCCTCTTTTGTTCCCAGATTTTTCCACTATATCACATTTTCCGTGTTTTTTTCCTCTGCCTTCAGAAGCTGCAAGGTTTTGGCGTAGAAAGGGAACCTTCTGGGCCAGGTTTTGTTTGTTTGCCTTTACTGAAGTTACCCTTCCCCAATGAAAGGGTCTCCCTGTGACTTTTCTGTGCCAAGGCCACCCTGAGTGTCAGTGAGCAAGACCTGCTGGGGTTTTCTTTTCTCCTTCTGACTTGCTCAGTCTCAGACACCTGGGAGAGGCAGCGGCAGTGCCTTGTGTTACCGTGTTGCTTGTGTCCCAAGGCTCTATGTGGGACCCTTCCTTGCTGCTTGTCCAAGAGGGCGGACGTGTCTCGAGTGTGGAGCGCTGTCCAGGCTCCTGCAGCTCCCTGGGGAACGGAGAATTAATATAAGCATTTAAGCTGCAACTCAGGGAGAAACAGTGTTGCAGAAGATCAACTCTTTCAATTTGGATTTGAAATACCTAAACAGCCTTTGGAGTGTTAACACAAAAATAGATTTAGAATTACCAGAGTGCTCCCCATGGCGCTTTCAGACTGTTACTGTTGTGTTTTACCCATCAGTAGAATAGGAGACATTTTGGAGATATGATGATAACTCATCTAAAATTAAAAAAAAAAAAAGAGTGGGGGAGATGGTAACTGATCCAGGGGGAAAAAAAAAAAAAAAAGGCAGCACTATTTTTGTTCTTTCTACATGAAATGGCCCCAAACTGCTACTACAGTTTCCAATAGAGAAGAATCATCTTTTTTATTTCTCCTGTTCTTCCCAAGCAACAAAACCAGCAATAATCTGCCTTTGTTTCATGCATATCATAACACATGCAAAGCAGGAATTTTTGTCTGTTGCTAGCATAGCTGTATTTTATTGTTAAGAATAATTAAGGTTTACTTTATTTACAGCTATGTGGACTTTCTGCTCCCTTGTTCCATTTGATATAAATTAACACTTGACTGTGGGCTCATCAGATACAAACTTTCTTGACTGTTCTCCCTAGTAAGTGTTTAATCTGCTTATATGCGAATAAGACAAAAACTAAGCAGCCAAACTTTTTCCTTTTGTCCTCTGCAGAACTGAGCCCTGAGGAGAAGGCCCTGCGAATCGCCAAAGCTATGCGTAAGCACTCCTCAGAGGTAAAGGAGAAATGGGAGAACCTAAATGCCAGTGCCAACATCTGGCAGAAGCAAGTGGACAAAGCACTGGAAAAACTGAAGGACTTGCAGTGTGCCATGGATGACCTTGATGCTGACTTGAAGGAGGCAGAAAACGTGAGGAATGGCTGGAAACCTGTGGGAGACCTGCTCATAGATTCATTACAGGATCATATCGAGAAAACTGCAGTAAGTGTGCAACTGCTGGGAAATATTTAGCCTGTGTGAGAGTCACACCTCCTCGTTCTGTTTCACCTAATCTTGGGAAATACGTATGCACCGTATACATAAATGTTCATGTGCAATGCCTAGTGCATTTAGGGACAAGGTCACTGTGCAGCAGTTTTTAGAGTCTGGAGCTGAGGTCAGTTCACCCTTAAACATATTACCACGGTGTAGTTGCTAGTCTCAGAGAAAATCCAGTGCTTGCATTCACGTGTCAGCTGGGGTTGCATAAGGACCTGTGATTAGGTGGCTGCAGATTTGTATGACATGTAACTAAACGTGATTTTAATGGTTTCCACCTAGAAAAAGCCTCTAACCTGCACCTAGGCCGTAGGTGTGTTTGGAGCTTGGCCTAAACACCGGAGTGTGAATGAGCCGAGTCAGTTTATCGTCCAGGCAGATGACAGCAAGCTCCCCTTTTTTTTTGTAGTGCTGGGCTGTCAGATCCAATAGACCATCTTGTGCAACTTTGTTTTTTTTTTTTTTT
>PTEX01000055.1:0-69126 GCA_003342815.1 Eudromia elegans | reverse complement strand
TAATTGTAATAGTTTTAACTGTATAATTCTAATTAGGTAAAATGCTGTACTCCTTTTCCTTAGAAGATACATTTCTTCATGCTTTGCTAATTTAATAATAGTTTTTAAATTGGATTTTTGTCAGTTGCTTTACAGTGGAAAACTGTGTTACTCTTATTAAATACATTTTATTTTAAGAGTGCTAGACAGAGACTGTACTACAGAAGCTCCTACCAGAGCGCTGCATTTTCTACTTGGATAAAAAGACTCTAAAGCCATATGGCAGCATGAAATACCTTATTTAAATTGTAGCATTCTGATTTAAGGGCCTGATTTGAATGTGGGCGGTTGGGTAGTTTTCATACCATCTCGGGCTCCAGAGATGGATTCGAAGTACTGAGGTAAGTGACCTTTCGCTGCTGGAAGCCTTGCAGCTGCGTGCAGTTGTGAGCATAAGCTGCCACATTAGACAGCACTGCGTAGAGTTTAGTCTGGCTTTCTTGCTGCTCGGGAGATGACTGAGCACAAATGTATGCTTACTCTTGTAGGCTTTTAGAGAAGAAATTGCTCCCATCAACTTGAAAGTTAAAGCAGTGAATGATTTGTGCAGTCAGCTCTCTCCACTGGACCTTTATCCATCATTAAAGATGTCTCGTCAGTTAGATGATCTTAACATGCGGTGGAAGCTTTTACAGGTGCGTTTCTGAATGCACGTGGTCGGGGTGGGTGGCAGGAACACTCCACTCCTACCCTTCTGCTCCCCTAAGAGATGCTGTTACACTGTTTCCAATATTTCTCCCTTCAAGGTGTTACTCTGGCAGTACAGAAGCGGCAAAGGGAGCCGTGTTTCCTTCACCGTCTTGACCAGTAGCTTTCCTTTTTGGCTGCCTCAGCAGTTTATTCACTCAAGAGACTGCATTAATCTCTGGAGACTTCTGCTGCATGCTTTTTTTATGCAGCCTTATAGTAGTATTTTTACTCCATAAATCATTGCTGTTGAAAACCAGCCTGCATATTTCTGTTGTTTCCAACCTATGTGGAAGTCGGTTTGTTTTGTTCCTGACTATACAGTTTCTGCAGGGAATTTCTCTTGAAGAGACTTAAGTATTAGTAAGAGCTATAACAAGATGTGAGCAATAGCATGTTTAGCTTTATAAAACAGAAGAGGGGCTGGTCCAAGCAAGATTCATATTGCTTGGTTATGTTCTTTGGTGTTAAAATGATCTGAAGAAAAGTAAATTGAAATGTGTCTGATTACAGTTAAAACTCATTTACAGTTTCATACTGAATGATTTAGTAAAGCTGCTTACACCACTTAAAGTTCAGTTAGAGATCTTCATTTTTTCACTCTCCTTTTTGTAGTAAATATTTATTGTGTATCAACTTTTGTGGATCACTTTCCCTGACTCCTAAGGGGAATATAAAGTCTTGGAAATAACTGTGGCTGGAGGGTCATTTGCCTGTGTGGTAGAAGAGAATTTTGCAAAAACTCACATGTCAGCTTTTGGAGCTAGTAGTTCTGAATCAGTCTCTCTTGAGAGACAAAGTCATTAACGGGTCATATCTGTTCTTCCCGCTCTTAATATAATTTGATATTGGAATTTATATCCTTAAAGAGAGTTAATTAAGCAGCCAAAACCTTGCATGTTCTAGTGCAGTTTAATTAGTAAACAGGAGGAAGTCATATCAGCCAGTGAAGCGGTATCTTCCAGAATTGTGCCAGGTTGGAAAGGCAGCTGTGAGATCAATACAATCAAAGTGAGACCTGCTGACTACGGAAGTTTGGACAAAGAGAGGGTTGGAAGGGACTCAGAAATTTCAGTGGTCAGCTGTAGTCACCAGTTCATTATTGATCTGCACTACTTGTACAAGAACACTGCAAGAGACTTTTGTCAAGCAACAACAACAAAAAAAAGAGCTTTGAATGGCTGGGTGGTAAAAAAAGTGACACAAAGTCAACCTTACTTCATTTAACCAAAATAAACATAAGCCACTATATTTATTGCTGTTACAAAGTAAATGTGATGTAAATTTTGTGGATGTGTGTTTATTTGTAGGTGTCAGTAGAGGATCGCCTTAAACAGCTGCAGGAGGCACACAGAGATTTTGGGCCTGCATCACAGCACTTCCTTTCCAGTAAGTTCTTTGAATGAATTGATATGTTTGAGAAACGTCTGCATCCAAGGCTATCTCAAACATGGCATCTCCTTTAGTCACTGCCCCCCAGGTTCCACCCTGTCTGAAACACAAAAGGTTCTTCCTCCTCTTTGTTATTATTTGCATCCTTCTTTCTGTGGAGGTGGTTCAACCTCTGTGTTTGTAACTTTGCTGAGCTCCTTACTGATGTGCTTCCCTCAGGGGACCACCTCTTTATCCCCCGAGTTATAATTCTACCCTTGGTTGCTTATGTTTGTTCTTGGTCAGCATTTGCAGCAAGATCTGGCTGCTGTCTCTTGAATTTATCTCCTCTTGAGACAAATTCTTGCTTCTCTTTCTTTTATTCTTTGAAATTCTTAGAGAAATAAGCCTGTTGTCTATGAGTATTCCTAGGAGAAGGCACAACCAGATGCTTAACTTGCTCATTCTCATTTTGACTTATTCATTACAGATAGATAGATGGTAATATCAAGATCCATGTTGATTTTCTGAATGTCTAGCACAACTGCCATCATCAAAGTTTATGATACACGGTGTTAACCCAGGCAGCTCTCCAATTTTTAAATGAGTGCTTCAATATTAGTGGTAAAAGAAATTCAAGAGTTTTGAAAAATGACTATAAAAATGAGCAGCTTTGTCCCAGAGATATCCTAAGCACCATATGTGCTGTATTAGCTAAATAGCTAATATAATTTAACATATTAAGTAAATCTTGGTTTCTTCTTGAGTTATGTGTCAACAGTATTCCTATTTCAATTTGACAAGCAGCTTCTGGGTGAACAGCATGGTAAATGATGTGCAGAGTATTTAAAATACTGCAGGGCTTACACAAAGCAATTCTTGGAGGGTTTATTCCCATGTTTAAATGACAGAACAAAGCAAAAACTTTAAAAATACTTCTGTTGTTTTGTTTCAGGTTTTTTTGTATATGTAAACTTGATTTGAAATGTACTGTTGCTACTGTGGGTTTATAGCACTTTTCCTCTCAAACCCGTAATATTGACCTGTAAAGTACGCCTATGTAATAAGTTACAAATGCAAGTATATAGAGGCACCATTAAAAAATGCTAGCAATCCAGTCAGTCTGGATTGTGTAATTAATAGAGGTTAGGAAGCAACAGAAGTAAGTTGTAGTTTCCCCTAGCTGAGCTGATTTGAGAAGTTCCTGCCTCCAGTTCTGCGCCCTGATAATCTCTCCTCACCTAGACCACTGCATCGCCTTGGGGTGACTGGTCTGGTTCGTGAATGGATCCTTACATAAAACTTGGAAGCTTGCCAGGATGGCTGATTTGGTTTACCCTGACTTGGGATCATCTCCTTAATTTGGCTTACAGCCAAATGCCACTACAAATATCTTTTATAATATTATCAGGATGGAGCAAAGGGGTAGACTGCCATTGGGAAAAGCTGGAATGAGCAGCAGGGGGGACAAAGGAGACCTGGAATTTCTCAATTGTTTTTTTCTTTGCTGGAGAAAATGCACATAGAGTTACATCCAAAGAGACTGTAAAGTGACCATCGTGTGCCTTGTTTAGGGCATCTTTGGGGCTTGAGAGGACTTTTTTTTTCTCCGTTACATGCAAAAGTTAAGGGAAGGTGTCTAGACTGCATATTGGTAGATATTGCAAAGAACGACAGACAGATACCACCACATGCCTTCAGCTGCCCTGTCTTAAGCATCTCTGAAGAACGTCTAGCCTCTTACTAAGGCCTGCAGCACTCCTACTGAGTGCCAGAATCTGTAGCTACTCGTCCAGTTTTCATCGTGAAACTGATTTTAAAGATGACCAGGAATTTCGTTTTGCAGAAATTCATTCAGCACAATAAACTGGCAGTGTTTTAGGAAGGTTTTTCCCAAATAAATATAATATCACTTGCTACGCAATAATTAACATTTGACATGAATTTGTTAGGTTGTTTGGTTCATATTCTGTTGGTGCAGAATACCTTTTCGTTCTTCATCGAAAATAAGTCAACTCCAAGCAAAGTGTGGCCAGAATTATTTTCTTAGTTAGCTGACATAATTAGTTCAGTAGAACCTCAGCAACCATAGATGCCAAGTTGCAGCATTAAAGAATGAAACTCCAGAGTTGGTATTTCCTTCACCTATTTGCTTGATTTTCATGTGTCTCTTCATCATTATGAATACTTGAGGAACCTTTTAGTTTATATTAGCCGTATTTGAGCATTTAGTCATTAATGGTTTTTGCTTACCAATTAATTCTTATTATAAATAGCATTTTTTTTCTGTGCCCCATAGGATGTATATGAACCTGCAGACCTTCAATAAATACCCACTTTTAAGTTGTGTACCTGCTCTCCTGTGGGCCTGTACATTTCTTCCTCTCTAGATCTCCTGAGATCTCTAAATAGGGACAATTGTGTTGCAGTGTACAGCTTTGTATCTTTTGTATCTCAGTATGTAGAAGCCTTCCGGGTGTTATGGATGGGATCTGTTGATGTATCCGACATGCATAAATCCTGCAGAGATCACTGCTGTTCAGCAAAGGGTACAAAGACAGGGTTTACATGCTCTTTTTTGTCAGTTGTACAATGTTAATCAATATTAATTTGAGTTGCAAAAAGGCTCTAACTAATAAAAATGTAGATTATTTTCTTTTTTGTTTTGCTGACGGAATTTAGTTATAGTAGTGGAGACACTTAGGGGAACTGGTGTCTCCGTGTGCTCAGGATGGATAGCTCGCGTGTGTGGAATTTATTATCCTTCCTCGGAGTAGTATCACCACGTTTGCTTTGTTTTTACCTTGGCATGTAATATATGGCTAAAATCATCTTGATACATTGCCTTTGTTTTCTCCAGCTGGTTTTCTAATTACTGTAAGCTTGTCTGGGAAATTTTAGTTGTTCCCACTTAATTTATTATAGCTCTGTTAATTATACAAAAGGAACAAGGATAGTTGGATCTTTTTTATTTGACAGGTGTTTTCTAATAATTACCTTCTGTTTATTTCCTCAGCTTCAGTACAATTTCCATGGCAGAGATCTGTTTCACACAACAAAGTGCCCTACTATATCAAGTAAGTTTCCCTTGATTATTATGTTTTCCATAAGCAAAACAAAGGAGTTTTATTACTATAGCATGATTTTTAAAAAAAATGCTAATAGGTAACTAGAATTGTTATCAGACTAATCTCTCTACATAGTGCTATGCTGTGTGTACCATATGTTTTCAGGGTTTTTTTTTAATTTTATATCTTTTCAAAATAAATAAAAATAACATCAATGACAAAAGGACTCCCGTTGAAAATTTACCAGTCTAGTATAGTATTGGGCTTGGTACACCAAGTATGTCCAGATTATAAACTCTATTGTAAAGTATAAACTACACTGAAAAGATTTAGTTCATAATGTATTTGAAATGTATTAAATATATTTAAAACCACAAAGTTCATAGTTTGAAGCAGTACTGTGGTGACTAATATCTGTAGAGCCTATTTTTCCTTTTGTGCAAAATTCCTACTGATATAGACACACATTGTTTCAGTATCTTTAGTTTTAAAAATGTTTATAGTGTATAATGTTGCATGTAATATTAATGTAAAAGTTGAGTAAAATTGTACAAATGCCATTTTTAAATACAGACATCTTTGAGTTATCTATTTTGAAAATAATAGAAATATAGACATAGAGAACTCATTGATGTATTTTACTGAGAGGGGAGGAGTGTCAGGAGTGTCACTTAACTTAGTTTTCTCCATTCCACAAGCATTTATTTATGTACTACTTACCTAAAATTTAAAGGTTAAAGACTACATCTAAAATTCAAAGGGTAAAGACTGCTTCTCTGAGAGGCAGAGAACTGTTTGCCAGAGGTCAGTGAAGCTGCAAGGAGGTACAGTGTACTCTAAACCAGACCCAGAGCAGTTAACTTCAGCCTGAAGAAAATCTCTATTGAGATGTTATCAGTTTGGGTCTGAAAAAAAGTACATTTTTTCAGGACTGTAGCTAACTATAAAGAGGTCATGCAAATAAGTCATTCTAAAGAAGTATCAGTGAAGATTTGGTACTTTTGTGTGTTGTACTATCATAAATTTGAACACGATGCATTTTGTGCTTCATACCGTTTACAAGCGTTTGAGACCTGGGAAATTGGTGGTGGTAAATCTATGTCAGTCAAACCTGTTGTCATCATTCTTGAGGTGTGGCAGTTGTCTTTACAGTGTTGTGTGGAAATTGAATTTAAATTATCCAAGACGGGTAACTGGCAAAATAAGGAAAATCTACTATGAATAAACTCTAGTTGTCTATAAAATAGTTTGTACATGTGCTAAAAAAGTCTTAAAGGGTCTTACAGAAGGTCTGCTGAAGGGCAGACTCTTTCTGCAACCCACCACGGAAGAGGAGGAGGCAGAGGTTGGACAGGGAGGTCTTTCTATCAGGGAGGGATTCAGGCAGCTCTGCAATTGAATTGATCACATCTCCAACAGTAATTGAAAGCAAACTTTGAAGTATAAACTGCAGAGAAAAGAGGAAAACTTTCCTGATCAGTCATTTCTCTTGTGTCTGAGTTTTTCATGGGCCATGAAAATGGTGACCCATGTTCCTGCTCTACCTGACCATCACAGTAGCTTACGTGTGAGTTGTTTCCAGGACTCAAATGCCTTCATGGGCAGGTCTGTGGACGCCTGGGAAAGTTCAGAGGTGGGATAGATTGACAGAGTAGGATAAATAATTCAAGGACAAGTGATAGTTTGGTCCTTGTGACCACCGTTTGTGATAGAGTAGACTAAGACTGTTTCTGATTCACACAGAGCTTAGCTAAGATTTTACCTTGAGTCTTTCACGTGCATGTCCTTTTCTCATGTTTCAGAGAAGTATCAGTATTTTCTGAAGTTAATGGACATCTCCCCTGCCCCCACCTTGCCTCAAGTTCCCTCTTTGGTAAATTTGGTAAACAACGTGAACAGAGGGCATGTCTTTTGAGTGGTCATGTTGGGTGCAATCCTACCAGCACAGAATTCAGTGGCCAAGTACTCAGACACTCCGGACCTGCTCCAGCAGTAGCACGCTGGCTGCCCTGGGGCTGATTAAGGGGCAGAAGAGTAAGGCAAGTTGTCTGATGGTCAAGGTCTTTATAGATTCAGCTGCCTAAACCTAAAAACTAGGGAGTTTTTTAAGGATGGTTTTAATAAAGTCAGCAGAATTAACTGTTGCATCTCCAAGTGGACTTTTCCAGTAGATTGTTCTCTACTTTCAACTCAATATGTGCTGTTGTTGAATCAAGGTCATGGTGCTTGTGTCTTGAAAGAGGAGGAGGATGTTACATGTAACCAGTGGTTGGTGGTTTTGGAGGAGAGGAGGAGGAAGGGTGTGTTTGTTGTTGTTGTTTGTTGGGAGGATGGGGAGGAACAGTGAATTTAGGAGCGACAGATGGACGTTGGCAGAAATTTGGTTTCTTGTTCTATGCTGACCCAAACTTCAGAGCTGGCAGCAGCAAGTAGACAAAATACTGAGTTTTTAAAATCAAATAAAATAAAAAGGCAGAAAAGAGTGCATTTTGAACTTCATTTATTTTGAGTACCATCAGAGCACTCTTAAATAGTTTCTCATCCTTGCTGTTCCCAAATTTCAGATGTAGTAGAGAAAATAGAGGGGAAAAATGCATTGGCATAAAACTGTATTTGATTGGAGAGATTAAATGAGCTTTAGCAATACAAATCGTGAGAGCTGTCAACAAGATCTGATGGAGATAGTTTATGCAGAAAGTCTCTGGAAAAGTGCAGATTAACTTGTTATTTAATGTTCTTACTGCTATTTTTTAATTATTCTAGCATATTTGAAAGGGGTCTTGGTGATCTAAAGCACAGCTTGAACAGAAAGAAAATTTATGATAACTCTCAGTAACTCATATCTTTTGAGACCTGTTACATTTACTGGTTTTATAGTAAGAGTCATATGTTGGGAAATAAAGTTTAAGGTACCAGTTTTTCATTTTATGGGATAGGAAGAAAAAAAGGCAGGATGGGGAGACTAAAAGTATGATTCAGTGATTGATAGCAGAGATTTTTAGATTCTTTTAAAAAAACTTCATTTCAAAAGTGAAGTAAAAAAGTAGTTGAAATCAGGCTACTTGAATTCTAAATGAGTATATACTCTGTTTAGTCACCATAAATTCATATGTCTAGTTCATTTCGGTTGCTTGCTTTCTTTTTCATGTCTTTGCATGAGAAATATAAGGTGTTCCAAAAGTGATATAGCAGCGAAAGATTTTGTAGTTTTACTTCCATTAAGGTGAGGATTTAAAAAAGTAGTGCCGTCTTCCTAGTCTGTGGGTTATTTGTTTTGTTTTGTTTTGTTTTTGCATGTGGAGCATGGAGAGTTAAGGAGGGCTAAGTTTAAAAAGGAAAAACAACTGAAGGTGAGAAGGTAGAAAAGAGTATTCTAGGTGGCAGTGAATCTGTAAGGAGAATGTCAAAGTGGTACGAGACCACTTATATTTTCAGGTCAGCAACATTTATACTGTTTCTTTCCTGATGCCCACAGTGATGGGCTTCAGAGGCGGGTTCACTGTTCCCGCTGTGTTTACTAGTTGTTGGCTTGTCTGTTCCCCTGAACGTCGTCATACTTCTTTGAGCCCAGGTTTGTGAAGGTGTCTGTACCCTGCGTAACGGCAGATACCTAATTGAACTAAACTTAAAGACAAGATTGAGCCTCTTTCCTCCCCTCCAAATCTCTTCTTGTATGAACCAAATTTGCCAAATGGCTCTGCATCTGTACAGGTAGCTCTATAGCCATGTTCACATCCTGTTTGTTTTTTTTTTTTTTTTCTTAATGATAAAAGTTGATAAAAGTTTTTGCATTTCCGTAGTTTGATTCTTCTTTACTGCAGTAGAATTAAAAGATTGAAACAAAATGCTTGAGGAGAAAAATATGGATCTGTAAAACCTAGATATTGCTGAAAAAAACTGAGCCATTATGAAAGAGAATGGGACTAATGAGCAATATGGAGAGGGATGCAAAACACGGAGTATGTACTAATCTAGTTCTGATAATAAAAGCGATAACTTTGTCAAGAGACAAAAATTGATTTTCTTCAGATGAGCATGCCATCAAATGAATTGTTCATAGGTTGCTTTGCAAAGGTTTTGATAGGTATATATGTGTGGTGTATATATATATGTATGCCTCATATCATTTTTTATGGAGTGAAGGAAATAAGCTGCTTTCTGTTTCTACACTTTTGAAGGCTCTTCAGGAAGTCTTTCCTCATGTTCATTTTTTGTCTGTATGGGGAAGAGAACCTGTAGAAAAGGATATCTGTAGATATCCTAAATGTAGATAGATATTTCAATTTTGAGATTTTCTCAATTACCAGTTGCTGTACTGGCCTTCATTATCTCTTAACAAATACAGTAGTGTATTTTCTGTGGAGGAGTTTCAGAATATCTGTATGCACATCGTTTTGCCAGCTTCAGGAATACCTTACCCTTCTTGCAATGCATCGTGCCAACTCTCTCTTCACTACAAAACAGTGTTTTCTAATGGATTAAGAAAAATGCAGTATGTAGATCAAATAGCATGGCACATCTGTACCGAGGATGCTGTTATCCTGTTTGAAACTTTGCAAGGGCAACAAAAATTCAATTCTGCTGTAGATTCATTAGTGATCGGTAAAGATCGGATTTTTTAAATTATTTTTTTTTAAGTGACCTTGTCTTCGTGTCCATGAAGCTGCTTAGCATAATGGCAAAGAACTCTTCCAATGTCTGTTTGCACATTGTAAGACAGTGGCTATCAGCACAGGGATAGTCCTGGTCCATAATAAGAAATTATGCAGAAATACTCATATCTCAAGTTTTCTTTCTTGTAGGAGAAAAAAAAAAAAAAAAAAAGTGATGAATAATTTAAAAGCACTAGAATGCTGTTGGCATTATGGAGAAAAAAAAAAAAAAAAAAAAAAGGCTGAGAAGTACGAATTGATTTTTTTTCCCCAAGTCCATAGGCAGCCTAAAACAGTTCGAGATGTTCAGCTTACTCTGTTCATTTGACCTGGAGTGGTCACCTGTTCTTAGAGATTATAATTTAAACAAGGCATTACTTGTCTGCTCTTTATATACAACCAGCAAATGTTTCTTTTAACAAGGATTGTCTTTTTCAATCAATAATTAGAAAACTGCTGGTAATCCTAATGGATAAGAAGCAAATTGTCAGATGAGGTATGTTTGTTGTTCAAGCTTTAGAACAACTTGTTAATGTGTGGATTTTTTTTAACTGGATTTTTTTGGTTGCCACATTTAGTTTTAGTTATTTAAATATGTAATCTCATACAACTAGACTTACAGGATTTTTTAATTACATTGTCTTTTACAATTAATGTATATATATCTTACTGTATGGCTTATATTGTGACAGTAGCTTTTAACAGAAGAGAGATGACTGTTTTTGAATAACTAGATCTTGTGACACCAACCAAAAAAAATAATATCAAATGAATCCTCCTATGACTCCACTGGTGAAACACTTTCAGTACTTCACTGCCTGAGCCCCGTGTGGGACAACAAAATATGTTCCCAGCACTTGTGATCTTATCCTATAGATAGGCTTACTTTCACAGTACAGAACTGTAATCTAATGCCACGCAGTATGTATGGGATGAAATCTCAACATCCTGAGCTCCTCTAGACCTTCAAAGACCTTGTTTTCACTAGTGCATAAGCCCCGCTGTTATTTACTCTTAGTCAAGCTGCATATCCTCTCACTCTATACACTGCCCTGTTGAATACTTGAGAGAGAAGGTGCTTCTTGGAGCGACAGTCACAACAGCATTACACTTGCCGTACACTTGCATCGTGGTGATACTGCTTTCTGCTGCTGAAGTTTAACCTTTAGGAAATTGTCCCATGTCATCTCAGTGTCTCCTTTAGTTCATATGAAAAACTGAGATACTTCAGAGACCATCTACACCAAGGAATTTACTTTCAAAGAACCAATGGAAATGCTATGATAAATGTCCCTTCACAAATTAATGAATCATTCCATAATTAAACGAAGGATAATGTGTATAAACACACACACATAAATAAATATATGTGCAAGCACATGTCATTGCAGCTTGTAAATGTGAGCCAAGTATTCAGTCATGCATGCCGCACTGGGCTGCTGAGTTTCTGTAGTTTGTGTACTAGATTTGCCTGTGGTGTAATAGCATCATTGCAGGTAGCAAAATTATTTCATTAGGTTCTAGTAATCGCCTTGAAGGTCTTAAAAATCACTAGAACGGATAGTGATATCTAATGAATCACCTGAGGTAGTTTTAAGGAAAGAGAACAGGAAAGACAAGGTTTTTTGTATTCATCCCTGTACTTGAGCAATTTTTCTTCATATGTGTTGACAAACTAAAAATGAGCACATTCACTTGTGAGGTTCAAGTAATGGAGATACAGTGTCCACACTGTAAAATCTTAGTATTTCTAAGTAAAGTCACACCTTTATTTCTTGAATTTGTATGTGTTATTTAATATATCGCCCAGGGTATTTCAGCTGTTTGTGGAAAAGGTTCTACAAAGCTTTTGAAGTGGATAGTGTTCTGATAACAGTAGCATAAATCAAATTCCTAAAATATCTTTGCAAAAAGAAGTTACAATTTTAGATTGAAATTTCTTGGGAAAATTTTCTTGCAAAATGTGTTGCTCAAAAAGTCAGCTCGAGGGGTAACTGTGAACCTTGACTTTGTATAAAGATTTTGCTTCTGATTTTGCAAGATGAAGAGGTATTACACTGTGATTGCAGGAAAAATGTGTGCAGGAAAAAGTTTGGTTAAATGACTAAAACAGTAAACTTTTCTCGTTAGTATGATAAGATACCACATAAAATTCACACCCATTCCAAATTTAGATTTTGATCAGCTTCTGCGTTTTGGATTTTCCAGGTTTTCTGCAAGCTTAAATTTTCGTTCCTTCAGGGCTCCAGATTCTTTTCTACAGGAAAATACACCAAAAAAAATTCTTTGCCTTTGTAGCAGATAGTGTCCTCTCAGGACTGAACTTTCTGAAGACTTCTTGTCACGTGTGTAGGGAAAGCAATTGATCCAGTTGCATTAATTGCCTTCCGGACTTGCCAGGGGCTAGGGAGTGTGTGTGGATGAGGCTGAAGCGCTGTCTTCCTGGGCAGGAAATCCTCGGAGAAATGACTGGAGCACTTGTGTTAGTGTGGTGAGAAGGGCACACTGCTTCGGGTGCTGCACCTCCTTTGAGCTGTTAGGAGAAGGGTGCCTTTCACACACACGTGTGAAATGTGTGTAATTGTTAATTACATGTAAATGTGTGTAATTAGTTATTAATTTTTAAAAAATAATTCTTTAAATCTGACTTCTTGTATATTTTTGTATTGACTGAGCAAACTATCAGAGAAGCAGAGAAAGGTCCAGAGCTGCTTTTAGCATTTGGATGGTAATGGACAGGCAATGGTAGCTGCTGGACAGGCAATGGTAGCTGCTGCAGTACATATCTTGGCATAGATTGCTGTGCAGTGAACCTGCATCAAAGGAACTGTGTTTCCCTGTCACAAAGATTGTCCCCATTTTCAGCAAGCTCATGTCATCTGCTTGAGACCATCCAATGCTATCAATTTTCTAAGCATATTTTTCAGAGGTTGGTTTGTTTGCATTAGTCTTGCATCGGTAGCACAAAAGCTACTGTAGCTACAGCACAGGAAGACGGACCGTATTTCAGAGAGCTGCTTTACAAACCAAATCAGCAGAAGGCACTTTGTCTTGCCTGCCTCCTGTTTGGAGCTGCTAATAAACTGACTCCTTAGTCTGACAGTTTTATTTGTAGCAGAGGGAGGTTATCTGCACACCCATTTTTTTCTTTCTCTGAAGCGAATTGGTGTGCACGTAAAAGCCCGTGCATATTATGAAACTGTTATAGAAGAAAATATTGCATTAAGAAATGTCACTATTGAGACCAGTTTCTCCCTCTGCCCTCTTATTTAATTTGTAGTCATATTTTTTCCCCCAGCCGAGTCCACTGTAGCCTTGCTTTGCTGTCTGCTGTCTTGAAAACTACCTCTAGTCCGTGGGATGTGTTCAGGTACTGAAGGCAGTGGTGCTGTTGGCGGCAGTAGGGATGAGGTGCTGCCTCCTGCAGCCTGAACAGATTATTCCCTTGTCGGTTCATTCGCTCTCAGCCCATTCCTGCTTTCTGTTTGACAAATCTACCTGCGGGATTGCCCAGCTGTTGTAGATAGTATCTTGTTAGATGTTTTGGGATGAGTCTCGGAAGATCACTGTCACCACATACTGCTGTCTAGTAGTTCTCAACTAATTTGGGGGTAATTTTAAACAAGCCTTAATGAAGGGATGCTTTGTGCCCTTTTTGCAATTCCACAGGAAGATGTTCTTTGGGCCTCTTTTCTCTTATAATCCTAGTAGCAGGTAGTTATTTTATGTCATGTACAAAGGAATTGAATGATAAGTTTTAAAAAGCCATTACTACACAGCCTTGTATTCCTTTTTCTGTTGGAAATAGAAATACAAAAATACTTTCTGTTCATTTCTCTTAGGTATGAGCTTCATGCTGTGTTCTGTGCTTTTCTGTACAAGGAGAAAATTTAGCTGGTGAGGTTCTTACTACATTAGGTTGAGAAAATAGATGCTGGAGCAGGGTACAGAGATGTGGGATGGCTGCTTCACTTTTCTTCTGTGCTTGGTGTTAAATCTACATAAAATGTGGAGTGTAACATCATTTTTGCATGGCCTGTTGTCATGCTTAAAACAGCTTTAATCTTTCAGATAAAATTGCCTTTGAAGCAATGAATTTAAGCATACAGTTTTAATAATGAGACTGCTTGAGAGGCGTTTTAAGTGAAAAGTGTTCTTAAAGCTGATTTAGGGAAAAGGTTTGATTAGTAATATCAACTCCTCATGGTTTTATAAATTGCTTAGAAGGTGCATTTAGTTTGGCCTCCAGCACTTATTAAACATTACTCAAGTGCGCTGCAGTATGTAGGTATATTTCTGGAAAAAAAGAATGGATTTTTCAAATACTTCATTATTTTTCTCCCCTTTAATTAAGAAAACAAATTTAACAATTTATTGCAAAAAGGGGAAAAAGAAAACTCAACTTTTGCTATGAGTCACTTATTATTTGTATGGGGGGACATTTGCTGCTAATAAACCTTTGTAGGTCTGCTGCACTTCCTAGGTGGGGTTTTTGCAACACCTCACAAATACAAAACAGTTTTCATGATGGCAACCTATTTTCTCATTGCAGAAAGTGGTAAACTGTGAAGCAGAGGCTGTGATTTGGAAAAGGTCTTATCTTATTTTTATTACTCATGCTAATTTTAACATGAACGATTTCTTTGAAAGCAGTTGAGCTTCTGAAGCAATAGCAAGATTTGATTCAGCTTAAGCATGTATTTATATGCAGCTTTTGTACTAATATTTTGGCATTTAAAATAGAGGGAGAATTACATGTTTTTTTATCTATCACAGCACTGTTATCCGTTTTTTCCTGTCACTCAATTTGAAGGTCTGTTAAATCAGAATCTTTTATCAGGAGCCAAGAAATCCTTTCCACTTTTGCTATTGACAGTATAATCGCTAGACTGTGTGGGGTTACTTTTCCTCTTGTTCCCCTTCCTTGGTTGGGGGAGTTGAGATGAAGGCATATCCTTGAAACAAGCGTTGAACTGAATCACATATTGGGTGAAATAAGTGGGTGCTTGCAGCTGGTTGTGAGGACAAATCATTTTTAAACGGTTAAGATGATAATGACAGCATCCCACTTAACATGGTGGTGGAGCTGTTTGGCAGCTGCACTTAGTTCAGCAACTTAAATTCAACTATTGTAGTTCAAGGATTAGTTTTGAGGTTATCTAATGGGTTGATCAATATGAGGCTTTTTTTTTTTTTTTGTCGTTGTTCTTGTTTACAGAAGCTGGATATGCTCTTCTTTCTAATATACCGTATACTGTTGTTGTACCTAGGTTTTTGAGAATGCCACACAGTTTGTTGTCTTAATTCTGGCAAAGCATCAAACTGAAATGCCTCCTCTTTTCTCGCTCTATTTTTTTTTTTGTTTTGTTTTTTTGTTGTTGTTTGCTTTCCTGGGGATTTCTTGGTGTGCACCTGCTAGGGAAATAATGACCTTCCAAGTGACCTTTTAAAAAAGTAGGATGGTGGTGTTGTAAAGTGTCCTTTTAGAAACCTTTATTACAGCAAAAGCAATGATTAGATTCAGGCATATGTTGGGCTTTGGAGGTCAGTTCTGCTGTTTCGCTCTATGCTGAACATACCCAGGCCTCAAGTGCCCTAATCCTAGCTTGAGACGTGAAGGGAGATCCTATGGTATTATGAAACTGATAACTAGGAAAAGTTGCAGCTCAGGGAAGTAGATCTTCTCAGAAAAGCATTAAAATACATACTTCAAGCTGAGAATGTATTCAAAGGTAAAGATGAACTTCAGTGAGTTTCTGAATTGGGAAGGGCTCTAAGGAACTCTGCCAAGTACATTCAGTGCCTCACAAAAGATATTATTTATACCTGCTAGGTTAATAGGAATGGATACCTGTCTTTGAACTTGGTAGAAAACACGTCACAAAGACACGATGGTGCCAAATACACCTGGCAGAAAGAGTTAAGCCTGGCAAAGCTGGAGAGAAGCCAGGTCAGGTGCAAAGCTGAAACACTCATGTGCAACAGGGCTTATATCCTACACTGGGATCCAGCATGTGAACTGTCAGAGAGTGTCGTGAAACATGCAAAGAAGGGCCCTCAGCTCTCACTTGCTTTGGATAATGGTTTCACTCTGTCAAAAATTCACTGAGGAGCCCCGTCAGCAGCAGTTAACATGCATGTGCCCATGTTAACTATTTCCTTCAGACAAAACAAAGATGAAATAAAATGTATTCTGAGGTTGTTATTGTTTGATTTACTAACTTGGCATCATTTTATTTCCATTATTAACTTTATAGTTCTTGAGGAATGTGTTGGGGTTTTTTTCAACACAACTCCTCTAATGAATTTTCCAAATAATCTAATTGAAATTTAAATATTTTGTGTGTCAAGAATGTACAATCATCCTGACAGTAGATTTGCAGAAATAGAAGTAAAATGTGGCTCATAGAAAGATCAAGATTTCAGCAGACCGAAGGGAAAGTGCCTTTTGATTCGTATGGCTGCATACCTGAAACCTTGGTCAATTAAACAGCACTGCTAAATGGCAGATTAAGTGATGTTGCCCATTGATTCTCCCTATTCTGTGAGCACTAGTGTAGAACATGCTCTAAAATCAGATACCGATTAGATGAGTACTTGAAAAGTCCATAGGATAGTTTTTTCATTAAATATGTTATAGGTAACTATTTACATCGCCATATGTACTGAAAATGTTTAGATATGCAGTGGTGTGAAATAAAAGCTTTAATGCTTTTTCATTTTTAAAGAGATTTTTGCAATAATTTTTACAGTGTGCTAGCAGCAAAAAATGGCATTTTTACCTTATTAATGCACCTCTAAGATTCAAAATCAGAACACAACTGACACCATCTCTCTTAGAAAAAACATAGAGTAAGTATTTATAGAATGTTTAAAAAAAAAGGTGGACTATTGCCTAAGGTGCTTAGTAATTTAAAAGCATCAGAGCATCAAAAACATAGATCATATGTTTTGATATAAGACCTGAGGGATTTTTTTCCTCTTACACCCTGAAGATTTGAATATCTTTTTTTTTTACTCCTTAGCATGTGTATTTGTTTATTTCCTTAAACTTTGATTATCTTTTTCCTTTGTAGTCATCAGACACAAACAACCTGTTGGGATCATCCTAAAATGATTGAACTCTTCCAGTCCTTAGGTGAGTGCATTTCTTAACATAAACTGTTATGATAGGTATGGCATTTGTTCTGTGAACTGTCTGAAACTTGCATTTGTCTGCAAACCATGTCTGAATTGCCATAGACTGCATATATCAAAGCATTTCTCACACTGTGATCAGACACACTTTGCAAGAAACGTGCTGCCTTGATCATGCGATGTGTATTCCCTTTCAGTAATTTTAATTCTGAATAGTATGCTGTGACTCTTCACTATAATGCTTTATCTTGTTTATTTCTTTTCAGTCCACATGGGATTGTCCAAGGATGCGGGCTCTGTGCAGGCAGGATGCACAGCCTGCAGGGAACTAAGTTCTGTAATATATCAGGGCAGCTAAGCTATCGATAAAGGCTAGATCATATTAGGGAACAGCTCATTCAACATGCCCTGCTAACATCTGCATTTACTGTGAAACCTCCCTCTCTAGGGAGTGGAAGGATGAAATGCTATTAACTGAAGAAAAATATTACTATACCTATCAGTTCTTAAAATAGATCGTTTATGGCTGTCCTTTCTGTCCTTTCACCTGACTGTCCTTGTCAAAGCGGTGTTAACAAAGTCAAAGTTAATTTTTTTTCGCAGTTACTGTGACCTTCATTGGCCCTGTCTCAGACATGTTGTCTGATGGATTTGTAAACTCACCAAGAAATGTACTTTATTCTAACACTTCTCAGGAAGGTAGCTCTGTGCACTCCATAATAGGTACGTGCACTACGTGTGCCAGGACAGTAGCATGAGCGTTTCTGTTGTGACTGTCTCTGGAGGCCCTGGCCTGTCACAGCCAGGAAAGGTGACTTTTTTCCTGCAGGTAGATTTTTTTAGAGTGGGTCTCCACTTCCCAGCTGTCTTAATTTTGTCAAATATGTTGTATCCTGTCTCTTCTCCTCTTTGCAGTGAAATAATATCAGATGTTTTCCAATGCGTAGGAGTGTGAACATTTGTATGTAAAGTGAATTTACGGACGCTCTTTCAGGCAGTTCACCTTCCTGTTCTGTTATTTCAGCTGACCTGAACAACGTTCGCTTCTCTGCCTACCGCACGGCCATCAAGATCCGGAGATTGCAGAAAGCTCTGTGCTGTGAGTTTGTTCATCAGGGGAGATGAGTCATTTCTGTACAGTGCTTGGGGAAGGGAGAGTGGGTCAGCTGAAGCCTGAAGACATTAATGTTGACCAAGGATCTCTCCTTGACAAATTGTCAATGGGAGGAGCAAGTTGTATGGAGAGGGGTGTCTGTTTGTTCGGTCCTGCTCTGGCCTGGTGCTGCTAGAGCACCTGTAAACTTCAGCTCTCTGGGAAGTTACACAGTGGGGAGAAAGAAAAAAAGAGTTAGTGGTAGCTCTGTCAGTTTTGTCCATAGCTTTTGAGGAAACCTAACCTTAGCTGTGTCTTTGGCACCTAGCTTGCTTGAAGTCTTCAGGCTTGGTGTTTTCAACTTCTTAGTTTCATGAAGAGACAACTGAAAACCATTCTTGTCAGTGTTTGATGTGCATCTGCATGCAGTACGTTCTCATTTCTCTCTCCCCTCTTTCTGTAATGTGAAACATTTTTGTATTACATGAAACTATGTTTGGATGAGTACAGTCTTAATCCATTGAAGAAAAGGGGTTAATTCAGGTCACACGTTATGGCTTTCTCACTAATGCATATGTGCTCACTTAGCAATGTTCACAGGGTTCATAGATTTCCTTGCAGCCTTGGAATAGCAGCTTAATGTCGGCGGTAGCTTCTTGGCTGGACTTCAGTAATGCATTATAGCGAATGAAGCTGTGCTGGGGATGCTAGCCAGCTGCTCCAGAAAGCTGGAGCACATCTATGCAACGACACGCAAGCTTCCGGGAGGACCTGTCGCCAGTGCTTCAGACCCTCTGCAGGCTTCTCACAGAAATTCAAATCAAGTTTGGGGCTTTCAGATCTAAGTCTTAACTTTTGTGGAAAGCAGAGCCTGTAATTTGAAAATTTTTGTGATGGGTGAAAAAATGGATTACTCTGGCACAGCATGTAAGCCTAAAGCTTATCTGTGCAAGAGTTAAAAATGTGGTTCCACCCAGGTTGACTTCCCAACAGCAATAGAGAGCACTATGGACTTTCCACTTCCCGTTCACATGACATAAAGTATCTATCAACATGGACCTAAAAAGAATAAAAAACAACATCAAGCAGAAAACAAAGTAAAATTCTCCTTGTGCATGCAGCCCCCCAGGGAAGAGTGAAAAACAAACTGCCTGCTAATGATGCTAATGGTGCTGTCGATTGCATTCCTGACAGGCATACAGATGCACTAGCGACCTGCGTAGAACAAACTTTGCTTTCTTTCCTTCTAAGAAGCTTTCAGGAGTCTACCTCTAGTCCTTGCCTTACCTGCAAAATATACCAATTTTGTAAACATTCACATATTCACATGTTCCTAACTCCTGTCCTATGTGAGTATTGTCTCTGGTTTATAGGGGACGGGAATAGGAATAGGAAACAGGGGAGCGATAGGGAAGAGGCAGAGAGACAAAGGGAAGAACTCCAGTTTTAAAGAGCTTCCCCAGCTCCATCCTGCTTTGCTGTTTATGAAGCTGCTCACTGCTCACACTCGTTCCTGGCCTCATCCCTGTGCTTGCTGTGGCTGCCTTGCTCTGCTCTGCTCACGCTAGGCTGCTCTCTCTCAGCCTCTCTAACTTGTTTGCACTTTCTCGGCCTCCCATGCTCTCAACGGGGCCCGCTTGACCTCTTGCTCTCTCACTCTTGGCCCTTGTGCTTGCTCTCAGCACATTCCTCTTTCCCAGCCTGTGGCTCACCTGGCATCCTTTGCTTGCTCATGACCTTGCACTCGCTCATGGTGTCTCTCTCTGCTTGCTCTTGCACTCCTCTCCCTCACTCGCACATGTTTGCCTGGCTCTTGCTCACTCTCTGCATCGCTTTCGCTTTCTGCTGCTTGTCTCTTGTCTGCCTCTCTGTCCCTTGCCCCCTGTCTGTCTCTCTCAGGAGGAAGACCAAGGACTTGCTTTCCTTCCTCCTAGCAGCCGAAACCCCTTTTTCTCCATTATGTGTATTTGATCAAGATTTGGTTTGTAGAGTAGTCTGTAAGAACACAACAGTGTGGGTTTTGATGTATGACACTGCAGAATTACAGAACTAAATGCTACAAGAATTGCCTATCTTTGAGCACGAACTCTATATGGCGGCTCTATTTTAAGACAATCTTTAAAAATGTAATAAATGCTGTTCCTGGTGTCATTTTTTGCTTAGCGGATCGTTATAGATAGAACAGGCGAAGTTCTCTGTGAATGCAATGGTTCTCAGCCTCTTTCTGCTCCCCAAATGGGTGCTGAAACAGCCAAAACACATTATCTACCAACACCTCTTTCTGAGGAAGCGGAGGATAATGAAGTCTGACTGAGGATTCTTTTTTAAAAAAAAAAAAATTGTTTCTTTTCTTGAATTTCGTTGTTTGTTTTAATGTTGGGTCAGAGTTGTTTTCTGTGCCTATCATTCATTCTCTGATCAGAGTTACTTTACTCTTCCATTGCATTTCCCATAATTTTAACCATGCATATTCTTTAAAGGTGTTTGGATGCCTTATGTACTAAGGCAAAGAGTGTCAAAACAAATCACTGGAAAATGAGGTCATTGTAAATTGTGAAATGTGACAAATTGCTGTCACAGCTGCAGCGTGTATATAACCCAAAGGCCCATTTTGGCACAGACTGCAAGGGCAAAGCTGAAGCTGGGTACACAGTCCCACGTGTACTGATCGGTTTTGACTTTGCAGTGAGGACTGGCAACACACTACAAGTACTGTGTATAAGCAGATCCAAGAATACATCATCTCAGGACTGTGCTCTGGAAAACTTCACAGGTGCAAAACTCTCTTCTAAGTCTTTGCTGTCAGTATTGAAGAGATCATGGTTTCAAAGTTCTTCCCCTCCCATTAGAAACAAGCAAGTAGAGTCATATTTCATCGTGTTCTGATTCCTTCCTGAAGGTAGATTCTTGCAGAGGCTGATGTGTGTATGCACATACGTGTCTTTGTATTGTAAAAGTCTGCAGAAGTGTGCCCTTTGGAAGGAAGAAATTCCTGAGTAGCAATTCAGTCTCAGATTGTTGAACACACAGATCGAGAGCACTTTCTTGTTACAGCACAAGAGAGGGACCAGAGAGAATTTTCTGTGTTACAACTGTACAGAACAGTCATGGCGCACCAGGCTCTGAATACAGTACTTTATTCTTTTGCAACTCCTTTTCAAGAAATGGTTTTGCCCCAGGTACTGAAATGTAGTACTGGAAGGCAAAGAGACAACAAGAATGCCATGTAGATTCAAAATTTTGTCATTGAAGTTCTTTAAGTGATGTAAAATGTGAGAATGCTGGTAAGAACGTCACCTGCACAAGGCCAAGGAGGGAGCTGTGAGGCACCCTGGACTGAAGGGAGCAGCTCTGTCCATCCATCAGTGATGCTTTGCAAGAGCTGCTCTCGTTTGCAAGGTCTTTTCAATACTAAAGCCTTGCAGCAGCATCTGCCTGGTTCCTGTGGGGTTTGCAGCAGCCTCAAATTTGCCATTAGCAGCTGCATGTCATTACTCGCTCCTGAGTCATTCACATACACCTGCTTGAACCATGCTGCATGACGTGGTTTCTGTTTATAACTTCCCTTTGGGAAAGTCTCCTTCTTCCAGAAAGGAGAGACGTGACCATAATGTCCATTAATTTGGATAGTGAGAGAATCATTCAGCATATTTAAGCAGATGCAGATTGATACTACAAAACTACTCTTATAAACTGTATGCAGTAGGTTTTGAGCCAGCACAGACCTGTAAGCCTCAGGTTAGCTTTTCCCTATCTGCCTAAAAGCGGTTTGGTTAAAACTGTCAGGAATTAAGGTGTAATGAGAACACTGTGCCTCTTTACATGGACCAAGCAAGGGACTCTGCTAGTGGATAGGTTCTTCCACGATTACCATGTGTATCCAGATTTCACTCAGCTCAGCCAGGTGAGCTCTGAAATAAGAAAGGATTGAAATAACTTCCTCAGGCTGCTCACCATGAGTGGTGTCATCCAAAAGTACCTTTTGCTTAATATCACATTAGTACAGCTGCAGAGTTTCCTTTTATAGAGAAAGATACTGCAAGTGTATTTCCCTACTGCCTCTCGATTCATTTGGCATCATTTGAGTATAAATGTGAGACCTTAATAGCGCAGATCAAGTCATGACGTTTGGTCCTCAATTTGCTTGCGTGGCAGTTTGCAGTGCAAGGGTGGCTGTGCTAAGCTAAGCCAAAAGGCTGCAAGAGTTTGGCATTCTAAAGCAATGGAAAGTTGTACTGGCTTTAAAAAGAAAGGTGTGAGTGATATCAGTCTGCTTTAGGAAGCTGTTTTTAGAAGCTTAAGTATACTATAAAAAAAAATGGAAAAAAGAAAGCTCGTTACAGTCAGATATTTTCCCTTTAAGGTGTCTTGTTCCTCCGCCCCTCCTGAATGCGGTGTTTGTGTGATTTGATAGCATGTTGGAGCTTTGCACCTGGCTCCCAAAATAAAACATGCTGTGTTGCATTGTGTGTGTTTAAAAATTTAAGTATTCTTGTGAACCGTTTCTGGTATATGCTCAGGCAGGGCCCTCTAGAGCACATCCTCCCGATGGTTTTTGAGCATCTCAACAGATGGAGACTCCACAACCCCTCTGGACGATCTGTGCTGTTGCTTAGGTTCAGGTGGAATTGACTGTGTTTGAGTGTGTGCCTTTTGTCATCTCCCTGGGCACCACTGAAAAGACCCTGGCCCTTCTTCTTGACCCACTCCCTTCAGATACTCTTGTTGCATTAATAATGCCTCCCCCCCCCCCAGACTTCTCTTTCTTATGCTGAACACCGTAGCTCCCTCAGCCTTCCCTCCTATAACGGACACTCCAGGCCCTCCATCACCTTAGGAGCCCCACGCTGGACTCTCTCTGCATGTCCCTCTTGCACTGGGGAGCCCAGACCTGGACTCCGCACTCCCACTGTGGCCTTCCCCAGGCTGAGGAGAGGGGCAGGATCCCCTCCCTCCTTCACCATGCTGCCAATGCTCCTCCTCAGGCAGCCCAGGATGCTGCAAGCTGCCCCTGCCAGGAGGCCACATCGCTGGCTCATGGTCAGCCTTGTTGTTCACCATGACCTCAGGGCCTTCTGCACAGAGCTGCTTGCCCACAGGTTGGCCCCTGCCTCTACCTGTGTATTGGGTTATTCTGCCCCAGGGCAGGACTTCTCCTTCCTTTGAGGAAGGGAGTTTTCCCATTAGGAGGAGCTATTGGCAAGGTAGCCACGGTTTGCTGCAGTTAGCACTCTGCCTTGTTTGGGAGATACACGTGTAGCCTTCATTTCCACCCCAATAGATGGGACAACACTTCAAAGAAAAAGTCAATAAAACCAAACAGCCCCAAAACCTCCTGCAGGTCTGATGACAGAATGAAATGTAGAGTGTCAGAGAGGGAGAAAAAAACGAGACGTGTGAGGGACTGGATCACATTTTACAGAGATGTTAGGAATGGTAAACTGGGGAAATGGAGCTGGGAATGTAACCTGCTCTTGGCCTATAACCTTGTCTGAGGGTTGATGTTCACTGAGTTCTGGACAGAATTGGTCATGGTGGTTAGTCTCATCTTGCTGCTGCTTTTTTTTTTTTCTGAACTTATTTTTCATCTGGAGCTAGACTTACCTGATTTGCACAGGCTGCCCTTCTGGGGTCCTTATTTAACACTATTGGCGCAGAGCAATTTACAACACATCTGAGATTGTCATGTTTCATTTCCTTTGAGAAATGACATTTATAGAGCAAATGCATTACTGCCTACTCAGAAACAGCTCTGCATGAGCTCCAAATGTATTTCAACCTCATAGTATATATACTGTAGCAAATATAGTGATATATTGCAACTTTTTTTAATATCTTCATTTTTTATGTCAAAAATGGTGCTAGGACTTATGCCAACCTTTTTATTAGGTCTTCCTTTGCATCCAAATAAATTCCATTTTAATATTGTTTTGCAGAAGAATTAGAAGAGCTCATCAACAACTTCTAATTTTCACCATCCAGTAGCCATATTTTCACAGTTACAGTCACATTTGTTTATGGTTTGGGGGGCAAAACCATTGACACCCGTCATAAGTTCATGGCATCAGAAACTGCTCCTACAAATGCGTGGGAAGACTTTCAGCTTGCATCTTGAGCATGGAAAAGAAAATGAAAATATTTTGCATTTGCAAAGTAGAGCTTTTAGTGTTCTGGGAAAGGTGTCCTGAACATTTTCTCCCCACCCTGTTCCTCTCTACAGTTTCTTTTAAGCCTTCATTTAGCAATTGTTCTTCAGTTTATTGGGGCATGGTATCTTCCTGCATTTTAGAGCATATTGTTCCTGAAAAGTTTGCTTTGCTTTACATTTAATGAAAGATGATAGTCATTCGATGTGACCCTGCTTTATGGTAAATGCAGAGGATTCACTACATGGAGTGGACTCACAGTGTGGACAGCTGAAGTAACAATTCTGTGATTACACAGGCAACTTCAGCAGTTTTTTTAATGTTCTGAGCTCTACAGCATCACTGTGTTTTTCTTGCTTATTCGTGTTTTAAATATATAGTGTCAAAATGCTATTAACTCGTTGTAGCAGAGAGCAATTCTTTACCGTAATGTTACCAAAGGAAAATTACTTAGTTCTTGGCTAAAAATCTCTCTTCAGTGTTGGCTACCGTAAAGTGAGAAGTCAGGGAACATGAACAGTATTACGAGTCCCATGCTCAAGCACCTGTGTTCATTCTTTTTTCTTTTTTTCTTTTGGTTAGTGGACCTGTTGGACCTGAACACAACAAGTGAAATATTCAAACAGCACAAGCTGAGTCAAAATGACCAGCTCATTGGTGTCCAGGATGTGATCAGCTGCCTCACTACCATCTACAGTGGACTTGAAGAAAAACACAAAGATCTGGTGAATGTTCCCCTCTGTGTAGACATGTGTCTTAACTGGCTGCTCAATGTATATGATAGGTAAGTAATGTAAATGTGAAAAGTACCAGACTTGTAGGACTTTGATGGACTTTTTTTTTTCTCTTAAGTGAAAAATCATAGATATAAGCAATAAACATATAATAGAAAATCATGTCTCTTGATAATTTGACCCAGTAGTTGCTTAAAATGAGCTATTTCTTATGCTGTCCTACTGAACTATAGTGCAGTGCTAAACGGTATGTGGGATTTACCCTGCCACCACAGAAAATACAAGAGATTCAGGAAATGTATAGATCTCTAGAGAATGCAGTATGTATGTTTGTTTGGTGTTTGCTGCTTATGTTCTTTTCTGAGTGTAAATGTCCCAACCTGCCCAGAATGTTTTCCAGTTGTACCAGATCCTTTCCTACCACAAACTGGGACAGCTCAGTTGCTTATTTTCCACATAGTTACTTGTATGCTCTAGTCCTGGCTGAAGTCCCTGTGTGGAATCCTCCGTGTGATGGTAGCTTAGGTCTCAGGACTGGATCTCCTGTGCTGCTGGAGCCTGAGCAGTGTCCTGGCCCCACTTGCTGCCAGTGTCTGCAACTCCCACCTCATCCCATTTCTCAGCATGGATGCTACAGGATCTGCCGGCACTAGTCCTAGGAGCAAAACTGTGTTTCTCTGGTGGCTTGAGAGTTTGCTTCAGGAATGTTTTGGGATCCTTACCAGGGACTTGTGGCTTTAACCAAGTAAAGATGCTCTGCTCAAGAGTACCACATTTCACTCCATCTGTCCCTTGCACTTTCGACCAGTCATTTCCTTTGCTGCCTGTTCAGCCCTGCCCTCCCTACCCTGCCAATGACTCCATGTCAGCCAATGATGACCTCCAGTCAGTGCATCTTTCTCTGCTTGTGTTTTTGAGTCTTGAATTTGTCACTTGTTTTTTTATACTTAATTGTGTTTACTATTCTGATTCCCCTTCTTGGGTGACTTTTTTTCTAATTTAGAAAAAGGTCTTGTTTCCATCAGCTTCTTCAATCTCTGAAATACATCTCTTGGCTACCTCCTTATTTTGATTGTTTAACAACATCCACACTGTTCTGTAGTTGCTTGAAGACATGGTAGTGCTATAGGTTAGGTGTTTGCTTTGTTCTGTCCGTTAAATATGTGCTGTAGTTCAGAGATATGCACAGAATTCAAATCATATCTTCTAAGCTTAATGTCCAAAATATTTTCCTTTCTTTCTGTTAGAAGATGAAAAGAGTTACCAGGGAGGTTCTTATACTCACCTTTGCAAGAGAGCTGTTGTCTCTTGAACTGTGTATCATTTGGTCACTGTGTGCACTCAGTACCAAATTCTAACATAGTCATATGTATAAAGAATTTCAGGCCCGTACTTTGTGGGGATTTCGTTTTGTTTTGTGTTACTTGTGTTGAGGATGGATAGGGAGGGAGAGAAGGGAGTACCCATGACCATTTATCATCGACATGGTGACTACTGGCTGTGCTTTGCTATTCCAGTGTATGTATTTAGTACAGGAACATTTCAGCTAATTTGCCTCCTTCCTATTGCTGTAAAATTGGAGAATGACTGGGACTTCTTTGAGCAACTGTTTCTATTTTCCAGCACGCTCTATTGTGGGCAATTAAACAGCACATCACTAGCAAACAGTCTGATAAATAAGTGTTTTGTTGGACTTAGACGCTGTTGGATAACAACAGAATGAAACAGAATAAATGACTACCTAGTACCAGAGAATTTTAGTGGTTGTTATTTTTAGAGGGGGTTGGTTTGATTTGGTTTCCAAATTGATCTGTTATCCCTATTTTTCCTTCTGCTTACCCTTGTTTCCCAGCTTAAATTAGAAGCCAATGGTTTAGCTGGCCATATTTAAAATGCAGGTAGTGAGCAATAAACCTTTCTCCCATTCAGTAACATTTCCTGTTGTCGCTATTCCCGATTGATTATTATGTTGAAGTGTTGAAAGCGATAATTCCTCAAGCTGATGAAAGACTCTCATCTTCTTTCAAACTTTGAAAAATGGAAGATGAAGGGTTTTTGCAATAAAATTGCTTTTTACAGTGTATTTCCTTGCTCCTCTTTCAAATCCACCTCATTAAAAAAAAAAGAAGGAAAAAAAGCTGAAAGAACAGACACCAATTTTAAACTGCCTTTCTTTTTTTTTAATTGGCCTTTAGAAATGAACTAATTTGTCTCTTGGCATTTCCATTGTTTATTGCATTGGTGTTATACATATACAGTGTTTCAAATCATAAAACTTCCTACAAAAAGCATCTGTTCGTTGCGTGCTGTTAACCTGAGATCTAATTAGTAATTCACAGATTGATGGCAAAGCAGGAAGCTCTTCAGACTTACCTACAGATGTCTTTGGCACTAAAAAGAACCAATTTATTTTTAGAAATACTAGACAACAACAACGTCTGTTGGGCTCTGGTATGTTCTGACACATCAAGAATGATTCATTCTTCAAGCTGAATAGAGGAGAGAAACAGATTAAATTTACTGAGTGACTTTTACTTTGTCAAGGACTTAAAGGTTGTCCCAGGCAGAAATATCTACCCTTTTAATATTTTCCAAGCTTATAGTTAGTTCTCTCTCTTTTTTTTTTTCTTTCTTTCTCCCAGAGGATTATTTTTAATACAGTTGATAACAAACAATTAATGGAATTTAGTGCGAACAGTGAGAACTATAAGAGAAAATAGTTGCTCTATTAAATCATTTGGCCAGGTCTATGTTTAAATCATCCAAAACTAATTGCTAGCTGCTACTGCCCGGGACTATATTCCAAATTTTTCAAAACTTCCAAAAGTCATTTGTGTTAAAATGGAATTAATAGTTTTCAGGACTAGGAGTAAAACTTAACAACCCTTGAAATCAGTTGTTTAACATATTTTAAAATCTGTCATATGTAATACAGAGTATGTGCACTAATTGTGGATGATGACATTATTTCTGTTGGAATTATGCTGTCTGCATTAAAAAAACCTACATTTTTTTCCTGTTTATTTATTTATAACCTCTTGCAGTGTGTATCTGGTTCCTTAACCTCTTGCAGTGTGTATCTGGTTCCTTGTATCTCATAGGAGAGTTTCAGTTTTTTATTTTTCTTGATTTTGTGGTGTTAGGATGCTCGTTGATAGTGCACACTTTTAAAGCTGGTTGCACTTTACTTTCTTTGGTGCAGAGGTCTAAGACATTTTGCATGTCTATGGTATGCCATGTACCTTTCCCACAGGAGCAAAGCTGTTCTTGATGGTCACTCTTCTGCAGGATCACAACCTTTTTATTTCATTGAAGCACTTGGCAAGCTCTTAACACCTTGATGAGTTAATATCCCAGTCCTCACCATGTTACTTTCCACAAAATCCACACTTGTGGAAACCTGGAAACAAGGATAGAAGACCTTCTAATTCAGCCTTAATATCGTGCCCTGGTTCTTTTGGTAGCTGATGGAAGATTCTGAAATTCCTACATGCGCTCCGGTCGCGTTCACTGCATTGCTGGTTGCTGTCGCCATCCCTCCTCCTTTCGAGGGGTTTCCTCTGCTCATGCTACTCTTCATCTGTTTACTTGCCAGTCGTACTTCTTGTTTATTCTTATTTGCAGTCTGTGGTACTTAATCTGATCCTCTCTGTGGCAGCTTTTGCTACTCGGATGCACCCTGTTTGCAGCACTGCCCATCATTCCCTGCCTCTCTGCTGGTCGCACTGCCCACATACTCGTATAAAATGTTTGTGTATTATGTCTACCTATACCATCATTATGTTACAGAATACTGGCATGCCATTTATACGCTTCTTAGTGTAACTGTATTTTATAGATGTCATCGACCCCTGTTTTGACTATGTTTTGACTGTGTTTGACAGTTAGATAAGTTTTGTTCTCTTTCGGTGCTGTTGAAAAGCAGCAAGTAATTCTGTGTGAGGGTGTAAATTGGAGAATGGAATGAAGTTTATATATAATATGAGAGCTGCATGACAATGGAAGATTTTTGGAAAGTTTGTCAAATTCATTTTTCTGGGAAGATGTGTCTTCAGATAATTTTAACTTTGTATTAATTTCTTAGGATTCTGAGCAGAAGCAGAAGCAGAAAAGTTATTTTTAGGATTTCACTAGCTCTTCTACAGCTGAGACGTTGCTGTGGTTGATCAGGGCTAAAGCAAGTTGTGTGATTTTGAAGCGCTCCTCCCAGCCCTTGTGTTGTGTTTTAGTGAGGTTGGATTATAGGTGTGTTTCATTTGTTTGAAGCTCAGTCGCTGTGGGATCAGAAAGGGAACTCGTAAGAGGTGGTGACAATACATTGTGTTCCGGGTCTTAACCAAGCCTGTTGCCTGTATCAGCTATGTGCTGGAAAAGCTTTCTTCCTGCATTGTTTGATTCCAGTATCTCCCATAACAAGATACACGATAAAAGTCCTCTCCCGCTCTTTCCTGATGTTACGGCCATCTCTTGCTCACCCGCTTCTCTGAGTCAAGTTAACAGAAAGCAGAGGCAGTTGTCAGTTACTGAATAAAGTCGTTCTCTGTTTCCCTGCCTCTGGGAATCCCTGCGTTTGGGTTCCCTCTGTCTGAAGCAGCTGAATAGTTGCTGTCCACTTGGACGGAGAGTCCAAACTATTCAACAAAGCTGAATGTGCTCAACTCCCACTCGAGCTTCTCTACCCGTGCAGCTCGGTACCATCCCGTCCCTTGTGCATGACCTCTCTCCTTGACCGAAGGGCCTAGATAAATGATCCCCACTAAGCTGGTCCTCTCTGTGGTGTGTGGCCTTCAGCCTGTTCTCCTGTCTGTTATGCCTGGAAATGATATGCCCCTCAATATTTTCTTTTTAATGAGGGCTGATGTGATACTCAAGTATTTACAGGCTGATACATATGCAAACAGCTGAAACACCTAGAAAAGCATCTAGAGAAACAGGATTATTTTTTATTCCCCCCTTCACCTCTCTCTCCCCTCCTCCTCCCACCTCTCTCAAAATCCTTAAGTTGGGCAAAGGAGAAGAAAGGCAGCAGTAAATCATGGGAGAAAAAGGAAGAGTCTGAAATATATCTGCATTGTGGAGAACGTGAAAACTGCTTTTGTCAAGCAGCTAGTTGTTTTGCCATTTCTTTTCCTTGCAAATAGGTCAGAGGCCAATAATGTTGCATTTTTACATGGTCTCTCACTGTATCATTAACTAGCAGCTTTGCTCTAAACTAATTAATGTCTCCTGTTTATCAAGATCAGAGTGAGTAATATCTGAGCTGCTAAAATAGTCTTATGATAAGCACGCTTCTATTGCTGAGTAGTATATCTTGATAGTGTGCTGGCACTTAATTCTAGATACTTGACCTTGCGTTTTTGTATGAAATGAAGGTTTAATAACTTGCCTGATACTTGCCAAGGTCAGGACTTGATTTTATGTGTTTGTGTATACAGCACAGCTAGATGGTTGAGCTGCCATTCAGAGACACCTTCTGTGATTCTGTAGACTGGATTAATTTAAATCACTGAATTGGAAATTTCAGTGCTACAAAATCTACCTACAGTTTTTTGGTTTTTTTTAAAAATGTGCATGTAATTTCAGCCATAATAGTTGGACATTTCCAAGAAAAAGGCTACGGAGAAATACATTGCACTTTAGAAAAACGTCATATTGCAGACTTTTGAACTCTGGTTTATGATTTAAGGAGGGAATGCCTTTTGTGCTGAGGAGGTTTTTCACAATCACTGTAATAACCTGCTCAAATGAAGAGTTTAAAGCCTTTACATACACATCGTGACTTTTAACTACTAAGTTATTCTGAGTTTCACCTTTACTAAGCAAATATTGTAGTCAATCTCGAGTTAAATCAAACCCAAGTGGATCATCTGCTTTGTTTTTCATTTGAATACGAAGTTAAAACCTAGACATCCCTGAGCAGGGAAGGAGATGGTAAAAGAACCTTATCAAGGTTGGAAAATGAACCCTTTACGAGTCAGGATGTGCCAGAATGATGTCATGTCTGTGATTGAAAGAGGTAATTTGAAACTAAGCTTGAATGTATAAAATAGTTGGCAGTTTTATAACATTCTGGAAAATTGGCTCCTGATTTTCAAACTAGGCAGTTAGACTAATGGATACTTTTGATTAATTTGGCAATAATTTCTCTGTACCTCTTTCCAACTTGTGAAATAGAGAAGATAATACTGCCTAGTCTCACAAGATTGGGTGATGGTTGTGAAGACAAATGCATTAATATTTGCAAGGCACTTGACTAATTTACTGAGAACCCAGGAGTAAATTAATAATTTTGTATTCAACACAGCATTTGTGGAGTAAATTAGAGAGCAGACCATACATTGAATTAGGAGGACAGAAAGAAATGCCTGATAACCACTCCAGAAGTAGTTAAAGGATATATATATGACTGTGCATGACAAAAGGGAACTAATGTTTGGATATTGTTGGTTTTAGTATTATTTTATTTGCTAGTGAAGGAGCCCACTAACCTTTAAGTGCGGGAGTTTCTGTACAGTTGTATAGAGTTTAACTACCATTTTTGTGTTTTGTTTGCCATGTCTAATCTGAAAACAAATCACGTGGTATTTTTCAGCCTTTGAGGGCAGAAATAATCAGATAGTTTATGGATCTGTTTCTTGTGCTGAGCTTTTGAACTTTAAGATTATCTTTTTCCATGTATCCTGCTTTTATTGCTTTAGCATCTGTATGAATAATGTTTTCCTTGCAGGCTTAAAATCACATGCTTTGGAACTCACTTATCTGTTTTCAAGTTTCCAAGATTTTTTTTATTTATCTTTATTCGGGGTTTTTTTGTTTCATTTTGGGCAGCAGGAGCCTGAGGGCGTGCTGCTTGGAAAGAACAGCTCCACGGCTTCCGATTACTGCCTGTGCTCGGCAGTTTACATCCTGCCGCACATGTGCATCACAGCATTTCAGACACAGAGGGAAGAAATAAAGCGAACAAAAAGACTGCATTCCTGGGGCGTGGAAATTCAGTTTATTTTGCAGTCCTTATTTCACACTGAGGAAGAAGCTTTCTTGCTTTTTACTCTTGTGTAGTTTTGTGTGTGTGTGTGTGTAAATCAAATTATTAGGTCTTGCTGTGGGTTTTACGGGGCTAAATCTCAACCTTTTGGAGTAATATAAATTGTTCTGACATGTAAACATGTATTAGGTGAGCTGAGCTTTTTTAAAAAAACATTGTTAACACGATTTGCAGAGTTAATTTGTTTTGAGATTTGAAGTATAGTTGAAGTAGAATTCACCAGTGACTTTGCATTTAGAATAGATTCGAGTTGGAATGTAATAAGATTGAAGTGAATTAAATTGTCTTCTCTTTGTCACTTCAGTGGCCGAACTGGAAAAATTCGAGTGCAGTCACTCAAGATTGGCTTGATGTCTCTTTCTAAAGGCCTTCTGGAAGAGAAGTACAGATGTAAGTAAGAAAATACTTTATGAAATGTTTATTTTATGTAATTGTTACATTAAATATTATTACACATCATAGCAAAATTTGCGGTAAACCTTGCATCATGCTTATGTCAGGATTTATGTCCGATCTGGAAAATATTCATGTCAGTTATGTCAGTTATATGTCATCCGTGGCAAAGGAAAATGATAATAGTATGATAATGTGATTAGGGGTGCTAATGTCATTTTACCGATACAAACGATCTCTCTCTTTCTCTCTTACCCTTTTGGGGAAATCTCAAAGATATTAGGCCTCAGGTTTGACATGACAGTGAATCTTTAGTTTTAAAAAAACATTGAAGCCTCATTAAAGAATGCCTGTTCTAGAGGGCATTTAAGGATATGCTTAACCTCAGGCACATGCCAGGATGCATGAATGAAATTGAATAAGGACCTGCAAACGTAATTGTTGCCCGAGACGTGGCTGCACCTCTGCTAGCAGAGTGCATAGCCCAGAGCTGCTCTGCAGCTGGTGGGGCCATTGAGGTGGTGGCTCAGTCCACGTTATTAAACTCTTGTTAGTCCCCAGAACAGGGCGGTCACTTCTGAGCTCACTGCTGGAGGTGAACCTGGGCCCTCACTCGCTCTGACATTGTTCCTAGCTATTTCCTAGGGAGCAGGAGTGAGCTGCCTGTGGTCCAAGGGTCCAAGCGTGCTGTATTCCCTTCTAGCAACTCGCTGCTATGGGGGGCAGCATGCTGCAGGCTGCCCCTGGGTCCTGGCACGCTGCTTCCTCTGCTGCCGTAGGTGTTAGAACTTAAAAGAACTGAACAAAAAAACTTTAAAAAAAAAAAAAAAAGAGATAATGTGCATGAAAAAGCATATTACTTGCCTTAGCAATCTGCTTTAATTCTGAAATACTCAAGCGCTATAAAGAAATAGTGCTCGCTGTTCTTTGCTCTTTTTACCAGCAGTTCTTCACACGCTATGGCAGGACTTTTGAATGTCACAGAAGAAAACGGAACATTTTTAACCACTCAATTTTAGTGTCATGAATATTCTTGGAGAATAAATTTCAATCATATAAGTAGGGATTTGCACTGATAAAAAATTTAAATTTGCGTGTACGATTATTCACAGCAGATTTTAGCCGTGATCTTGCGTTTAGGGGACAAATGCTGTCTCACAGGTACAAATTTATTGAGGGACAAAAGGACTTTTATCTTTTCTCCCTTTTTCTCAGTTTTAGAGGTAGAAAAAAGCCACAATACTGTCACAGTGTAACATCTGGGAGTGCATTTGTGTGTGTTTTCCCCTTATCTTAAGCTCATTTTTGACATGAAGCCCAGATGGAACAGCACTTGAAACAGAAAGCACTCGTGAAATGTTCTATTTATTCTGTAGGCATCAGGTCATATCATTTAATATCATTTAATCAATAAAAGGTATACAATTTGAGCTGAATAAAAAGGGATACTTGAAAAATCTTTACTGTGAAAGAATCACTTCAGTTGCAGTATGCATTTTTTTTTTTCATTTTTTTTTCCCTTATGTATCAAAATTATTCCTTGGTACATGTTGCAAATCCTCAAACTATTTGGAAATAACACTGTGATACTTGAAAATCTGTGCATCCTGTTTGTACAGCATGCATAGGAACAAATGGTGACACATTTTCTCTTTTGTATATTTCTAATTAAATCCATATTCAGTGTAATTAGAGTGTCTTTATCCCTAAATTCCTTGCAGCTGCATGGATGCTTCAGGTTTGACAATGCTAGGTTTGTGGTTTGATGGCTCAGCAACCTCAGCAGAAGAGACAAAATGTGTGTGCAGGGGACAGTTTTCCTACTATCTCAGTGGAAACTGGACTTTTCCACACTTTGCGATGTGTTGCATGCCAACCAATAGCTGTATTTTTTTGGGTTGTGGCTGTGCTGTGGTTTGAGTCCCTCTGACTCTCATCACTCTAATATTAGTGTGGCTGTGTTTAATTTTAGACTAACTGATCTTTCAGTTTCTTTCCTGATTGATTTTTTTCCCCCATGGCTCAAGTCTGAATAAGCCCGTCTCCTGCTTCCACAACCATCCTTTCGATGGAGTCCCTGGATGCAGTTTAATGTTCTGTAAACGCAAACTCACCCTCTGCATGCGTACGCGTCTAAACCCACCAGACACCGGGGGTGCGTGTGAACACAACTCCGTCTGGGAGCGTGCCGAGGCTGTGGCTCCTGGCAGCGCTGCCGGGCGCCTCCCTTGCCCGGGTGCAGCTCCACCGAGCAGAGAATAGTTCTTCTCTCTGAGCCGGTTTCCACTGTAGGCAGATGCAGACAGAGGCAACTCTAGGGCAAGGCAGCTCTTACCCTGTCACTTCTTAAAATCAGGCTCTGAGTTACTGGGAAAGTGCTCCAACTGCAGTGGAAAAAAATAGCCAGAATTTAGAAGTGCCAAAATAAGTGTGCAGTCGTAGGCCTGTGAATACTGTTTGTTTCTTTTCCTTGCCACTAAGTGTTGAAGATGCTGTAGTGTCTGTTTAACTAGGCTAGAGGAGAGGAGAAAAAAAAAGGGAGAAATCGGTTTGGTCAGCTGGACTTTCAGTCTGTGAAAATCCTTTCCTCTACCTCGGTCGCTATTGCAGAGGACAAGGTGTAAGCAGTCTGTCCAGAAGCACACTGACAAATCTCACCAGCTACTCCAAATGAAGGACAAAACAATTTACAGAGCGTAATAAAAAAAATTCTCTGAGATATTTCTGAACAAAGCTTGTCTGTTCCTCAATCAGAAGGGCAGTCAGACTGAATTTTAACCTTTTATTTATTTCTAATAATGGCTGTTCCAGTAGGAGAGGTGAAAAGCAGGGGAATTGTACAAGCAGACTTTGGTTTTCTTCCTTTTACGACTGCAGGGAGTTTTAATTGAAGCCAACCACTGAGTGCAAAAGCAGAATGAAGAAGCTAATTGGAAAGAATACAAAGCATTCACTTCTGTTTCTTCTGTTGTTTATACCAACCATAAGGATATTTTCAGGAGAGATTAACCTTGTGACTACATATGAATGCATAGAATTATAGAGATCATGAATAAATCAGGGATTAATGACAAACTTGCTTTTCTATAAAAACATATAGCCAAAAGTTTTAACACATTTATTTGTATTTTTCCTATTTACATTTTGTAATAAAGTCAGAGTTTAAGAAATACGTCCTGTACTGCAGTCAGTCCTATTAGTTCATACTATACCGTGGCTTGTAGGTGGATAGAGCCACAGGAGCATCTTTATGGAACTTCTGCAGTACTCCTCCTCCATTTCTGCCTACTGCTTTTGTAGGCTTTCTTAGCTTACAAATATTAAAATCTTGAGGTCGGTCCTCTTGGATTTACTTCTTGATATAACCACCTACAGTTTTCTCTGAAGCCTCTTTAGCTCTTTGAATACTATTTGAATGAGGATGAGCTACTTCAGAGCAATATTTCTGACTCTGAGCTCCAAAACCTTGGAAATACAATATATATGCGCCCGGGGTGGAACCGTTTGGTGTACACATTTCACCCAATTCTTCTGAGCACGTATCAGCTGCACAGGTGTAATAACATTTAAAAGGAGCACCTTGCTAGTCTTCATGCAGCTCATCATCTAGGCAGAAGCATTCGAGAAGTACTGCAAAGAAAGGAGAAATAAAAGTTGTGAGGATGTCAGGATCTGTCATCCATCGCCAGTAGTCAATACAGATCCCCTCCAAATGGCTTGACAGCATGAACATTTGCTGATTTTACCGTCTAACATCCCCCTTGCAAAACTACTGTACTTCCCAGAAAAGATCTGGATCTGGAACAACTTTCTTGATCCGTTTGGCCTCCGTTTTTTCTTTTGTGGCAGTCATCCCAGTACTTCCATTTATGTTACAGAGTTTGACATGCACCTTACGAAAAGAGAATCAGTGCAAGTACTTCAACTGGATGTGGTTATCCAGGAAGCCAGTAGGATTATTGTTAAGTGTGAGTTATTTCACTGGCTGCCACTCTTGTTCTAAGCTCTGTCATAGAGCCAATTCATGCTGTTTCTAGTCTCAATCCAAGCATGTGTGATTCTGTCCCAAATCAATCCAAGGATGGCTTGGATTTTTGGCATGAAGTAGGAATTGCTGAAATATCACTTTCTTTATTCCTCGGTGATAGCAAAGAAAAAAAATCTAATAAACATTAGGGAGGAGATTAGGTAATGTTGGATTAAAACAAAAAGCTATTCATGTTTTCTGATGTTTTTCGTATTTTGTGACATAGCTGCTCCTAAGTATGTCAGGAACTACATAGGTTACTATTACTATATAATTTTGTTAGCAGATGCCATAAAATGCCATACAGTTTAGTGTACATGGCCTGGCACTCTTGATTTGTTTACACATTAAGAAAAAGTAGGCAAAGTAATCAAGATAAATAGATCAAATAGGACAGCTGGCCGTCCGTAACTCTGTGTGGACTACAAACATTCCAGAATTCCAGCTGCAGGGCTGGTGCCTGAGGGGAAAGTAGGTGGTACGAAAGGAGCTCACGCCTCTCTCTGGGTTGCAGATCTCTTCAAGGAAGTGGCCGGCCCCACGGAAATGTGTGATCAGAGGCAGCTGGGCCTGCTGCTTCACGATGCCATCCAGATCCCACGGCAGCTGGGAGAGGTGGCAGCGTTTGGTGGCAGTAATATTGAACCCAGCGTCCGGAGCTGCTTCCAACAGGTAAGAGGGTAAAAACCTCCACGTGGAAAAACCTCTTCCTGAAGACCTAGAACTTACTCTTGAATGATGCAAAAGGAGGAGAGGAATTAAAAAACATTCGATGAGTTTTTGAAGAGAAATGTGCAAGCCAGTCAATGTGGGAAGTTATTGTCAAAACGCAGCTGTAAAAGATGATTTATTGTTCAGCAGAAGATGAAACAAATTACTTTCTAGCAGGGAGAATTTATAAATCCTTATGTTATAGCAATATTGGCAGCTCTAAATGCTGTTAAAACTTTTTTTTTGTAGCAGCCAATTATCCTGCCCTGCACCTTTCAGAGCAAGCTGATACTGTGAGAACAACATACTTTTCCCTGCTAGAACAAGGCATGTTTCTCAACAGAACCAGAAAATGATGTCGATACTAATTTTTGACCCGGTGCATCAGGAAATTATTTAGCATTCTTTTTCTCATGAAAGAGCTTACAGATGTACAAGATTTCAAGCATAGTCCTTTATGCATCCTAAGCCTTTACGCAGCAGACAAGAACATAGAATAAAGCTGTCGTGGGCCTGCTGTTCAGCTACAAACTACATGCAGGGGGTTAATGAGGCTGCAAGGAGCGTCTCTTTTTAAGGAAGATGGGAAGAAAAACAGGGATGTTTTAATGGAACAGAACCAAACAGAACTTGTCAGGGATGCCTGAAGGCCTTGCCTGTTTGGTGGTGATAACTAGACTGTTTAAAGGCGTTTCTAAGGTTATGACTGCTTTGAGCACTGTCAGCACCTATATGTGTATTAAAAAATCACTATACCACATGTAAAACTCCTGAATTTAAACAATATTTGTGACTGTATTAAATCCAGCAGATAAAAACTTCTGGAGCATTTTTCTTTCACCATTCTTTTTGAGACTCCTCTGTGTTTCTTTACAGTGCTGTGAAAAATGCAATTGTTAGCTTTTTTTTTTAGGACCATTAGATTTATTTCTGGTTTTTGAAATGAATAGAATTGAAAGTATGTTTGTCCCAAACATGAGTAAATTTGCTAGATTCATAGGGAAGTGGGCTGACCAAATTAACCAAATACGATCCCGCCCAAGTTTTTAATATTGCTCCTTCAGGCAATAAGAGGTAGTGCCTGACGTGTCTGTTGCTGGCCCCAAGCGGCTGAAGCCAGGCTGAAGTAAATCACTCATTTGTTGGCGGCAGCCGTGGTGCCACGGAGGGATGGTCCTTATGTCCTCGGGGGCTCTGCCCCTGCCCCGGGCGGCTCAGCTGCGGGACGGGCAGACCCCCAAGGTGGTGCTGGGGTCGGCGCGTTCTGCCCGTGCCCCGGTGCCTTCACCTCAGCGGGGCACTGCACAGGCACCTGCCAGGCTGGAGGACAGCACGGACAAGGAGTGCAACTCTCGGAGCCGTCCCAGGGTTTGCCTTGGCAAAACAAGGGTTTTGGTCGTGGGGAAAGCACCTACGTGCTAAGTCCTGCCTTTGTTGATGCTTCCTGACCGGCAGAGATCTCCCTGAGTGGGTTAAGAATACTGGTCTTGGTCGTGCTGTTCAAAAACAACTTTAAGCTGTGCTGTGTGTGCTTGCCAGGGGCTTGGAACAACAACCTCTATTCTTACTGCTGCAAAATATGTTTAAAATAATAGTTTTTTAGCCAATCTTCTCTGTTGATTACAACTGAGAATGTGAAAATGCGTTTGTGCATTTCCTAAAACAATAGTCTTATTATTTTAACTATGCTGTGTTCTCAGTGTTTGCCTTTATAGTGGCACGTTTACTTTCTTGGTTTTAATATTTATTTATTTGCTTGTTTGTTTATTTGACATGCTAACTTGAAAGAGTACCATGCGCTCGGAATACAGTTAATATATTTTTCTCCAGTCTCTTGGCACTGCCATGCAGGCAGTCCTGACTTCTAGTGATCTGATACCCATCTGTCAAAAAATAAACATGTTTTTGGTCTGTCAGAAATGCAAAACATTCTTCCCTTTCATGTTCTGTTCCTTGCTGCTCAAGTTCTTTTGGTTCAAAAGTGGTTTTCTTATGACTGTGCCTTCTTGATTCTGTGCCTTCTCTGTCCCCGTTGTTTACTCCTGTGTGTTCTTACGGACCAACTTTAGTTGCCTTTTTTTTCCATAGCTGGTTTTACATAAAGCTTGAGTGGGGAAAAAAAAATGGCACAGGAGTTGTTTTGAGGATTTGAATTCCAATTAAAATGTATTTGTGGGGGTTATTAATTTTTTTTGTTTGTTTGCTCACCAGAACCACAATAAACCAGAGATTACTGTAAAGCAATTTATAGACTGGATGCGGTTAGAGCCCCAGTCTATGGTGTGGCTGCCGGTTCTACACAGAGTTGCAGCTGCTGAGACAGCAAAACATCAGGCCAAGTGCAACATTTGCAAAGAGTGTCCAATTGTCGGCTTCAGGTAAGAGGGAAGGGAGCTGGGTGCAGGGGTTTGGCACCTGATTTACATGTCCCTACAAAAAGAGCTTATTCCTGTTTGCTTGAGCCACTGCCGTTCAGTCTCCTCTAGAAAGGAACTGCTGCTGCTTAGCAAGTGGGTCTGTGGCAGCTGTGGAAGGAGTGCTCGTATCAAGTATTTTGGCACTGATGAATCCAGTAAATAGCAAATGAAGTATAAATACACCAAAATTATGACACCAAAAAGAGGTGATAAGTTAGAAAAAAATTGTATCTTTGTTCATATCTGTGTCTTACACAGAATGAGAGGACAAGACAGACAGACTGGCTGTCTGCACTGTTTTACAGTAATGTTTGTGAAATAAAGCAACTCATACTAGCTGATATTAAATGACCCTTCAGCAGCAATCTCTCCTTGCTTGGCACAATTGTTAATATATTTCTGTGATGAGACTTGCACAATTCCTGTCTGGAAGCACAGAAGGTAATCTAACTTGGGTCTGTTCAAAGGGAGCCTGAGAATTCTTAAAGAAAAAAATAGCTCCAGGGATGTTCTTTGTTATTGAGCTAAACTGTGTGATCTTAGTACAAAGCACTATCACTGAGCACTGGATGGCTGGTACCTTTGTGTGTTCTGTTGTGACTAACATGCATTTGTGTATTGATGGCTTCAGCACATAAAATGATGTGGAACAAAGTGAGGGAGAAGAGCTAAACATAATAGGCTCTCCTGTGTTCTTGAAGTTGTGTGTTTTATTTGGGAGCTGTGTAGGGCAGTCTCTCCTGTAAGTGATTTTAATGCTTTTCTTAGGATGTCTAGGCAGATGAGTCACTTTTCCTCTCCATGCTTTCTGTTCCTCCTTCCCTTTGTTGTGTTAAAGGACAATAATATAGGAATCTTGGGGTCAGATTCATCTCCCGTAGCCTTGAGCATGCTAGCTTTAATCAGACTTTTAAGACTGAGCTGGTGACCCTCTTTTCTATCAAAGTAGAGAGGAAAGTACCCAGAAGCAGCGAATTTGATCAAACTTTTTCGCTTGTCTTGAGATGAGATGAAAATTCCACTAGATATTTCTACCGTTCCTAATTCAGGCTGGAGGGAGCCAAGGGTGCCCGAGCACCGGTGTAGATGCCTAACTTTTAGATGTGAAGTGAGGACAGATGAACCTTTTTTGTGCTGACCCTTTCTTGCGTGGAGAAGAAAGAGGGGTGCATAGAGCCAGAAGACAAAAGAACATGAATGTGCACAGAGAAGAAGGGAAGACAAAAGAATGACTCACCCTAAATCTTCTCTATAATGAAGCTAGAGATCTGCAAGAGCAAAAGCATCTCGCTTCTTAGCAGAAGGTGGATGTTGCCATTTAGCACACAGGCTCTGAATAAAGTTTCTAAACAGTCGCGTCAGCATCCTTAAAAGTGAACCTTTCCCCTCATGCCCACATATTGTCTCACACAGCAAAACATAAAACTCAGCAGGGAAAAATGTGGATTGGGCCTGAAAACTGCTCGCCGAAAACAATTTAATTTAAACTTTAACTATTCAGGAGCTATTCAATTTGCTTCCGTTAGCTCATTTTAGTCTCATACTAATGATATAGCGTCATCCAAACAGAACTGCATGCTATAAAAAGCAGTGGGTGGAATATAAACTTGAATTCTTTAGTCAGAGTGAAAAAAAATGAAAAATAAAAAAGGATATATCAGTGTGCTAAATTTTTAAACTTTATTTTATATTTCATGAACAGTAAGTTTCATGAGTTTTAGGGTCTGATTCACAAATGTAGAATTTCTGAGCATTAAAAGGATGGGAAAACATTTAAAACAACTAGTCAATATTAAACCATATAAACTTAAACCACTCTGGTTTATAAACTTTTTTTCTGAGATACCAACTGAGGACTAAAGGAAAAAACCTAACGCAACATAATTTTAATTCAGTTTAAACTCAAAAACTATGAACTCTTTGCATTTGTCTGTAGAGCTGACCCTTTCCTGGATATTATCTGCAGGTTTGTCCTGTGTAAGGCTTTCTGTTTCCAAGGGACTTGGACAGCAGTTGATTCATGCTGGCTCTCTCTGTGGCATTAAGGCTGAATTTGTTTATTTTAATCACACAGTCACATGCCACAGGGAAGTCGAACAAAGTGCTGGGGGGCTGGGGAGTTCCTGGGACCACATCTCTGCAGCGCCTTGCCCCGTTCTTGCCCCATTCCCGCTCTCCTGTGCGTCCAGGTGCCTTCTCAGACCATCCTGACAAAGCCACTGGGCCCCGGTGCTGCTGGAAAGCAGGGCACACCATCGCAAAGGGCCACCGGGCTCCTGAGCTTAGCAACCGGTGGAAGTTAGAAGTGAGCCTGCGAAGCACCGATCGCTTTGTTTCATGTCTCCGCAGGTACCGAAGCCTGAAACATTTCAACTACGACGTCTGCCAGAGCTGCTTCTTTTCTGGCCGTACGGCGAAGGGACATAAGTTGCATTACCCAATGGTGGAGTATTGTATACCTGTGAGTACCTATTTACTCAGCGCTCCTAAGGAACTGGGTATATATATGCACACACAAAATATTTAGCAGGGCTTGTCCTTCACCATTTCTCCCTGAAATTCATTTGCTCTTGCCACGGATTTTGTGGGGACAGTGCTTGGGTTCCTTAGAGAGTGGAGTAGCAATGTCTACTACTGAGACTTTTTTATTCTGTGGAATAAAGCTGAAATACTGAATATATCTGCAGTGTGGACACATGGACACACGTGTGCGCTCTTTGTAAGAGAGCATGCCAAAGAAAATGGACCTGCTTTACCATTGCCATGTCCCAGTAAACAATATTTAATATTTTAGTAATGTAATTTAGTGCTTTAAAGGTCTGATGTTTTGCTTCCTTCAACCAAATGCAATTAGAAATACATTTCACAATCTATTCCCTTAAATAATTGCTATCTATTTGAAGTATTTAAAAATTAGTGTGTGACTGAAAAAAAAATTCTTTATCAAAAATTCTGTCACTAGACTAATCTATGACTAGATTAGCTGAGAAAAAATAACTATATAATTCATCATTTTATTGATGACACATTTAAACAAGATTTCTCGGAATGAGTTTCTAGAAGACTTTCCTGAGTGGAGTAAGGGGAACCTTTAAATTAACATTCTGTTTTTCTGGATTTTTGTTTGATAATCTTTTACATTTATAATCTTAACTACAAAATAATAAGATGATCTATCTTTCATTTAAATAACAGTGCCCAAAGTTCTGTATATAGATCATAAGATTGGGTTGGAATGTAGCTTTCTTTTATAGAGCTGATTTCTAATACTGTTGCAAGAGTCTATGAGTTCTCTTATTAGCATAAATGTCATTGACTTACTCATTTGTCTTTTGCTATGTTAGGTAGGATTATTAACTATTTTTTCTTCTTTTTCATTGTATATATGCTTTTAATAGCAGAATTCAAATTCCGTCAAGTAGTGTTTACTCTTCATTATAGTCAGAAGCAACCATGACTTACGTTAATTTGGTTTCATTAATTCTATAACCCAGTCTTAGGATTTGATTGTTAAATTAGCATGTCAGATACTGTAGCTATCTAAATGAAACGGCTCTGAAGAAATATTGTTGTAGCTTGTAGCTTTGTTGTTTTTCAACCAATTTTGATGTTCATTATATTTTATCATTATTTTACACTTTTCTTTTTCTCTTTTCCCTTCTCACCTTTCTGAAAGCTTATTGGCAGATTAAGGGCTGAAAATTACAGCATTTATGGGGAACGGAGGGATGTTTTGTGTAAAACATAATTATATTTAACAGAATGGATAGACATGTGCTGAATATAAAAGATTTTATAATATTTCAGTACATTATATATATATACACCCTATTTTTTTCACTTCTGATATTTATTCTTAGAATCTTTTATGTCTGAAATTGGTTTGGCATGGAGGTTAAGTTTTTTGTCTTCTTTCACACAGTTGTATCCTTTTTTGGTTTTTTTTTATACTATTTTCTTAGTATGATGTAAAAGCATAGTTTTGCCTGTGTTGAGGTATCAGATATTTTACTTTTGGGACAGATCTACAGCATTTTCTTTCTTATTAAAAATATGGTATTTTTAATGAGTATTTTAATAAGGTGTGGTTAAACAAATACTTTTTCTGCTTAGTTAATGCTATTTAGTTTTGTTTTTCTCTCAAATATTCAAAAACATACTCATAAAAGATAGAGAACCAGAAGTGATAATTTGCTTTCCTCCTTAGCCAGTGTAACTAGGAAAAATCTTGGTGTATTTACTCTGTGTTTTTCACAGATCCCTGCCCTTTTCCAGATCAGGGTCTCCTTGTCCTTCTCTTCAGGTTATATCATGGAACATCTGTTGTTAATGTCTATGATACACGGAAAATTCAGAAGTGATGGCATAAGGTGTTGTAAAATAGATGAGGCTTCTGATCCATGTAATAGCATATCCTTCCTGCTGCGTTAGTCAAAAACATGTAGGGGAATGGAATGAAGAGTATATGTAGGGTGGGATACGACTGTGTCCCTCGGACAAGAGGGGATATTTCTTCCTGACGACTTTGAGTTTTGGCTGAAGAAACAGATTTGATATCTGTTGCTTCAGCCAAACTTTTGATTCTTAAACTTGTTCATGTTATGTGTGGGGACACACATAACAGGTGGGACGCACGTAAGTAATGACTGTAATATATAAAAACAAGAAAAGATATTGTAGAAATGACTGATCCTCACTGTCCTTGGGAGCAGAGTCATCTTGTATTATGTTCAAGATTCTGTTCCCACCACATAGAGCATAGAGAGTTCTCAAGGAATAGTAAGGACAAAATAAGGTAACCTAGGTTAGAAGTTGGTGAAGTCCTTTCTGTGACATGTAGGAAGATTGAAAAAATCCAATATAGGATAATTATAGTGGGAATGAGATGACATTCTTGATTAGAGGGAATGAAGGGCAGGAAGTAGATAAGAGGTGAGAGGTAATAAATCGTGAGAGTTTCAAGTAGAGCAGAGTAAAAGGGATGGCATATGATACAAGATACAAGAAATGCATAAAATCAGGTGTCCAGCATTGACAACCATTAATCTGGAAGCTGAATCTTGAGGTGGAATTCCTCTTAGGCCTTTCTGTAAGTACGCTTAACTAGCTCTGTTTCTGCACAAATCAGACACCACTTGTGTCTCAAAGAGGGGCCACAGGAAGAATTAGTAACGTGTGTGATCACCTTTCTCCATCCTGATTCTTCTTAGTGCCAATGACTTGGGTAGGAGTCTTTTCATAGACTTGAGAACTTGAAACAGTAGTAGTATTATACTGCATGAACAGAGCTAAGGTATGGCTGTTTGCCTTGCATAATTCATATAGGCAGTAAACATCAGGGAATTATGCTATAGGATCCACTATATTATGATATACACAGCCCAAATAGGTATGTGTATCCAACTGAGGTTCAGCACTTCTTAGAACCTTTTCAGCCTAATTCAAAGGTTGCTGGTACAAAAATGATACTTTTGTTTCCTATGCTGCAAAGCAGGGTACAATTAGCTTAAGGTAACTCTTACTATTTAATATATACTAACGCATAAATATCAAGAGTACTGCCAATATTTAGAAAAATGAATGCTTACTGCCTATGACATAATTCACCTAGCTTGCAACTGTTTCCTTGAAGCTGAAAATAAAACAATTTGTAATAGTTCCCTGATTTTTTTTTTCTTTCATGCAGGATTTAGGAGTGGATAGAATAAGGATTTGGACATTGACTCCAAGTAATAGCAAAGCAAAGCTGCTGTTGTTATTTTCTCTTATCTAAATACAGTCTTTTTCTAAAAGAATGGTTTCTAATGCAGAATTTTAGAGAGATATGTAACAATTTTGCAAGGTTTTCCAACAGTCGAAGTCTAGCATCTAGTTCAGTTATGCTTGTAGATGAGTACGTACATATTTTTGCTTTTTTCTTTTTTTTTTTTTTCTTTTGGAGTGGGAATTCTCTCAACAATAGCATGGGCATTACACCCATGTGGCTTTCTGTATCAATGGGTCCTTTAAATTTCAGGTAGAAGTAATTACTGCATCAGTCCTCTTTATCCAAACTGTTCTACTTTGCAGTTCCTATATCCCACTGTAAAACCCTGAAAGCAGCTTTTCTGAAGTAGGGTAAAGATACCAAATCAGCAGTTCTGAAACTTTTCTCATTGCAAGTCTTATATCTGTCAGGGTTATGACCTCAATAAAAAGACCAACAACTGCATTTTTGTAGCTCTCCCCCATCGCCCTCAACTGCCACAATCCCTAATTCTGTGAACGGGATTTTGTCGACTGTACAGATTGATGCCAGCAAAAACTTGCCACTTTGTCTTCAGAGAAAAAAAAAAGTATTTTAAAAAACATTTTCTGTGTAGGGGATTCTGTGCATTGCTAGATGTTAAGGTAAGATATTGTTTGGCATAGCTTGAATACAGCAAAAATCTATTACCTCCATATTTCGGCTTATGAGATCTCTCGCTCCTGCTAGGAGCTGCTTCCCCTAGTTTGCAAATTGCGAGCTCAGCTACTGGAAACTGTGCAGGAATATACAGCTTTGAGTGTTATCAGGGATTTCATGTGGTAACATCTAAGATATATATTTCTCTGAAGATTGCTTTTTTAATTTCCCCTCTCTTTTTTTTATAATTCTTAACGATAACTTACCTTGCAAGAAAAGAAAACAAAATCTTATTTACTTAAAGAAGCTTAAAAACACGATAGGCAAGATGTCAGAAATTATTAGCCAGGTTTTAGGTCTACCCTAAAGTGAAAATTTGTTCCAGACCTGCCAAGGCTCATGCAGCGGTGCCTGTTAAGACTCCAGGGATGTCATCTGAAAACCCAGTTGCTGCCGACGTGCAGAGGGGATCACTGCATTCCTGAGCACAAGCAGCTGTAGTGTTTTATAAGCCACAAACTGACATGGGAGTTGGTGGCTCCATCCTGACAAGCTCTGCAAGGCACTTCAAGGCCCTTCATTGTTGCCCAAACTAGACCCTTCTGTGGAAAAGGAGAGAGATAACAGTGAGAATGAGTGAATCAGGCAGTTTCACATGCAAAATGCTATTTCCAGCCGTGGTGTTTGCTGTGGTGATTGCTCTTTGCCCTGAGAAGTCAGGTTGTCTCCTTGGCATAGTCTCACCAACAAAGCAAAGACCAACTGTGTTTCGTTCCCATCTGCTAGGTCTTTTTGCAACAGTTGCTCAGATAGCTGGCTCATTTTGCTGCTTAGTTTGCTAGATAATGAGGCAAGGTAGTTACACCTGAAATAGAGCGTGATTGCAGTATACTGGAATACACCGAGTGGACTGAACTCACGTGGGCACACACAGTGTAGTAGTTTCTCACCACGAGTAAAGATTCTTTCTGTGAAATGCTGAGATCTGAAAGCAATCACAGAAAATTATTATTACAAAAGATAATACTACTTCTTCAGTTTCTATTGTTTCTATTGATTCTTCTTACCTTGTTTCTTTCCAAAAAGAATTGTGTATGTGTGTCTATACCTATGTGTGTGTATATATACACAAGCACACACATTCTTCTTTACTATATTCTTCTGTATGTTATTTGATCTATCTTTGTGCACATATATATGTCTTAGAACTCTCTTGACAGGATTGTTACTTCTTGGAAGTACTTTTTCCCAATGAAAGTTTTCCTGGTTCTGATAAAAATATATCACAACTAACTACTTTCTAAAACTTACATATAGAAAGTGTTCCTCGCCATCTTCTTTTTTTCCCCACTACTTTCCGTATAAGTCCAGTTGTTTCTTCAATCTATATTTAGTTATGAGGGATTTTACTTCTTTTTAGTTTGTGACTTGTGATTCCATATATTCCTGGGTGTATTTTGGAGAGTTCTAATGCCAGCTGTCTGTTGCTCCATATTTTCTTTTTGTGACTTTCAGCTACAGAGGTGTGTTTACCTATTTACAGATTTTTGTGTGTGCCAGCTATGGATCTTAGTCATTCTTTCCTGAACTTTGTCAGGTTCTAGGAACAGAGATTTTAAATTAAGATTGAAAATATGCTTGTATGGATGAAATCTTTATTCAAGGAAAAGGTTTTCTTTTTGCTTGTTTGCTTGCTTTTCAAATAGTTTTGCAAATATTGTGATCTGTGTGTGGTTGACTTCTGTGGGAATAGCCAACGTGTCATGTAAAGATGTAAAGAAGTATACAAGCCAGCTGCTGTTTTTCATTTTGTAGGTAGGTTGTACAGGAGCCCCTGGCTATTCTTCAGAAGTTCATTGTTAATGTACATCTCTTCTGACATGATTTTTGTTTGCCCTGTGCCATGTAGCTATATACAAAGAGCCTAAGAAATACACTTTCATATATTGTGACTTAGTCATATTTAAATTTAAATAGTTCCTCCAAATCTGCTCAGATTTCACTGGCTAGTATGTACAGGCCTCATTCAGTACGTAGTCAAATTAGTCTTTCCAAGGAGCTGGGTCAGGCTGTCAAACCCAATAAAAAGTGCCCGAGAGCAGAAGTTTGGCAGCTCGATCGACATGTACTTCTGTAATACATAGATATGAAAACTTGCGTTCAGTGGCCTTGGCACAGCCTTCCATCTGCTAGAGTTACTGTTGCATGAAAGTTCACAGCTCTTTGCGCTTCACGTTCTTTGTTTAGGTGCATAAGTGAGGGTAACAGATGCTCTTTTGGCAATAATTTTGTGAGTCTTTCCCCATTTACTCGTGTTAAAATTTGGGAATTCCTATACCTCTCTCCATCCCAAATTTGCTCAGTTTTTACATAATAAAACTAGACTTTAAAAACTCTTGCCAATGTCAGTTTGATAACCTACTATTTTTTACAGTTAGTTCAGTCAGCGCTTGTAAATGGCTGTAAATGTATAATGTAAATGACATACACTATACAAATATTAAAATACAGAGGCAAATAGGGGAATATTTTTGTTTAGACAGTGGAGAATAAAGTGAGAGAATAGTTTGCCTGTTTTTTTCTGGCTCTTTTCACACTATAATAGAGAAAAATAATTAAACTGAGCAGCCTTTAACTGTGTTTTTCTCCTGTGGACATCCTTAAGCTGTGGCATTATATCATGGTAACATGTTTTCCCTCCAAGAGTGTGTGGAAAGGCAATGTGCAACCTCCTAAAGGGTTTGGGGGGCTCTGTTGCCGCTGCGCTCCCATGTAGATGTGTAGAAGCTGTTGCAGCCTTCAGCTCACGCCATCCCCTCGGTGTGAGGGGAGTAGCCACTTTGCCTACACCGTCCTTGCAAGAAAAGAAGCGTTTAGCAGTAACCCCTGTATGTGATGGGCACCATGCTCTTTAAGTGCACAATGCGTTCTGCAAGCATATGTACTTGAAAAGCGTACTGTATGCGCCTGTTTCTGCCTGCAGGTCCCTCTATTACAGCCGTTCTCACCTGCTGTCTTAAGCCTGCATTTTTTTGCTTGTGTTCTTGCTTTTGTAGCAGAAGTTAATGGGGTGGCATTACCAAAGCATGCTGTCATTCCTAGTGTGATTAATTCCAATTAAATCAATTTCTAGGAGCAGCTGCATCTCTTTTAACTGCACTCAGAAGGCAAGCTCTGGGGGTGAGGGACAGGGCTGAGCATTGCTGCCCTTGGGGAAGACCCATGGGTATGGGCCACTCGTCAGCCACTCGAGGGTGCCTTGCTGCCTCCAGCCTGCAGACTTGCACGGGCAGAGTCTTGGGCCACTTCCCCTCCAGCCTCCTCCTGCGGGAAGAAGGAGGCTGCGGGGTCAGGCAGGGAGTTTGTTGCTTTGGCGCACGTTGTTCGTGTCGGGGTTGCTTCTGATTGTGCCTTTGAACAGGGCCCGTACGATGGCTGTAATTTCATCTTTGGGCTCTGGAACAGTTTGGATAGTAGCAAGAACCTGCAAGAAGAGCTCTGGTGACTTGAGAAAGTGCTCGTGGAAAAATGTGGCCATCGCAGGAGAGACTGCCTTAGCCCAGACTGGTTCTGTCTCGTGTTCCCTGTCCACTGCTTAGTTATATAAAGGGAGGCATGGAGTAATCCATGGCACTCCGTGAACAGAGAGGGCTGTGGGCTGCATTTTTTGCAACAAAGCCGCTGTTGTTGGCTGTCTGTCTTCTTTCCTCAAAAAAACGATTTTTACCTTTTGTAAGACCAGTTATAAATTTTTACTTTTAAGACTTGAGCTTGTTTCAGTTTTTATCAATTAATAAATTGGAGGAAGCTAGTGTATTGTAGCTAGGAATTTAGAGCCTTGTCATTTTTACCAATAAAAGAGAATTTGTAGGTGCGTTACTGTTACTGATTTAGCATGTTTCAGTACACTAGAAAAGAAGCTGTAAAATCCCTAGCATTTTGAAGTTTTGTTTTGTATCCTCTTGCAGGACAGCAGCAGCATTATTATCTCGGTGCTAGCTAGCAATGTTCAACTTGATTTCTTTTTGCTCTTTAAGACAACATCTGGGGAAGATGTGCGGGACTTCACTAAGGTGCTGAAGAACAAGTTCCGGTCAAAGAAATATTTTGCAAAGCATCCCCGACTTGGCTACTTACCTGTGCAAACGGTTCTGGAGGGTGACAACCTGGAAACGTAAGCTGGACTTTAATATAATCCCTGCTGGGGCCACTGGCATTTTTCTTTACCCAAGAAACAATCAAAAGCAGTTATAGAGCCTAGTGCTGGATTATTTTCCATGAATTTTGGATGATCTTGCTTGTTTTCTGAAAGTAGCATACTTTATGTTTTGATTTTGATAAGCTATGAATATGAGCAGGTGAAAATGTTGAAGGTATAGTTAACAGCTGTTTTACAAAGAACCTTTTTATAACATTGAGGAAACCAGGTTTTTGGATCCACGTTGCTTATTTGGTCTCCAAGTACCTGTCTTCCTCTCTTTAATGACTTTGGAATCAGCTGCCCTATTTCGAATGCATTGGAGTGGACATCTCCAAGATAATTAGACTCCTGCAAACTTCAGAAATCTGGGGGGCTTGATAAGAGAGCCCTGTGAGTGTCTGCACACTATTTATGGCCGGCAGAAATACTTGCTCTATTTATTTACTTTCTTGTCAGCTGTCAGCAAAGGACACTCTTAAAAGAATCAAATTAAGATATGGTGACAGGGCAATAGAAGTAGTTCAGTTGACAGACTCTCCTTGACAACCTGGAGTCAGTGTTGCTGCAGTGCAGTCTAAATAATGTGCCACTTAAAGTTAGCAGCAACATCAAATATAAAACCTCCTATATGGTACACCTCTGCCATTGCCTGTGCTCTGATTTCCTGGCCAGAAGACTGTACATTTTATATTAAACAAATCCTGCTTATTCTTGGCTTAAGAAGTAGGGCAAAGGAACAAGACTTGTGTCCTGAGTTAGAAGCAAAGATTTGAGTTGGAGCACACATGCAAATTTTAAAATGCTGCCAGAACAATCTTAAATTGGTCTGTATTTATAAACAAACAATCAAAAAAATGTCAAGAACAAAAGAACTCAAAGGTGCTTTGATGAAATGACAAGTTGTCAATAACGCCAGAACTGGAATGTCAAAACTGTAAATGCGGGTTGGGGGAAAAAGTCTCCTGGTCCAGGCATGTGGGAAATACACAAATAAACTGCCAGCATCCTGCTGAGAAAAAACGATATTGGCTCTGTCTTCTACAGGTGACCAAAATATATTTTTTTTTTCCTTTTTCTAAAAACAAACACTTGAGTGGAATTTAAGCAAACTAATCATGATTTAAAAATCAGAATTCAGTCAATAACACTTCCTGCTATTTTTGACAATTTTATTTTTATTTAACAGACTAAGGCACATAAGTCATGTCCATTGTATCTGTCGCTACCTCTTGCTGTATCAATTGCTAGTACAAATGATGTGAGTTGCTGTTTAAAATAATGTGTGTGTTTTCTCAGCTTTCTCTTCTTCTTCTTTGCAGTCCTATCACTCTCATCAGCATGTGGCCAGAGCAATATGAGTGAGTATGCAAAACCTCTCTGGAAAGCTTGCAATGCCAGTTGTTTTCTTTAAGCTGAGAGAGCTGCTAATCTGACATGTATAAGCTATGGTGCTGTGGTATACCAAAAAGCCCAAAGGAACAACCCCTCCCAACAATATTGTTAGTTTAATTTGTTTATTTGTCAGCAGTGTAACTTACGTTTTAAACAACTGTGATATTTTTGGATTGTTCTAGACACTACTGATTTTTGTTTTGTTCTGTTTTAACCAGTCCTTCCCAGTCTCCGCAGCTATTTCATGATGACACACACACCAGGATAGAGCAGTATGCTACAAGGTAAGAAATGCACAAACTGCTTCTTATGCTACACCACATGTTGTGATAGGTTCCTGCTGATTTTTAATATACTCTACTGGCTGGACATTATTTATTAAAAAAAAAATATCTTTATACTCAGAAGCAAGTCAACTGTTTGTAAATCAGCTTCTTATGAATACAGCATATTAAACTTTTAAATAGGTGCATTAAATCTGTCATCTGTCCTGCAGAATGGAAACTGTTGCAGAATTACTGTGTGTTATTTCTAAAAAGTACCATTTTCCTTTAGCTTCCTTGTTTTTAACCTTTGGAAAGACATGCAACTTGCTGGATATATAACTTTTCCCAGTAGGATTTTAGACCCAGGTTTTTGTTTTAGTTTCTAAAATTGTTATCCACTGTCATTGATATTTAGCAAAGGATATAACAACTGCAAATGTTCTGCCTTTCATGAGGTCACCCCAAACCTTCCTTTTAGCATAAAATGTCTGTAGTGCCAAGACCATCTCAATACCTCAATGTTTTATTGAACTCTTTCTGTCCACTCAGAACCTGGCGATGGTTAACACCAACCAGAGGTGCCCTCTTAAGTAACTCCTTTATGAATTACTATTTTTAACTGAGAAACTGGTTCTTATTACCATGGGAACTGGCTTGTTTTTGCTTTGGATGAGCTTACTGCTGTAAACTCCCTCTACAAGTTGTGTTTATTAATCCTAACTGTTCACAACTGCATTCTTGGGCACCATAAAGCAAATTCTGAAACCATTTGTTAGAAACCCAGCTTACCCAACACATGCTATTTGCAGCAAGGCAAAAATGAACATAAACTCATGCCAATTGTCAGTGCCTATTCTCAGTGTCAACGACCTTGTTTTATTCCACAATGGATTTTCTAATTCTTTTTAGTAATTTGTTGAAGGCAAGCTTGTACTGTTTTTCTGTTGTTTGGAACATGCTATTCATAAAAATCTGATGTCACTAGTACAGTTTTTGAATACAAAACTTAGGCCATGTTGTAATCAATTACAACCTGGACTGTAAATCAGGCAGAATCAAGAAAAATAGACATCACTGGAAAGCAGTCTGTTTTTTTTTTTTTTTTTGTCCTACCCTTTTTTTTTTTGAGCCTGTGACATCCAATGCCACAGTTTACTGTGTCAAGGTAAAGTTCCAGCTCTCGACTCTCTTTAGGGGTTAATAAGAGCTCCTGGTGCAATACTTGCTTTTCTTCCCTTCACCTTCAGCTCTTACCTATTCTGCTCACAGTTGGACTTGCTGAAAGTGGGCCATGCATTGCTCACACAGGTTTCTTCCAGAATACAAATCCAAATCTGTAGAGCTACATACTGTGTGCAGAAGTTGGTTAGAAAGCAAAAAAAATCCCTTAAAAATACTGATTACTGTGTAAGCTAGCTATCTGAAATCAGTCAAAATCTTGTTCTTATCCCCTCTGGTAATACAGCTTAAATCATCCAGTATCTGTCATCTTGGTTTTTTATTGTGTGCATTCTGGTTGGATCCAGCTGGATTCGCTATTCCAAGCGAATCTTCAGTATGTGCTGGAGCCTGGAAAGATGCTGTTGTTGATAGAGCACGTTTGAGAGATGGCATATCTGTTACTTGCTCACTAAGAGATTTGGGGCAATTACCCAAATTTCTGTGTCTCAGTTCCTTTCTGAAAAGGAGACTTTACAGCAGAGTCTCCATGGAGATTAATTTTGAATTTTTCTTTTTTTTAAATATAGTCAGGGACCTGGGTAGTGAGCTAGGAACCACTATAAATGTGACCAGCATTGTGATATAACTACCTTATATTGTCCAGCATTAACTAGATCTTCCTTGGGGTCATCTGGACCCCAGAGCTGATTCCAGAGGTGATCTGAAAACCTTCCCATCTTTTGGAAGCTTCTCTTTTGAACATGGGGGAATATCAGCACAGAGCGGTGCTGGCCTCGTGCCAGAGGTGGCACGAGGAGGACGTTGACATCTTGTGTTGTCCCTCTAGTCCTCCTTCATGTTGGAGAAGCACTAACAAATGTACCCATGGGAAAGCCTGCTCTGTGAAAAAACAATACACCAGAGAGGTCTCTTTTTTAGAGAGTTACCCACTGCTTACAAACAGGTTTGCATGTGTCTTTAATAATGTTCAGTGCACTTGCACAAATACATGTGAAATTAACATGCCTTATTAGTAAGGTAATAAATACAGGAAATGCATGATCTCTATTCAGACTAGTCTAATATTTGGACAGCATTGAGTGTTCCTAGGGAATTTCTCTTCAGGGAATTACTGTAATTACACTGTTTCAGGGTGATTTTCCAGGACATGTATGTCCACAGTGTGATGTTATTTGCCAAGCGTAATTTCAGATGTTGTGTGTGCTATATTTAAAAAGTATTTATCCTCTTTTGTTAGCCCAGCTTTATAAAATCCAAACAAGAAAACCATCTGTGAAAACATCTCTTTAACTAATTTTGCCATGAGAGTTGTGGTGGTGCTAATGATAATTATACTAGATATAGAAAATCTACTTGTTCCCTGTTGCTTGGCAAGTAGAATTAGTTAATCATAGCACAAGTTTCTCATAAAAACCCTCCATATTATAAGTTCTTGTTAAAAGTCTAGCAGTTTTTTTCTAGCCTGATTAGGCAGCATTGCCATATCTGAGTGATTTCTAAGAAGCACTAATCTTCACGGATACATATTTAAATTGTGCAGGGTAGTATCTGAAAATCCTGTTTTTCCCCTGTCTTTCAGACTGGCCCAGATGGAAAGGACCAACGGCTCCTTGCTCACGGACAGCAGCTCCACCACGGGAAGTGTGTAAGTACCTCGTCAAGTTGGCAAGGAAAGATGGATATGTTTGGCTGCAGCTGCATGACACCAGCTTTATGAGCTGTAACACAAATTGCAGTCCCAGTGAAAGCAGCTACCAAGTCCGACTGCAAGAATGGCTGCCTAAATTTCATTCTTACAAGCATTAATTAAATATGTTAGTGATGTTTATTTGCTGAAAAAGTTAGTTGGCGACATAAGGAAACTTTAGTTTGTTGGAAATGAGTACGTTTCATGTGACTGGAAAAACGTCACAGCTTTACAGGCTCTAGTTTGTATTGCTTTTCTGTTCTAACCATGCTATAAAATGTAGAAGTGGGCAATGGAGTGTGCCAGTACCTTGTATTAACCTCCAGGAATATTTTATCATTAAAAACAACAAAATGTATTCCGTATTAGTGGTGCCATGCAGACCCAGAACTAAGCTGTTGCTTTTTTTTCTGGCTTATATTTCAATTTATTGGTTGCTGATCCATCTCTTTATACTTGGGCACATAAACGTAGCCCTTTATTAATTTTATCAAGGCTACTTTGTGCTTTGGAATTATATGACAGTTTTACTGTAAAAGACTTTTAAAAAATGTATAGCTGAACTCAGTAAAACATAAAACCCTGTGAATTACTAATAAATTTAATGTGGGTTTTTTTCTATGTTAAAATACACAAATGTTTCAATCTCATTGTATTACGAGTTCAGTTAATTAAACCAATGTAGTAGGACAGTGCCTCTTTTTGTTGTTAAAGAATGTCATCCTATTATAGAGGGAACAGAATGTGCCACTGTTCAGCTCTGGTTAGTTAGAATAGGCTGCCCTTCTTAATCATGCCCTCGTTTACTGTTTTAAAACCTAATTGTGAAATGATTTTTCCAAAGAATTTTTTTCTAGCAGTTTGAGATATAAATACTGTCTTGCAAAGAAGCACTCATGATCACCTTTAAATTTGTTTCCTCCTTCCAGCTTGATCAACTCTTTTTACATAACTGCTAAAATTGTTTTTCATCTATAACCTTAATAGTAGGCTCACCAGTGACAGAAACGCAGCCAGACTATTCCCTTTTGATTTCACTTCAGAACATGAAAAGCATGTATGCTGCCATTTGGCAGAGAGAGCTGAAAATCTGAAAGCAGCTAAAGGCTCATGTACTTGAGTTGTTTATTTTGCAATTAATGATTCTACTTGTGTACAAAGACTGAGCAGCCATCCATTCCAATAGTAAGAGGAATCGTATATACTTAGCTTTTATTGACAATTTGTCTGAGGGTTTTAATGCCATTTTTTTTCCTCATCTATTAAAATAACATCTCCTTTAGGAAAAGGAACAATCTTAGTGGATTTAGGTACAATTATAATAGAGGGACACTGGGTCTCAGCCCTTTTGCCAGATCAGTGGGGACTGTTGCATAAACAAAACATGCAGGGCTTCAGAGGTCAAGGCAGGCAAGGAAGCTTTGGAGGCTTTTGTTTTATTTTAACCATGTGGCACCTTTTTATTTGCGGATAATACTAAACTTTCACCAGGTACATGCTAAAGTACCTACAAAGTTCTGAAGAACTGTGATATAAAAGTTTGGGCCTGAACTACTGCAGGAAGTGATCTGTGAAATCTCAACCCCAGGCAGGGTCATAAATTTCTTATAGCTGGAACACTGGCTATCTAGAATTATAGTTTACTAGCATTTTTAATGGTTAAATATAGTTTGACATAAAAATGTATATTGTAATTATTCTATGTAGACTGAATCAGAAGGGGCTATTTAAAAATTGAATGCAATTTTTTTTCAGCTCATGTATATCTGTTATAAACATATCTAGGCAAAATCTCATTTCTTGTGTCATTCTTTTGAACCTTCAGGAGATGATTACTGATTTGGAAATCAAATTCTCTGCTTCTCTTAATCACAATTTTGTTCTGCAATCTTATTTTTATCAGTCCACAAGAGTTCTTCAGTTTACTGCAAGCTATGATAGAGGCAAAGCTGCACTTCATATTGGAGAATAACCGCTTTTGCCTTGTCAGCTCAACCCTGTTATTAATTAATTGTTAATATACTTCATGCTCCAAAGGGCTTGCAAAAGATGCTTTCTACATTTGAATGTCACAAAAACTTCTGCCTTCAGTTAAATATCAGAAGTTACTTCATAAATGTTCAAAAATAGGCAATTTGGTTAGGAAAGCATTCTTCAAAGAAATTCCTCTTTTTTTTTTTTTTTTTTTAACGTAGCCTGTTTTCTTGAACTTCGTTGTGACTTCCTCTAATTTGGTTCTTCTAAACTCCTCAAACGTTCATGTATTCCATTAAACTATATTTTTCCCCCATTGAAAAAATATTTGTGGATAACAAAATATCAGTGTACTATGTATAGTGTGTCCAGACTTCCAAGCCAATATTCTAATACTTCCATGACTGTTTTCTAATGAAAAGACGTTAAAGGAAAACACATTTCTTTCATCTCATCTTTGCTGTGCATTACAAAAGTCCTAAATGCCTAGGCTAGACTGCTGTGATGAATTTTCTTTGGCTTCAGTTCATGCAAAAATGCATCAATATCCTAAGAGCAGGCTTTTTTTCATGAGGGAAAATGAACATAAGGGAAAGCTGAAGAGCAAGAGAATGATAAATAGTAATTCTAACAGAAAGCCTTGCCTCGCCATTTGACAAATCATGATGTAGTAGCATGAGAAGCAAAAAGCAGCTTTGAGGAAATTGGACAAGAACTTATCTCTCTTATTCCTGTAATATACAAGCTATCCTGTAATATCCAAGCTCTCCTGTCCATACTGAAGTTAGTGGCATTTACGATTTCTGTGTACGGGTGGATGTTGGATAGCCCTTTTCTGCCTCGCCCCCTTCTTCCCGGCGCTCCTCGTGTCTGCAGCGTGTGATGCCTCTTGGTACCCCACTGAAGGTGAAAGTCCTGAGAGTGAGGGCAGGACTTCTTTTTGGCTATTCTATCCAAATACTTTTTTTGGATATTCTGATATTTCTCACAGCATCGTCAGGTCAAGATATAATTTCTTTGGACTAGAATACATGGTGCTTGACAGGACAGCTATAAGGAAAAAATGAAAACAATGGGGAAAATGTAGTTACCACAAACTCATTTATCTTATTGTCCAAAATCTAATTTAGCGATCTGTTTTCTTAATCATATCAAATGATATGCTAGGATGAAGAGTGACTGGGAAGAAATCTGAATTTGTCTTGTTACAACTCAGGCTTCGTGCCAGGAAAGCTGTGTGTAAATTCCTTCTGAGTCTTGCTCCCTCTTCCCCAGTGCTTAATGCATGCTTTTGAATAGGCCTGTTGAAAATATATATCCACAAAGAGAATAGGATATTTCAAATGCCATTTTCCATTGGTTGGTTTGTTTTCCTTTGAGGTGTCCTTCTTTCAAGTCTGACCTTCTTTGGATGTCATTTTTACAGCTTTTTAGCATGATGATAGGGCAAATGCTAAAAAGTAACTGCGGTGCCAGCTGGTGAAGGCTTCATCTGTAGTTGCAGCTTTTTCCCAGAGCACAGGATCTTTGAGAGTATAACCAGTGAGAAAGGACAAGGAATTGATTTTGGTCTTGTGCTTTTTTTGGTTACCGGCTGTCATCTGTCACCAGTTCTGGAGAGGAGAAAATTCTGGATTCTCAAACTGAGAATATTTGTGTGTCAAGGACTGTGTGTTGTGCCCTTGTGATGGAGGGCATCGTGAAGGTCTCTCCTGGGACCGCAGTGCTACTATTAGATCCATCTTAATTACAGTAGTGAGCTCTGTTGGTGCAGATTCAAGGTTTTGGTCTCGACCTGATAATCTGGCAGGACAGGCAAGTGGAGGAACACATGCTACAAAAATAAAGACTCTTTCTGTATCAGGTTTCTCACTCTGTCTGATGTTTCCTCTCTCAGGTGTCCGAGTGCTATGAATTACAGGGTCTGATGCCTAAAAAATGACCAGTCAGAACTTGTAGTCTGTCCTCTGCAGACTCTGAGACGCTGTATAAGTAACAGAGAAAGGAAATTAAACTTGCTCAGGGTTGAATAACTGAGAGGAATTTGAAATATAAAATACTGAGAATCCTTCTTGAGCAATTTGTTCACCCATTTGGGTGCTACTAAATGGCCACAGAACAGAGAAAAGTACGTAAGCAGTTTCTGTATAAATGTTTTCTTTAAGGACTATATAAGTTTCATGGAAGGATGAGGTTGCAACTAATGTAAAATTCGACAGAATTTCAACTTTAAAAAGGTCAAATAAATATAATAAATCCAGTTTTACAGAGCTGTATTTAAAAATGCATTTCAGGTGACCTACATAGCTGTTTGTAAATTAATTCATCGTCCTAAAATATAGAGAGCGGCTTTTTGGTGCTTAATTAAAATAACCAGTCAAAACTACTTGATCTTGTGAACCTTTTCCAACAGCGTAACAGCCTTTGCACAAATGAAGCCTATGTGTATAATTGCAGTGTGTCGTGTAAATTCATATTTAAACAGTGTTTCAAAACCTGGCTGGTAAAACTGGTAGTTTCTAGTCTCACTGCAACATGACATTAACCTGCAGCCCTTCACTGCAGAGAAGACTCTCTCACTGACACAATTCTGTAAGGAACTTTAGAGGCCCAGATATATACCGTGCAGCTTGGATCCCTGATATCTGTTTACAGTGCTTCAGCCAAACCTTAGTCATAAGTGGTGTTTTGTTTCCTTAAGATGCCTAAAGAAGTCCCCAGTTTCCATTTTTATGTCAGGACCAGATTCAAACTCCATTGACTGTTCTAGTCTGTGTTTTAGTTTCAGCTAGACCCAAGATCATTTGGGAGGCTGAGAAAAGCAAGCAATTGAAAAGGGAAAGCCCACCTAAGAGCTTTGGATAAATATTGAATAGCAATCTTCCAAGTGGAAGTAAGTCAGTGTTATTCTAACATAGAAATTAGTTTCATTAAGAAAGTAAGGCAAAATCTGTATCTCAGAAATTGGTGGATGTTTTGCCTTGGTCTGGAACAGTGGTGGTGACTTCAAATGGGTATTGATGTAGTGAGGTACCAAGAAATCTTAGTTCAACAGTGTATGATAGGGTCTATATACATACACGAACAGTATGTTTGCAATTTGTCCATCATGTGCATTTACTGAGATTTAACAGTACTACTATGTGCTTTGAGAAGAGAAGACTCCCTTTGTCTTAAAGTTTTGAACTTGTTTCTGGGAAAAACTCCCATCCGTGTGCAAGACTTGTAATATACCAGAGCTATTTTACTTACCTGTAATACACCTGAGGCGTTCTACTTTTAGATGCATTTATTTATATATTAGTTGTCACTACAGAGATCATTTTTGTATTTTCCAGGGTATGCATTTCTGAGGAACTGTTTTACAAATTGTTCAAATGAGACTGTGTACTTAAATATTTTACAATGTAAGATTTTTAACAAATAGAAAATAGAAAAGCTCCCTTGTAAAGCTCTAGTACATTTCTATTTGAAAAATGAATATTTTATCTATTGACAACCACTCATTTTTACTATGCTCTTCAAAAGCACTCCCTAAGTCATTATGTCAAAGCACAATCAGTTGGAACAGCAGAATGAGTAGTTATTTCATTACAACCATAGCAAGAAAAAGACTGTCATAAGATAGATATTTTTAATGCGGAATCATCTGTTTCATGATTATTACTGTCTTTCTAGGTTTAAATTCTAAAAAGCCAGTATGCTTGTTTCTCTAAGAAAAAATCTTGCTACACTTCTTAAGTGGAAAATTTCATATTTATGGAGTTCATCTTAACTCTGCTACAAGAGACAGATTTTCAATAAATTATTTTAAAAGCCTCAAAAAGTTCCTCTCCTCTGAAAAAGCAGGGAATAGTCCTGTCAGCACCTTGCAAAAGTTTCTGTGTGATTTTGCAAGACAGATGTTAGCATTAGAATTTCTGTGAGATTACCATTCCAAGCGGTGATGTAAAAGTTATTATTTCTTTTAAGCCTCTAAACATTTAACTACATTCCAAGGAAAACTGGCATTAGCTGATGTAAACAGATGAGTGTACCTTCAATATGTTTATATGTTCTCTACAATGGCCTAATCATCTAAAAAGTAGCCCAGCTGTATCACACTCACATAAGAAAACCTTTGAAACTTTAGATTCTCTTCTTGTGATAAAGCCCCGTGAGTAGAAAAGACCTTTTGCCTCTATTTATCGTGGATGTTGTACTCCCAGATTCAGTGGCGACTTCCATATCTCTTGTCCTACCTAAAGGCCCCACTCTGGCTGAAACCCGTCTGACAGTCTGATGTGCCGTTCCCTGCCACCTCTCTTCCCTTCCTCTATCTGCTTTGCTGCTCCTTTAGTATCCTATATGATATCTCCATTTATCTCTTGCTAATGAAGACACAAGAAACATCTCCTCTCTGGTCTCCTACATCTGGATGCTTGCCCTCTGTCTTCCCAAATGAATCTGAATGTGGATATTCAGTTCAAGTGTTTTTTACCTGTAAAAGGTTTTGGGGATAAAGTTTCTGTGCAAAATGTCTCACTGCGTGGAAAAGCACATGACCACTGTCTTGCAGTCAAGACAAGACACAGGGTTTGGTGAGGAGAACAGTGTGTTCTGCTTATTGCCATGATTCAGCAATTTCTCTTTTAAAAACAGCAGATAGTCGTTTCGTCCGTCTCATTTATCCTTTTCTGAGTAAGCAAGCAACTATTCCTAGGGAATGGCATCTTTTCCTATCCTTCTGACATTGCTATAGAAAAAAAAAAAGTGAAAAAAGTAAGTGAAAAGGGAAGGCTGATATGGAAAAGTAAAATCATTTGGATATTATAGCATAATTGAAAGTTTTAGGTCTTCTCTGTCTCCTAACCAGAATGGAATTTCTGTGCTAGTCAAAAGAAGGTCAATCCTAGGCTTTTAGTTTTGTACCTGAACCTGTGAAGAGGAAATTAATGGCTGCCCTTGAGAGTTTCAGTGTGTTGCATATCACCCAATTGTGAAAATATAGGAATTATAATTCAGAACCACATTGTGATCACTGCAGCACTGTCAGTCACCTTTGTGCAACCCATGCTGATTTATCGAGATAGTTGATGTTTCCTGGCTAAATCATGTTTTTGAGAGTTCTGTGATTTTTCTTTTAATCTTGCAGCCTTATTTTCTGCGCCAACTACTTTGTTGTAACCAGACAAACAGCGCAGAGAAGCCCCCTCAGCTGGGCAAAGTTGTTAGCTCACAGAATAAATGCGTTACTGTCTTTTATCTGTGTTGTTTCCTGACTCTAGGGAAGATGAACACGCCCTTATCCAGCAGTACTGCCAGACCCTGGGAGGAGAGTCGCCCGTGAGTCAGCCACAGAGTCCTGCGCAGATACTCAAGTCAGTGGAGAAGGAAGAGCGGGGAGAGCTGGAGCGCATCATCGCTGACCTGGAGGAAGAGCAAAGGTCTTGTAATCAGCTGCCTGCTGTCTGAATTGTCATCTTACTGTCATTGTTGGTGTCTTGCACGTATTGCATACGGTTCTTGTTGGAGAGGATGAGACGACAGGCACCCAGGAATCACACTATCAGCAAAATCAGAGTTCACAGTCTGCATCCTTGTTAGGTGAAAGAGTGTGAGGCTGTAACTGAATATTTGAGTTTCACCTCTACTTTATTGTGCATGCTTTTTAGCTGTGAGTCAGGAGTAGACCTTTGTATCACCTCACTGGGAGGTGATAACATCATTTGAACTGCGGAAGTTTTTTATTTTAATTTGCTTGATTGTCATCACTCTCCTCTTAATATACCAGGAGTCTGCAGATAGAATATGAGCAACTTAAGGAGCAACATCTTCGGAGAGCAATCAATCCTCTTGCATCACCCCCAGACTCTATTGTGTCCCCTCAGCATGCTGCTGAAGATGCCGAGCTCATTGCTGAAGCTAAACTCCTAAGGCAACATAAAGGTCGCTTGGAAGCAAGGATGCAAATATTGGAAGATCACAATAAGCAACTGGAGTCCCAGCTTCACCGGCTACGGCAGCTTCTTGAGCAGGTAAATGGATAGGGGGGTCTTTTGCTAACATTGTTTTTAGGTGATGGTGAATCAGAGGCATTGGGATTTTATTGCAGATGTTTTTTTCCCAAATTAAGCTCACCTACTCTGCTCAGTCAGGATAAAGAGACTTGTTTCTTGCAGTCTATTGTGTACGTATTTACCATTATAAAGGTCAAAATGAAAGCAAAATAATTACAAGTGGTGGACTAATCATGGTAATTTCTGAAGTGAATAACACAAAACAAATAACAGTCCTTTTACCCAAATTAAAGAGGAGGAGGAGGAAGAGAATATAAGCCTTTTCCTGAATAATGATGCATGTCACACCCAGTATTTTACTTAAGCTCTCCAGCTTTTCCTTAAAATGTCCTAGTTATCACCAGGATTCCTAGACTCCAAGGCCTTTCTTGGCATTCCAGAGATGAGGAGACTTCTACTGAGTAACACATTTACACTAGTAAGAGACAGCAAAACATTCTACAAATAATCCAATGCTGTAGCCAGGAGACGCTCAGCAATACTCAGTACAGAATTGAAGCGCCTCTCTTCCAGTGGCTTCCTTACCCCTGTAGCTGATTTTTTTTTTTTTTTAATGTTACTGTCATTACGGCATCTTTTATCAGTATTTGAGTAGCTTAAGTATTTTAAAAGGAAGATAAAGACTGGTTCTAACTGCTCATCTCAATCATTCATAAAGTAAATCTCTCCATGGCTGTGGCCACTATGAGGTGTTTCAGAGAAAGTCTGCTGAAACAGCCGATAACAGAAATGTCTGTTTCAGCGTGGTTCTTAAAATACCAAAATTGTTCACTCTTTAAGGCTTTGCTTTGTTTTAGAATAACTGTGAATAATCTTATTAATCATGGAAATGCAAAACCTTGTTAGAATCCTTATAACGTCCTCAGTAATGTCTTTGGGGTATCATGTGTGTATTACGTTTTTTTTTTAAAAAAAAAAATCCCCTCCTTAGCAGTTTTGCCTTTTGATTTTTCTGGGCATTCTGGAGTTCTTGGTTTCAATTAGAGTAAGGTAGAACAGAGTCAACCTTTTTTAGTACTTCTCACTTAAATCCGACTTGCTCTGCTGTTGCTCTTCTGCTTCCTCTCCAGCATCTCCCTGCTCTGTGGGAGTCACGCTGTGTTTCTGGGGGTTCTGAAGGCCCCAACCAAAGCCGTTCCAGTTTCACTGCCCCTCCTTTCAAGGGGTGGCTGGAATTAAGTCTAGCATTATAGAGTGTCTGCATCGTTGTTTTTGTAGTATTTCTGGGATTTTCAGTATGCTTTTCTAAATGCATATTTGGGACTGGGGCCATGCTTTGTTTGCTTTTTACTGTCGCTAGGCAGATTTTGTGCAAGCTTTCTACCATGGTGTCTAGGTTATTATTCTGGAGGATTCACAGGAGGATTCAGAAATTGTGAATAATTCAGTTTTTCCACATGAATTTTTTGGAGCTTCCTTCAATTGACATTAATACACTTACGAAACAGCACTGAATCCCATTATGACTCCATTAACATTCATCCATCGGGAAAAATGACCAATTTTTACAAAGTTTGTTTTTTGTATCATCTAGGCCATTAACAGTCTGTGAAAGTTTTTTCTTTTTTCACTGCCTTAATTATAGGACTTTATATAAAACCAACTGGGGATCTAAGCTTGTTTGTTTATTTTCTGTACTTTTATTGATTGCCCCAATTATCCTTTCAGTGGATAAAGGAGTTCCTTTTCTCGTGAATGGAATTGAATGATTTGCATGGAAGATTCTCTTGAATCCAAATGTCAAAACATTTTAAAACTGTGAAACTCCTCTAACAATAATTACTGGTGCTAAAGGATACAACTTTTTGTGGCAATTTCTCTGCCTGGCATCTCATGTCATCTCTTTGTATTGAAGCTTCTGTCAAGAGCAAGTTTCTTCTTTAGCTTTTCCATTTTTTTTCCTCCTGGTTGTTCCTTAACTTAAGATCTTGTCACTGAATCTGAAAGTACCAGCTCACTTTTTTCCCTAAGAGATGAGGGATGAATCTGTCTACCCATCAACATTTAGGGAGAAGCTAAATGAAATTTAGAAGCTTCCCTGTCATAACTGTTCGGTCTGTATGAGTGAGGTTTCCAAGACCTTCTCTGGGAGGACATTTGTCAGAGATGCACGTGCCTCCTCACACACACTTTTGCCAGCTTCAGGTCGTGGTTCTGAGGTGACCATACTATTTTTAGTTTAGCAAGCCCAAAGGATCGGTAGCTGTCACACCAGTGTCTTTTGTGTCCGCCTGATTGATTGCAGTGCCACAGAGGAAGGTGATACACAACTGGCATGCTTTGATACCAATATGTTAATAGTACAGAGGGAAAAAAAAAAAAAAAAGAATCCATTTTCAGTTTTCTTCCTAGAGCCCCATTGGATATTGCATGCAAAACAAGACTTATTGTGAAGGGCATTCTAAGTCTGGTTGGATTTTTTTCTGCTTGCTGGAGCTACTGAATAGTGGTTTCATATTGAGTTTGAGATTGAAGTAAATCGAAGCTAATATCATATATCAATGGATATATCACACCATAGGACAAGAGTAAATAGGGACTGCAGCTCCCTCTCCTGAAAGCAGAAGAGCTATACCAAAAGAGCAGAGAACTCTGTTTATTTTGTGCCTTGGAGAATAAGCTTGAAACAAGCAGGAACATGGGTATGCAAAGGGAATTAGCTTTTGGGGTTTTTCGTTGTTTTTGATATTCTCTGTGATTCAGGGATTTTTCCTCCTTGCAGAAATGAATCAAGTGAATCACAGGTATAGTTTATGGTTATGGGGATCACAGAGCCCTTCAAACTCACCCTTGGGAAAGACACCAACAAGAGGCACACTGCGGTGCTAAAATACATTTTTAAGGATCTACTTTAAAATGCTTTGAAAATCGCTCTAGTACAGAAAAATGTTTTGATTTCGGAGGTCACTGAGGTGGCACATCCCTGTCACTTCTTGTCTTTATTTTTGATTCAGAACAAGTATGCAACTTTCCAGAAAGTGAGTTTGGAAGCTTCCCCTTTATCCTGCTAGAGGCATGATATATCCCTCTGCTTATTCTGATTATTTAGGGACAAATAAGATAAGTACCATTTAGGGTGGTTTTCCCACGGTTTCTGCCTAAACACTGCATACTAAATTGTTTTGAGTAAGAATGCCTGAACTTCATGGTGCCAGGAGGGGTTTGATGGTGGGAATGATTAGATACTGTAGGTGTTACCCAGCAGGAGTCAAGTAGAAGAGACTTTTTGTGAGTTTTAAGTCTACAAGCTCTTGGTGCTCGTTTTGTAGCACTGCACAGTAGCCTATGTCTTCTCTGTGCCTCACATTCTCTTCCAAGAGAAATTCTCTCCCAAAAAAACCAAAGTTAAATCATGTAACTGCATGTAGTTGTAGCCTTGTTTGTATTTAACAGTGGTCAGTACTTCATTATGAAAATATTTCCACTATTGAAACCCTCTCTTAACGCTCCAAAAGCCACAGTTCATCCTCTTAGCTGTGCTCTGTATTTGGAACAAGAGGGTTTTGATTTTATTTGGCTTTTTATAATAGATGTTGAAACTGTGTAGTGTAACATTGTAGGTATAAGCGAAGCATGAATTTATCAGATATAATCCTCTGATCATAAGGGATGTGGCCCATCTTTAAAAATCCAGGAGCAGTATTTCGTTCTGATTATTTCAGCAATACGTGCTGCACTGCTGCAGAGCACTCTGATATGTTCTGTTTGTTCCGATTTTAACTGCTGAGTCCCCACGCTCCGCATTGGCTTTTTTTCCCTGTCATTTTCAATCACATGGCTAAGCAGCCCTAAATATACTTCGCTGCTAACTCTTCATTTAAGTTCATAGGTATCTCCTAATTAATCTTGACTTTGCATTGCCTCGTTATCCTTGACTTGGACTCCATGTTGCTGTGCTGTGGTTTTGTATCAAGTCCAGCCATCTTCCTCTTCCTGTAGTCATCTCTGCACTATTGTCCATAGTTCCCATCTGAAGAGGGACAGAGGCCCTGTCCAGGTTTGCGTTTGGGATGATTCATATTCTGCCAGTCTATTTGTGAGGTGGGCAAGCAGCCACCCTGCGCTGAAAACGGCTTTGTTCTGTGTTTAAGTAACTCTTAACCCTGGCTGGGGTTGCTCCATCTCTGTACCATTACAGCTTGAAACTCTTTTTGAGCAGAGGTTGCTTGTATACAAGATTGCCTGGCTTGTTAAAGGAGGTTGGGCCTGTCTGGCAGCAGCAAACTCCTTTCACCTGGGCTCTGTAGCTCAGCTGAAGCCGAATTGTTGGATAGCAAGCAACAATAGCTATTCACTGTTCATAGGAGAGTCAGACAGTGAAATCTTTGGCTGGCTTGAAAGCATTTCCATTTTTCGCTGTCTGTTGAATGCAGAGCAGTATTTCTTGAGTTATTCTTCTTAGGCAAAGCTGGAGGTTGATATTGTCATATTGAAAGAGAGATGAGATTTGGAGGAGAAAAGGAGATTCACTGAGTGCTCAAGGGAGCATTTCCTCTCCAGTGTGTATGAAAGAAAGTATTTTTCTCTTTGTTCAACAGTTTTCAGTTTTGTTTTGTTGAAGAGTGGGTTTTTTTTTTTTTTATCTGTAAGTTCAAATTGAACATTGCACATAGGGCAGTGAGCTGCAAAAGAGCAAAGATTGTGCATAAGTTAACTGTGTTTTCTATTTTTCCTCTTTGCACTGAGTCTCATTCATAGCTGCTCTGGATACTTTTTCAGTCTATTACTTTACCAGAAAGCTTAAAAGTAATGTTATTTTTGCATTTGTTCTGTGTCTGCTTTTATCAGATTTAGTTAAATATTCCACGCTTTAGACTGTTAGGAAGTAATTTTGTGATTTGCATTCAAAAAGATAGATGATGGGGCAACCATTTCAGCTAAGATTACGCAAGCGCCTCAGATGTTAAATGCTCTTTCACGTACTTACAGTTTGCCAGAGTAGTCAGTTTTGGAGCTTAAATACTGTATAACTACTCTCTTCCTCAATTTCTTAAAGAAAAGAGGAGAAAATGCCTGAGCAAAATCCTTTCTGATATTTCTAAGTTAAAGTGGAGAAACCTTATGATTTTTTATTATTTGTACATCAATGTGTGTGTGCATATACACATATCGGGGGTGGGGGGGTGTGTATTCTCAAACACATATATGTTTGCAGCTAAATGTAATACAAGATTCTTTGCTGGATTCATTAGTGAATTTAGGTATATGGACTCCTGCTCATAGTTTTCTTTACATTACATATTGCATGGTTTTTCCTCAAGTCCTACGTGGTCTTGGGAAAATATTCCCATGCAAGCAATGGAAAACCCCCCTGCTTCCATTCAGCAGAGTCCCCCTGGAGTCTGATGCCTGTGCTGGGCCTGGTGGTGAGACAGTTTTGCAAAACTCTGCAAGGTGGAAGAGCTGCTCCAGGGCAGGATCAGTTGCCTTTGCTAGGCTTCATAGGGCAGGGTAGTTGAATGCCCCAACTCAACCCCAGTCTCATGGTGTAGTGCAGACGTGTAGCTTGACTGAGGGTGCACGGCAGAAAGGAGGGCACCTGCCATTTGCACTGTGTGTAACAAGAGGTTGTGTTTCTGTGGGGCACACTGACAGCTGAGCTGTGCTTATAACGAGAAGCTGCCTGGAGGCTGGGTTTTCTTCCTACTAGTTGTATTGGCCACTGTTCAGTATTTCAGAGGGAAAGCAAGACACAGCATAAAGAAGGGAAGGGAGGGGGATGACCACATACAAACCCAAACTTAATTTCTGTAGACCAAATGCATCCAAATTTGCACGTTACTCTAACAGCCCTTTGTCTTTACCGTAGCCTGAGTCGGACTCAAGAGTTAACGGCGCCTCTCCCTGTGCTTCGCCCCAGCATTCTGCGCTCAGCTATGCACTTGATCAAGAGACCAGCTCACAGTTCCATCAGACAGGTGAGTGCTTTACTAAATAGCTTCATTTGTGTCTGTCTTAAGGGATTAATTCGTAAATAAAATGGAACTGATCTTTCCAGTGCTAATGGGAATAAGACTTGTTGCCGCTAGAGCTGTTAAGTTACTCGCTGTTGCAAACAGCTACTTTATCAGAAAAATCCACACAACTCTGAATTACAGATTTATTTCTAGAGAGTTCTGCATGCCATCCTTTTTTAACGGACAAGTTTACCTGAGTTAATCTATCCTTATGAAGGGGAGAGTTGCATTTCATTAGAATGAAATAGGCAACAGCTGTTTGTCCTGCATTGCATGTATGTGGCTAAGCAGCCTATCACATAGAAGAAAAAACATCTGAAAACATGTAATAGGAGTTTGCTGATGGCTTCTTAAAGCACTGCTGTGTATCATAGAATCATAGAATCATAGAATGGCTAGGGTTGGAAGGGACCTGTAGAGGTCATCTAGTCCAACCCCCCTGCACACGCAGGGTCCCCTAGAGCATGTGGCACAGGGTGATGTCCAGGCGGGTTTTGAAGATC